>VZRZ01001077.1:0-64467 GCA_013398175.1 Climacteris rufus
GGCTCTGCAGGGAGACCTGGACAACTGACAGGGCTGGGAAATCACCACCCACATGAAGTTCAAGAAGGGAAAGTCCCAGATCCTGCACCTGAGATGGGACAACCCTGGGTGTACGGACAGGCTGGGGAATGAGATGCTGGGAAGCAGCGTTGTGGAAAGCGACCTGGGGGCCCTGCCTGATGGAAAGTTAAACACGACTCAGCACTGCCCTGGCAGCCAGGGGGGACATCCATATCCTGGGGGGCATCAGGCCCAGCATGGCCAGCCAGGCCAGGGAAGGGATTGCCTGCTCTGCTCTGGGGCAGCCTCACCCCGAGTGTTGCGGGCAGTTCTGGGCACCAAAATTTAAGAAAGGCATTAAACTATTAGAAAGTTTGCAAAGGACACTTGCAGGGATGGGACAGCCACAGCTTCTCTGGGCAAGCTGTGCCAGGGCCTCACCACCTCATAGGGAAGAATTCCTTCCCAGTATGGTACAGGAAAGTTTACTATGGCTGGGGGTGTATTTCCTCTCTTCCTGAGCTTACTTGAGATGAGGATGTCTCTCAGGGAAAAAAATTATCCAGAATGAGCTATGCCAAGAGTTAGAGCTGGAAGGAGAAAGTAAAAAATGAGTCTTGGTTCATCCCACTGTTAAAGGACCTGACAGCAAAGAATAGAAATTGATCTGTTCCTTTATTAGTGCCAGTTATTAATTTGAACAGTGAAAGTGAGGCTGCCTATAAAATTGGCATGTGCATAGGGTGGGAGACATTATTTTTCTTGGAATAGTTTTCTTTCAGGAGCTTGCTTCTCTGCAAGCACATCTGTGCAGCACGTGCAGACAGTGATAATTCCATCATCAGCTCCTGGAGGAAGCCCATGTGCAGCTGCATGGGAGTCAAGTCCTTCTGGGCAAACAGTGTTATGGGCTTGGGAATAAATGAAGCAGGGTCTTGGATGAAGCTGCTTAGCTGCAAAATTCTGGTTTCCTCGGCAAGTCAAGAATACCTTGGCCTTTGCTGCTGAAACCGCTGTTTTTTATTTATAAAGATGCTTCACACTTTGTGCAGGGAAGTTGTGCTGGCTGGGTTGTGGGTGGCTCCATGCAGAGGGTGGAGGCCATCCTGGTGAACACTGTGGTTCTCCTGCTGCAGGCAGTTGTACTGGAGCTAAGGAGAAGCAGCCGTGTTTCCAGCGTACCCTCTCTCACCTCGTGCAACTCACTGAAGGAGTAAAATGTTTTACTTACCCTTGCAGCATTGTGCCTTTAGTGGCTGCTGGGCAGGGGTGCTGTCCTGCAGGGCTGGATGTGACCCTCAGGAAGGAGATGAGGGTGGGATGTGCAGGTCATCGAGCCACTGGCTCCTGCCAGCTCAGCTTGTGCTGCCTCCTGTCAGTGGGTGTCCCCTTTTGCTGCTGGGTGGCTTGCACATGAATCCCCAGGGAGAATATGGGAGATGAACTCCAGATCCTTCAGCCCCAAGGCCTTGTGGTGCCTAGCAAAAAATCATCTTCCTTCCCTGGTTATTGTTTTTATGAATGGGCATTCTGATTTAAAGTAAAGCTGAGCTAACTCTGATTGTGCTGGTGGTAGTGTCAGGGCTGTGTTGATCCCAGGACAAGAGTTACCCAGTGGGATAACCCCTAGGCTGATCTGCAGGTACTGGCCTGAGCCCTGGAAATGGTTAAGGCACAGTGGTGGGACTGACTGCACACAGAGAGCTGGGAAGCAAAGTGACAGATCCTACAATGAATTTGCACAATTCCATTTAAAGCCAGGCTTCTATTTAAAGGACTTGGTGAAGGATGATGTGCCTGCGAGCAAGAGTGGGAATGAAGTGATGATTCATTCTGGGATGCACTGGGCTGTTTCACAGCTCCTGGATCGAGATCACAATTAAAAGTGCCTTTGCTGAGGCAAAGTTACTCCTTTTGTTTCTTTCATTTGTTGTTACTTTTCTCATGCTGTAATAAATTGAAAATGTATTTGGTCAAAAAGTGCCGTTGTGGATTCTTTTCCCTACTGTTCTGTGTGCACGGATGTTAATCCATGTTATGTTGTGCCTTGGCTGTGCTGCCAAGAATCAGTTTTCTGTGCTTCCTGGATCCTGTGTCTTGTAGTAATTCCCCAAATGTTTATCTGTTTTCATCCTGTAGAAATTAATGGGTTTCTTTTTTTAATGGGGTGAAGCTGGCAATTAAATTGAAATAAAATCTGAGAAAAGAATGCTGCTGTTTTCCGTGTAGTTCATGCGTTGCTCTTCCTTCCAGAAACACCCCTTGATTGTTGCCCTCCCCTGGCTGCCTATTGACCTCCTCCTGGGCTCTGCCCTCTCATGGTTAGTTTTTTCTGTGTGTATGGGGCAGGATTTTTACCATTTTTGTCTGCTTTCAGAATTGCAGGGTTTCTGCTTAGCTTGTCTAGGGATCTGGAGTTAAACGGTTCAAAGAACTCACTGGTTCAAAGACTGGGTGTCTTTGGGTTAATTCTTGACTTTGTGTCATTTTGGGAGTTCCAAGGATAACTGCCCATGAAGCCTTGGAGGCCCACTGGTGCTTGCTGAAAAGGGGTTTTGTCACACAGTTGATTTTAAGGACTGCTTTGACCACCCAGAAAGGGACTTCATGTAAGGAGAAGCGTGCAGACAGATCTCTTACTGGCCTGTGCCTTTGGCTAAGGGAGAACTGCTGGCCCAGGTAGCTCTGTGAGCAGCTTTAAGGATCCCCACCACAGGAACTTGTTGCTGTAGCAGAAGAATCACAGGATCATAGAATTGTTAAGGTTGGAAAATTCCTCAAAGATCATTAAGTTCAGCCCTCAACCTGGCACCACTACCATGTTCACCACTAAACCACGACCTCAAGTGCCACATCCGTGTTTTTCAAACACTTCCAGGAATGGTGACTCCACCACTGCCCTGGGCAGCCTCTGCCAAGGCTGGGCAACCCTTCCCATGAAGAAATCTTTCCTAATATTGAATTGAAATCTCCCCTGACACAGCTCGAAACCTTAGAGGGAGTCACTGACCCACAGCCAGGACTGCATCCCCTGCTGCAAGGCTCGGTGGGGGGCAAGAAGGGCCCCAGAGCTTGGCCTTTGATGCTGTTGAACAGGACATGGGTGGTCAGTGTCAGTGGAGGAGGCCCTCTAACTGAGATAGCTTCATCAGGAGGAGAGATCCACTTCATCCTGTGCCTTTGCATGAACTGACTCCCTGCTGAGTGGGATCCAGAGTCTCCCCTCCTTTCCCACTGGTCTGGGACCCTTTGGGGAGAGGAGCAGCTGTGTAGGCAGGAGGCTGTGCTTGTGCTGGTGCCCATGCTCAGCAGTGTGCCCTGACCCTCTGCCTCTGCAGGAACGGTCTCGTGCCAGGTAAAGGAACCAGTGCAGAGCGTCGTGGGCATCACCAAGGTTTGGGTGTGACTGAAAAAACAGCTTGGTGAAACTACCAAAGTGTAGGATTCAGGGCAGGGAGTAATTTTCTATCTGCATCTCCCCCACTTCAAAGGGATATTGTTGGTGCCACATGCTAAGAAATCAGAGGCAGGAGATGAGACAGGTATGTGGCAACACTGCTCCAGTTGATTCAGTGCCACTGCTTTGGCATAAAAGAGCATTTTGGGTGAATCCTGGGCTGCCCTTTCTATTTTGGAGCACAGGCCACCATACACTGTGGTGACAAGGAAAAGCTTTCTGCCATGGTGCTGTTGATACATCTTTAATGACATTGTGTCTAGTAAAGCAAATACCTTTCAGACTCAGTCTGTGCTTCATGAACTGGTGACAAGTGAAGTCAGGTGCCAGCAGCTGGAGTGCCACTGCACCTGAAGCCTGGATAAGTCACTGGTGAGACGTGTCCTCATGGCATGATTTACATCAAATCCTCTCTTTTCAGTAGCAAAATATTTTATCACACTCAGGTGGCTTTTTTTTTTCCTTGTAAGCCCTGGTTTTAGTTAGCCTGTGGGTCTTCCAGTGCCCCAGCCCTCCAGCTCCTGTCTGGAGGATGCTCTGTGCCATCCAGCAGTGCCTCACTCCCCTGGCAGCACCGGCTCCAGAATGCCAGAGCAGTGGTGCTGCTGGGTTCCCAGAGCTGCTCCCTGCTGAATGCTCTGCAGGAGCAGAAAGGGAGAGGGCTGACGTTATTTTTCCTCTGTGGGCTCTGAGCTAACTCATTTTAAAAGTTCCTAGTGGAAAAGAGGATGCCTGTGCCTCTTAAATACTCCTGATTCATAGTGGTTGCAAACAGCTGGGTTTTGCTTCTCCTCTCTCTGTGAAGAAAAAATCCCACCCACTGAGACTGAGATTTCCAAATCCCCATGGGGCTGACAAGCACACTGGAAATCTTTGGAAGAGCTGTGTTCCCTGGCCTCACAACTGCCTTTCTGAGCTCAGCCCTCTGTCAACTCTCCAGCCTGTGTCCTCAGTAACCTTTCCACTTGCCTGGGTGTTTCACTTTTAATGAAGATTTGTTAAGAATATTCCCAAGCATAAAACAGATCTCTGTATTTTCAGGGAGGGAGAAGAGGCAAAAAAAAATCTGTTTTCTTCATCCCACCAATTCCAGCTGGGGTCTTACCCTTGCTTGGAATTAAAAACCCTAAGATGTCAAAACCAAAGGTTGCTCCTGGGCAGCGCTGGTGCTTCCTGCAAGTAAGGCAAGTACAGGAGCTTTTCCTTTCACCCTGGTATCACACACTACCCCAGGTCTGCTTTGCTTTAGTTTTATGCTGGTTTATGGTTAAGCAGCAAGGTGTAGTCAGAGGTTTCAGAAGTGAGGAAGCTCACCCTTCACTAAGGTCCCAGCTGTGCCTCTGGAGCTGGCTCATAGTCACCCTGATTTATCACAGCTACTTTTCTGTGCTCTGGAAGAACTCTCTTCTGCCAGGAGGTAGGGAGATGATTTACAGCAGGTAGGAACCAAATTCAAAGTCCAGGGATAACAGGTAAAATTACAGCAGAAAATAATACTAATAATTAATAGTAATAATTTAGATAGCGGTTTTCTATGAAAGAGTTGAAATGGTATCTTTCAGGGTATTCCCAGGCAGAGAGCACATGGGGCACAGGTGAAACTCACCTTGATGAGCTCAGAGTCAGTAAGAAAATGAGTAGGAAGGAAATCCTTCATTCAGAGCTGGATGAAATTCATCTGGATGAGTCTAGGCTGGACCTGACTCTGGAAACATGAAAAAGACTCCTTGTTCCATCACAGACTCTCTCTGCAAGTGAAGAGGACATGCAAATTAAGCAAAATAGTAACAGAGACATCAGGTTTGAAGATTCCAGGGCCCCTGTGTGATAAGCAGGGTCCCTTCACAATACTGTGATGAATCTACCAGTGAAGCTGTAGAATGTGGAGCTTTCAAACCTGTTTTTTTATCAGCATGGAGAAGAAGGAATTTTTATGGAGTGTGACAGAGAACACTGACCCACACAGACCTGTTGTGGCTTGCTCTCAATGTAGTGAACTTCACAGTTTGGTTCTGTTAAGTCACGTTCCCAAGTTCCCAGAATCTGAATCTCTACAAGGGATGGAGAGGCCCGGGGGATACAGTAATTTTTTTTTCCTGAGCAATGCTGTCCCTGGCATGCCTGGTGAATCGTGTTTTCTGACACAGAAAAAAATAAATCCTCTTTCAAGGTAAAGACACATAGCTGTCTTCCTCCATATCTTCCACAAGTCCAAAACAAATCTGAAACATAAGGCCTTCCCAACAGTTTAAATTATTTTCATCCTTGATGCCAGAAATCTGGGGTAATGTTGGGTGGTGATGAAACCAATTTATTCTCAGATATTTTTGGCACCAGCAAAAATGTCTGTCAATTTTTCAGTAGTCCTGGTGTGGTGCTTTATAGCATGGCACCAGATTTACCATGCATGTCCCAACTAGTTAAAACTTGTACCATTAAAAGGGGGGTTGGGGCAGCTTCTGGGCTGGAAGATTAGAAAAAAGAGGAATGGAAAAACATCAGGAAGGAGGCTGGAAGAAAAAGGAACCTGAGTTTTTGCCATCTCCATTTCTGACAAAGCGCAACTTGCCTGATGAGGAGTCATTGGGAAGTCTGTTCCTGACTGGGAGCTGTGGCACTCTCCTTGGGAAGGCAGCCAGGTTAGTAAATAGTTCTCATTATGAGAACCCAAGAGGGAAAAATGAACCATGAAAAACATATCTTGAACAGACTGTTGAGGAAGAGGAAAGTGAGCTCAGAATAACCCATAACATCCAATAGCAGGACAGGTAGTTTTTTGTCACCACCCTCTTAGGAAGTTGGATAACTATTGGTTAGATATTATTTTGAAAAATTGTATTCTGTGTCTTCCACTATGTCTCACAACCGATCCTGCAAGGACATGTCAGTGACTCTCCCATCGACACAGCCCCAGACTGAGAACATCGGGGCCGAGGCTGGGTGTGGGTGTCTGCAGGATGGGACAGAAGGGCTGGAAAGGCCCTGGGGGTGCTGGTGGCAGCAGCTGAACGTGAGCCCAGGTGGGCAAGAAGGGCTGGAGCACCTTGGCCTGACCATCACTGGGGTGGCAGCAGGACCAGGGCAGTGACCATCGCCTGTGCTGGGCACTGCTGAGACCCCACCTCAAATCCTGGGGGCAGTTTTGGGCCCCTCACAACAAGAAAGACCTTGAGGGGCTGGAGCATGTCCAGGGCAGGGAAGGGAGCTGGGGAAGGGGCTGGAGCACCAGGAGGGGCTGAGGGAGCTGGGGGGGCTCAGCCTGGAGCAAAGGAGGCTCAGGGGGCCCTGCTGGCTCTGCACAGCTCCTGCCAGGAGGGGCAGCCAGGGGGGTCGGGCTCTGCTCCCAGGGAACAGGGACAGGAGGAGAGGGAACGGCCTCAGGCTGGGCCAGGGTGGGGTTAGGAAGAATTTCTTCATGGAAAGGATTGTCAGGCATTGAAATGGGCTGACCACAGATGTGATGGATTCACCATTCCTGGAGTTGTTCAAGAAATGACTGGAGGTGGCACTGGGCATGTCCTGGTCTAGCTGACAAGAGGTCATTGGTCAAAGGTTGACTCAATGATCTTGGAGATCTTTTCCAACCTAAATGATTCTGTCATTCTGTGATTTCATACAATGAAAATAATTTGATCAGTGTGAAAATAAGAAATTTCTGCTGACAGTAGCAGCCTTTATACACCACACTTTTTCCTGTCAGTCTTTTTGCTATCGACATGCCTCCAACAACGTGTGCTTTCTCCCTGACATGCCAAGAGCTGTCTGCTATCAATCAGTACGAGCTGTTCCATCAGCTCTGTCCATACTTCTACCCCCTCTGCCCTCCTGCCACTGCCAGACATGTTCAAATATCAGGATGGGAATAATCAGTGGTGGGGAGAAGGGCAAAACTCCAGGTACAGCTGACACATCACCCTGTAGCATTTGGATGCAACCCAGTCTCTGATGCAAACTCCGCTCTAAGAGCTGCTGTGGCCATGCTGTTATTTATGTCTTCCACAAGTGCCTTCTCTCGCTTATTTCTGTTTATTTCTTGCTCTAGTGATGTTTTCTGGCTCTGGTTCAGCTTTGTTGATTACCTGTGAATATTAAAGGACTGTGGCAAGACTGCTGTGTGCACTGGGTGGTGGCATCCTGGTGGTGGTGAATGCCCCAGCCCCTTTTCAGCCACACCATGATCTGAGAAATGCGCCCGGACTCCTCTTGAGCTTATTAGAAAGCTCCAGGAACTGGTGCTGTCCAACGGGCTCCTGCTATTTTTTAGGTCTCAGGCATATAAACAGCGGTCCAAAATGAGACCCTTTGAACTTTTCTGGACCATCAAACTCCCTCTGAATGGGGCCTCTCAGAGTTGCACTGGGGGGATCCCTGAACAATGATGGGTCCTGGGCTGATCCCCCCACTCCTTGAGGCTCCATCCTTTGCACTGAGAAGATGCAGAGGCATCTGAAGTATTTCACTAATTCAAGGGGAATTTTTCACAGGTACCTTGCACCAACTCTTTGTGTGCCTGCAGGTGTGCATATGCCATAGCAAATGTGGGAGAAATGCTGCTCTCTTGGATTCTTTTAAGTACTTTAGATATGTAAGTTAGGCCTGTAAGTTACTGTTGTAAATCCTATATGTACCCTTTGCTAAATTGTTACATTTAAGTTAAAAGTTAATTTAAATGTTGTTAAATGTTACGTTTAAATGCTGTTAAGTGTTGTTCCTTTGCTAGTGTTAAGTTTAAATTAATTTATGAGTTAAATGTTGTTGAATTTAAGTACTGCTAAGTGTAAGTACTGTTAAGTGCTATTGAGCCTTTAGGCTGTATTCCTTTTTATCCTTGCCCTTTCCACCCTTTTGTCTCACACCCCCCCCCCTCCCCACACCTCCACATAGATAGTTTTCGGTCTATTTTGGTTTGGATTGATTGACCCTGGATTTTTGTTTGTTGCTTTTCCTCGGAGTGCCTTAACCATGTAGTCAGCCGTAGAGTGAACCTTGCCCACGAACTCTGTCATGCTGTTGCTTTTATATTAAATCTGATTGTAGAGATACCTTTGCTGGTGATTCTTTAAGTGACCTTAAAACACTTGTTCATAACAGTGTCCGCTGTAAGGAGCTGAGATTTGGCAGCTCCTCTCCTGTTCCTCATGTATTTTAGGTGTAAGATAGAGACCTCTCCTTTTCATATGGGAGAAAGGCATTTACTCCTCAGCCATGTCACTTTCCAAGATAGAGGTGGTGGGAATTTGGGACACAGCAAATTCTTTCTCTTCTGCATGCTTCCAACTCAGCTCAAGCTTAGTAGCCATCCTGAGTCAGAGTTTCCCTGCTTTCCAAGATTTTGGGCCATGGTGCCTTGTGTTGCTGGATGTGAAAGCTGCTAGAACCAAACTGAAATGCTGAATGGTGTTTCACAGAGAACACGTCTCACTACTGTGGGAGTTTTCTTCCTAGATACATCTTGTCCTCTGGAGTAGTTTCTTGGGGCAAAATCTGCATCTGAACATCCTGGTTGGGGTGGTCTTCACAATGAGGGAACTTCACTTTGAGGGCATTACATTTGTGTATATTTAAGTGACCTTAAGAGCTGTGCTGGTTTCTACTAGGAAAAAAAAAAGCCGCCATCTGGTGTTATCTGGGGTACCAGTTGTTCCTCTACTATTCTAAAGGAAATATTGTATCTACATTATCCTTCTGCAATATGTTTTCCCGAATTTGGGTTGAATGGTAGTAAAACCAAATAGGTTGTCTTAAAAACTACACCTCCTCTGCTAGGTCATCTCCTTACACACAGCCTAGTAAAACTGCTGTGAGAAGCTCCTCGTTTACTGTTTTTTAATTTCTTAATGCCCTCTGCTGCCTCTATTCTTATGGGAGACTTGATTTATTTTCAAGGAGTGGTATGTTTAAACATGCAAGTTACCAAAGATGTGAGTTATATGTATGAAGATATGTCTTCAGTTTTCTTCTAAGCATCCCCACTGCCTTGCAGTAAGCAAATACACTTTCAGTAGAACCTGTTCTCATGTGGTTTGTCAAAACTATATTGTAGAATAAGGACCAACTTTTGATCTTGTTTTTTGGGTGTTTTTCTTAAAAGCAAATTGTAAAATGGTGCATAAATTGGTACCACATATAACTCTACCTGAATCAGATAACACAGTGACAACACCTTTGGTAAGTTAGAAAATCAGTCAAGTTTAGTGTTTGGATTCTGTCACTCATTTCTGATAACTCATTTGTAAATATTTGAACAATGAAGATCATCATGTTTCATCTTCTTCTAACAATAAAAGACCATCCAAGATTTTAGGGTGACACATAGTGACAATCCCACGTCCTGAACCAAGGGGATGAGTGCAGCACACTTGTACCTCTGGTACCCAGTCAAGTAGCACCTACACCAACGTTTGGCTGGCATGCTCAGGGTGACTTGCAGGAAGACAAAGAATCACAGAGTCATTAGGGTTGGAAATGATCTCTAAGATCAAGTCCAATCTTTGACTAATCACCACCCTGTCAACTAAACTGCAGCACCAAATGCCACGTCCAGTCATTTCTTTTCAGGGATGGGGACTCCACCACCCACCTGCCTGGGCAGCCCCTTCCAATGCCTGACAATCCTTTCCATGAAGAAATTCCTCCTCATGTGCAATGTGAACCTCCCCTGGCACAGCCTGAGGCCATTGCCTTTGTCCTGTCCCTGTTCCCTGGGAGCAGAGCCCGACCCCCCTGGCTGCCCCTCCTGGCAGGAGCTGTGCAGAGCCAGCAGGGCCCCCTGAGCCTCCTTTGCTCCAGGCTGAGCCCCCCCAGCTCCCTCAGCTGCTCCTGGTGCTCCAGCCCCTTCCCCAGCTCCGTTCCCTGCCCTGGACATGCTCCAGCCCCTCCAGGTCTTTCTTGTTGTGAGGGGCCCAAAACTGCCCCCAGAATTCAAGGTGGGGTCTCAGCAGTGTCCAGCACAGGCGATGGTCACTGCCCTGGTCCTGCTGCCACCCCAGTGATGGTCAGGCCAAGGTGCTCCAGTCCTTCTTGCCCACCTGGGCTCACGTTCAGCTGCTGCCACCAGCACCCCCAGGGCCTTTCCTGACGGGCCCTTTGCAGCCCTTCTGGCCCCGCCTGGAGCTCAGGGACTGTTGTGACCCAAGGAAAGGACCCAGCACTCGGCCTTGGTGAAACCTCAGAGCACTGGCCTTGGATTCAGCCTCTCCAGATACAACTGCAGAGCCTTCCTGCCCTGCAGCAGATCGACGCTTCCATCCAACTCAGTCTGCAAACTTACTGAGTGTCAAGGTGTTGTCAGAGGAAATGAAAACATCATCTGAATGGCAGTTGAGGGGAAACAATAACCAGGATCGTGTTTTCTGCTTCAGCCTATTTTATGTAAATCTCATCAGCACAATAAGCTCTAGCAGTGGCCTGGTTTAGAAGACAAATACTTCGAGGCAGTTCTAGTAAATATGGTTGTTGTCACCTGCTTCAGCAAGTACAGCTATGCTGAAAATCTCAGCCCAGGCTGTTCTGGATGCTGCAGGGACTAATAAGAAGGGTCATGAGCAAAGCTCACACTGCCCAGAGCTTATGAAACAGGAGCAAACGGCTGACCTGGCATGAACCACTCCCCACACAGCCTGAAAAATTCATCTTGCTTCATTATTGATGACCTCTTTTTAAGGAAAGTATTTGCCCCCAACCAAGAACTCTGAAAAAGCACAGCAAACCAAAGAACAAGTCAAAGAATGAGTCAAACCCATGTATTTATTTTCTGCCCCTTGGAGATACTCGCCAGGATTTTAAAGAGGCACCTGACTTAAAAGAATAATAATCCTGTGATTAAATTATTTATACTTGAAACCAACTTGCAAATGCTTTTGTCTGCTAAAAAATACATGAACTCTGAAGGCTTCCAAGACTTAAAATACAGATTGCATGTCTGAGAATGTCTTGCAAATCTTACTTAATCACAATAAAAGACATGGGAATAAACCAGAAGCCATTTTATTTAAAAAGGCCATCCAGTTGCAAGTTGAGTGCTGCTGATGCCCATACAGCCTCAGAGGCAGATGGATGACTCTCAGATCAGGTTTTCATATGCTTAGAACCAAAAGAAGAAACCAGGCTCTCTGTGTTGTGATGCTTCAGGAGGACAGGAGGCAGAAGGATTCATGGCAGGTTTCTGTTGTGGTTCTGAGCCTGGCTCTGGCAGATTCCAGGTGAACAGGCACCCACCCCCTCACCACAGAGCTCTGAATCCAACTCTTGGCATCCCACAATGTGTTCAATCTTGAAGATTTTTCTTTCCGTTCTGTGTGACCCAAAAGCTGTGTCTTGCCAAATCCATTGGTATCTGCAGTAGAGGAGCTGCAGTTGAGAACTGCCTGGTGAGAGTTCCCTGCCCATCTGCTCTGGATCCTGTTAGCTCCACAGGCCTCCAGGAGATGGGATACACAAGCCATGGTAGTTTCTGTTGGACAACAGCTCAGCACTAAAGATGCTGTAAGAAGTTATATTTTTCAGGAGAAACCCACTCTAACAGCTTGTTTGTCTGAGTTGTTTCACCTTAAAACTTATGGTCCAATAAAGAGAATAAAATGGGAAAAAACGTGGTATGTCTGTCCTGTACCCTCAGACCGCTGTCAAGTGTCTCAGTGCTGGACAAACATGATCATGCTCCTAAGGGGTGATTCTCCCCCTCCACTCTGCTGTGGTGAATCCCCACCTGGAGCACTGCATCCAGGTCTGGGGGTTCAGCACAAGGAACATGTGGAGCTGTTGGAACAAGTCCAGAGGAGGCCATGGAGATGCTCTGAGGGCTGGAGCCTCTCTGCTCTGCAGCCAGGTTGGGACAGTTGGGGGTGGTCACCTGGAGAAGAGAAGGCTCCAGGGAGACCTCAGAGCCCCTTCCAGTGCCTGAAGGGGCTCCAGGAGAGCTGGAGAGGGACTTGGGACAAGGGATGGAGTGACAGACCAAGGGGGAATGGCTTTCCACTGCCAGAGGGCAGAGTTAGACAGAATATTGGGAAATTGTTCCCTGTGAGGCTGCTGCCCAGAGAAGCCCACAGGGTGCCCAGAGCAGCTGTGGCTGCCCCATCCCTGGAAGTGTCCAAGGCCAGGTTGAACAGGACTTGGAGCAACCTGGGATAGGGGAAGGTGTCCCTGCCCACAGCAGGGGATGAAATGAGATGGGCTTTAAAGTTCCTTCCAACCCAAACCGTCCTGGGATTCAATGACAGGACAGGGCCATGGCAGTAACGCAGAAATCAGAAGCTGTGTTCAAATCACCCAAGTATGAAGCCAGCAATCATCAGCAGAGCCTGAGTATCTGTCTGCATCTGCCCTTAGTCAAAAAATGAGAAGATTAGCTAAGTGCCAGAAAGACTTTTCTTCTTGTTTTTATGTCTTGGTAAAAAAACTACAAAGATACAAATCTGGCAGTGAAAAATATCTAATATTCATACCTAAGTTGAATGTCTTTTGGACAGGTTACATATTTAGTAGAACACACAGCAGCAGACACCCAGCTCAGGTATGAAGTTTCCTGTACAGAATAGAGGTAGCTGCCCCCAGAGAGCCTCTCCAGGCTGAATCAGATGTGCAGATGGGCAAACATTCCAGTGAGGAGAATGCTGAAAGGCAGCAAACGTGGTACAGTCAAGAATCTTATCAAAATTACTGACCAGTGTTGAGCCACAGATAAATTTCATAGTGGAAGGGCTCTGCCTACAATCACCTATTTCCTCCAAAGGAAAGGTTCCTCAGATTTCCAGCACTGCTCTGTGCCCAGGCAATTCACTCCTCCGCAGCATCGAAAGACTGACAGCATGAGTGGGTATGAACAATCCTGCAACAGTTGGTGGCTTGCAAAAAACAAATACAGGAAATTGTCCTGTGTGCCTCATTCAGAGCTTGTTCTGAGCTGTGTTTAAATTAGTACAGCACACACAGTTAAACTGCTGCCTGCTAGATACTGGTTACATACATGTTACAATGGAAATGAAGCAACAAAGGACAAAGTAGAAAATAAAAAATAGTGTCTATTCCACTACTAATCACACGAGTTTCTGATTTGTTTCCTGTTAGTAATTCTACAGAACATATACATGAAGATCTGGTTCATCAATGGGCTTTGAGACATAACAAAACAAAAATGTCAGCAATAAAAACTGTAAATGAGATGAGACACATGGAAGTCAAACTATTCCTATGTACAAGGGAGCATTTGAAAATTGATGCTTAGAAAATCAATTAGTACAAATCTCTCTCTACATGTTAAGTACAACCTAGAAAACTCATATTTTTCTGATTGCAGATATGATACTGTGCAAATAAAATGACTGAAATGTTTTTGTTGAAGAAATCTTTGTAACCTACACCATTACTAGCAATAGTGTATTTAGAAAAAGCGTAAGTCCCTGAGCCAGCAGGTAAGAGCCTACAAGATATTTATATTTCTCTCGATATATTTAAAAATAAAAATTTAAAAATTTGTTATGCTTTTAGCCATAAACTCGTAAAAGTAACAAAATTGCAGCAATCAAGGATGGGAACAGAAGAGGGGAAAGTAGAGAGGGAAAATCCTTCCATTTTTGCCACTTGAATTGCTGACAGGCACTTGGTACCAGTTTAGCAGGTAAAGTTCACCCTGGATCCTCCAGTTTACCAGCTGAGCCTCAAAAAGGTGCCACTTTAGAGTTTCTAGAAATGTGATATAAGAAAGACGTTTTCCAAGGAGGGTGGGGAGGCCCTGGCACAGGTTGCCCAGAGAAGCTGTGGCTGCCCCATCCCTGGAAGTGTCCAAGGCCAGGCTGGATGGAGCTTGGAGCAGCCTGGGACAGTGGAAGGTGTCCCTGCCCATGGCAGGGGGTGGATGAGATGACCTTTAAAGGTCCCTTGAATCCAAACTATTCTATGATTCAAATAAATACATATGATGCACAGAATACAGAGAACAGCAGTTCATGGTAAGAAACCATTAATAATTAGGTTATTTGTGCCTGTGCATGAAGGACAGGGAATTTTAAGTGTGTCCAGAGATGAAGAAACAAGACAAATAAGTAACCTGTGAGCAAAACTGGATGAAAGAATGTTGTTTGTTTCTGTTTGTCTCATCTTTGCTTTAGCTAGAGTGGAAAAAAAAGAAAAACAAGGCACAGCTACCTTTGCACACTGCAAAGAGCAAGCCCTGCTGGGCTACAGAGTACATGGGCTTGGTGCCAAGCTGTGAAATAAAGGACAATGTGACCAGTCGAAGGCCTGACATTTCTCACCATGGTGGAAATGACAAATTGCCACAAAAACCAAAGGCATGTAAAAAGAAAAGTCCTGTGAAATGCTACCAGAGGATATTTCCTTGTGTCATGAGCTTATGCCACTTCTCTGAAAAAAATTTAAGTTTCTACAGAAAGTGAAATGCCAATATTCCATAAAAACAGTGCCCTTGGGGCAAAATCAACCTTTTCTGAGATGTCAAATAGTTTAAATATTAACACATGAGAAAACATGAATGTGTTGGTTGTTGGAAACTTGAGAATGCTCCTTGGTGTGTCCAGCTTCTCCAGATTATTTTTTCTTCCACACTATGTCCAGTGTAACTGGCTCAACTGCGAATGGCATCTACAATAAATGCTCCAGGTCTCTGAAATACAATGACATTGAGGTATTAGTGATACAGGAATTATAGTAAATTACACATTTGCTTTAAGGGGGAATTAAGTTTTCTGTGCAAAAGGGTGCATAATAGTAAAGGTGAAGCCAGAAAATGGTGGCCACCCACTTTTCAAGGGTTTTGAGGAGGCTGTGGCAACAGACTGAAAAACACTTATTTTTCTTACATTCAGATGACCAGATGTTTCTAGCAAGGGCAATGTGTACAAATGAGCAAAGAACAGCTGTAATGTTCCAAAGCAATACAGAACTTTCACATATAACAAGTCTGGATTAAAAACACACAGGTTCTGGACACCACATTTGGCTGTTTTATTAGGAAACTGTGTGTGTGAGAGCATGGAGGTAGGAGCCCACAGCTGCTGGGTCTGCACAGAGGAAAATCTGCTTTACATGTCCTCTGGTCTTGCCTCTACCTTAGCTTATTTAAACTAACTACTGTTTCTCCTTTATTGACGCACTGAACTGTGTTTCATGCTCTCATGACAGCCTCAGAGAAGTTACAGCAGAAGTGTTTCTCATTTAACCCAGCATTCTAATGAGGTATTTCACAAACCCACTCACAATTAAGTCACAGAATCCTTTGGGTCAGCAGTTGATGAAGTGCAGAATAGCAGAGAAGCTCCAACACCAATGCTGTCAAGATCACCTCCTTGTCAGCACGTGCCAGCTGAGCAGCAAGGCACGGCACAAACCCACTGACATTTCCTTACATCTACTTCAGATTCTTGTCTCTGCCTCTGCCCCTGGCTATTGTGCGTGTTTTGTCCCGTGAAGGCAGCTAAAATTCCTTCCTTCAGCTCTCTTGGCTTTGCCAGAGTAATTTGGGGGTTAGCACTTCAGTGTTGCTTTAACATGTACTGTTGAAGTCAACATTCTACCTGTATTCCTGATAATAGCTCAGATAATCTATATGCTCTTTGATGTTAAAATGAAGTATTTGTTAGTCTATTTGTAGTGACTATGGCCAAAAAATGCAATAAAACTATCTTGTTTCACAGCCAGAATTTCCCAGGTTTTGGTTAAAGCAGAAAATTCCACCCACACCCTGAGATAAATTAATGTAGTTCCTCATCTTCCTAGTAATTTTTTGCACTGATTTCCTCCCATGCTGTTTAGACTGATGATAAATTTTGGTCTTTATACAGATTTCTCTTGTGCCATTCGTCTACAGATTAATGGTTTAAAGGCCTTCTATCTTCTTTTTCACGGAGAAACGGTTTCCTCTAGAAGTTTGCACAAAGCAATAATGTTACATGTACAGGCTGTCTGCACAGTAGCCAGTGTACCATGGCCTCTCAGCCCAGTAATTCCTTCTTCAGCAGGTCTCTGACCCTGGTTAGAGCCACAGCAATGTTGGCATACTTAGACTTAGCAGTGCTATTTTAAAGGCAGATGTTGACCATAGTGCTTCTTGAGTTACAAGCCTACAATTTAGGTTTATCTCCTCCCAAATCGCTCATCATAGCTATATGCTAGGAAGATACACATTTTGATCCCCACAATTCCTATATTTATCCTTCTGTGTAAGTAAAGAACAAAACTGAAAATGCAGGTAGAGCAATAATATTGTTCCAAATGGCCACATGTGCAGTGATAGTGCTCATCTGTGTGGGCTGAGTCTCTCACAGAGCAAAGCCCTGTCTTGTGGAGGACTGAAGAGCCACACAATCTGCACAGCAACTGAGAAGCTCCAGCATGTGCAGTATTATATGTCAGACTTAATGTCCCTAGGCCCTAGTTACTTGGAAACACATTGTCTTCAGTGTTAAGTAACAGACTGGATGCAAACCTTCCTTAAAAAAAGGAGAGGCATTTGGAGAAAGCAAAACAACATTATTTCCCTTATTGTCTTAGTCAGCAGTGAGGAAAAGGAGTGGCTAGGCCAGGACAATCCTTACACTTCCTATGTGTGACTTATGTAAGGGGCCCTTGGCAGAATGAGATGCTGCCACCAACTTTCGAACTCCACATTTACTAACACACTGTAATAACTTACCACCAGTTCCCAGTAGCTTCTGCTTTTGCATTAATGGGAACTCAGGTGTTTGCAAGGACTAGAACTGTACAGATAAGCTTGTGCCCCAGTGTGCCCTGCATTCCTGGATGCCATGCCCTGCTACCTCATGCTGCAGGAACTCACCTGGTCCTTACTGTCGTGATGCTGACTCAGCAGCTGGCTTCTGCACTCCAAAGGCAGTGATAAAAATATTCACAACTACTATAATGAATACCAGTCCAGTTGCAAGGTTGTTGAGGAAATCCAGCTTTCCATGTTTTGCAGGGTTGTTAAGGTCATATTTTACTTCAAAGAAAAAGGAGAAAAAATGTTTAATGATATGTATATTTTAAAATCCAGAATAAAAGTCTTCATACTGATGTATTTCAATAATTTCTCTTATGCTGAGCTATTTGGATCAGTTGTATTTAAAAGGGCAGTCCGATTCTGCAGTGTCAGTAAAAGTGCTAAGGGGAAGGTCTGTAATCACAAGGAGCCTATTAACTTCCAGTAATTGGCATCTAATCTCTGTGGAGACACATGGATGCACTAACACCACTAGAAATCTTCTGAGTTCTCGATCTTTTGAAGCCGAGTTTTGTTGCAAACTTTAAGCATTTAAAAACTATTTCAGTCTTTAATACATGAAGCGTGAAGGCCTGACAGAATGAAGTTAAATCTCCTAGTTAAAATGCTACAAATCTCTTTACCAGTGCTGGCTTTTTTTTTTGGTACTGGTGCCCTTCCCCTGCCTGTATTCCCTTGTACTCCCTGCTTTTGCCCTGATTCTATTTTTAGAAAGCAAAGGCACTCAATGTGTTAAACAGAGGGAGATATCAAAGCAATGTATCTGCACTCCTTTCTACACAGAGGATCTGCTGTGTAAACACTTCCCTTTTTTTCTTGCAGTTGTTCTTTGGTAGAACTGCTAATGGGAGTGAGGGAGGCACACACAAGGGAGATAGCATTAATTTAGTGTAAGCTTTGATTCCAGGCCTTGTGATAACACACAAATTAGTTACATTGGGCTGATAATAATGCTTGGTTTAGGACTGTGAGAAGTCTGGGACACTTGCCTGGCAACATAGAATCATTAAGGCTGGAAAAGACCTCCAAGATCATCAAGTCTAACCTTTGACCAAATACTGTCATGCCCACTGAAACATCATGAAAACCCAAGGGTTTCCTGTCTCTGTTCTCTGCCAGTAAGGGCTCTGCAGCTCAGACTCTTGGCTACATTTCTGTGATGCTGGTGGAGTGAGTGCTGATGAGTTCTGGAGCATGTTTTGAGAATGGCTTTTGTCTATTAAGACTCCTAGTTCTCAAGAGCATAGAGCACTGGAGCTTTTGCCTACACGTGCACAATGTGCAACAGTAAGTTTATACCTGGCAAGTTTTTACAGCAACCTAAAACCTAGAGCTCCTTCTGATAGGCACATACATAGATATAGGTTATGACTCTACTACATGAGATAATTTTTATTATTTGCTTGTAACACAATGATCCTGTTCCACATTGCAGAAGTGAACCACAGAACAAAGATCCCTTGTTGTTGAAGAAGTTAAGTGGTGGCAAACACACTCGTGATGCTGAAGTACTAAAAGCCAGGTTCACCTGGTGTCCCTAACTAGGAAGTTTAATGCTGTTTTGGTTTCAAGGAATTCTGAGCACCTGTTCAAGTCCTGTTTGCTAAAGCAGTGTAGTCAAACATCACAGACCAGGCAAAGCACTGAAGAACAGTGTGTTGGAACTGTCTGAGAAGCTACTGCACACCTGTGTAGGCATGAAATAAATTCAGCAATACGTCAGACTTAAAATGAGTTTACACATCTGTAAAACATCTGGAGGCATGTGGATGCTTGCATCCCAACAGGACCTGTAAGGACTCTAGTACTGCCATGTGAATGAAGAAAAATAAATGGAATAACTAATTCTGAAATATTGAATAAGAACATTTGAGACAGTTTAAAAAGGCAAGGCAATAAAGGCCTAACCTGTTATGCAAGTTAAAAGAAATCATGCTGAAAGGCAAACTGACACTTTCAGAGCTGTACCTTTGTCCAAAGGAGGGTCAGAGAAGACAAGTAATACTTGTCAGGTTAGGAAGAGCTCTAAATTTTGAAGTAGAATTGCAGTAATCCTATCTTTGTAATTACAGTACTTAAGATGAGGGTGTTTGTGAAAATGTTCTTAAGAACAGTTATTCTTTAAGTATTTTATTACAGTGGATTACTATAATTTCATGTCATTTAAACTATTTCAAGACATTCTTTGCTTTTCTTCCAAAAAATTAAGGTCACCAAATCACTTTCAAGGACAAGTTTACTGAACATTTCTCACACTGTTTTTGTGAAACGCTCTTTTGAGGGAGGAAAAGCTTTTAATACCTAATAGAAACTGTGAGAACTGTAACTCCCAGGATAAAACCCTGACTCAAGGAAAGAAACTGGATGGTAGCACAGACTTTTACTGGAACTTGTGAGAGCTTGCAGAGACAGAATTTTGTGGCTGGACAGAAACAAACTATTCCTGTAAGCCCAAACTATACATTATGAAAAGGAAGTTTTTGCTCTGATGCCTGTATCTTTGTATCTTTATATCCTATTTCCTAACCTCTTCCTATCTTTTGACCTCAGCAGGTCAGCATTGCTCCAACAGTGTGTCACCATAAGCTGAGGGCTCTGTCACCCTCAATGTGACAAAGATAAAAATGACAACAATTTAAACTATTTTGGCAATGTCTTGCAGAAACAAGCATGAGAAAGCAAAATTACTGGCCAACAGAAAGACAGAGAACTTGTTTACAGCCTCAAAGCCTGCTGAAACAACCACCAGGGAGATGCCTTCAACCAAGGAACATAAAAGTATTTTGCTGATTTTTCCATTACTCTCTTCCCACACCTCCCAGCATCAACAGGTTGGTTTTTGCCAGTGCTTTTCTGGAATCTCCTCTGAGCCAAGACCTGGATTTTGCTCTTGCACCAACTCTACCAAATGCAGAGAACACTGTATTCTATCTCTTTTCTAAGAAAGAAAAAAGTGATGTCAACTGCATATCCACATTACAAGCCATGTGTATTCCGGATCTCTAGGAAGTTTCCCCTTCAACAGAATGTTGTTTTTTCAGCTGTGATAGAAGAGCAGAACACTGGAAGATTGACAGGGATGCCAAAGGTGGCACCCATAACTCAGTAAATGCCATGCATGAGCTCTGCCTTTTCATTTACATTCAGCCCAAGGTCGGTTATATAGTTCGCATTAAAGGGCAAGATTTGAAAAAAGTTATGAGAATAAATGATAGCAGAAGTGATCCACAGCTGTTTCCTACCAGTGGAGGTATCATTTATTCCAGTGAATAATGGGGTTCAACATTTTCTCTGATTTGAGTGACTCTCCAAAGTGATAGTCTAGGGCTGCTGTTAATTCATGTTGCAGGTTTTCAGCAACTCTGCTAAGTGCCACTGGATTTTTTCTGCATTTTGTCTCTCAAAAGCACGGAGGAAAATACCACAGTAGATTAAGACTGCAAAGAAAGTTACTGAAGGCTGGTTTAAGGTCAAAATACAAAACCCAGACTTCCAGAATACTCTCTCTCCACTGTCTGTGGAGTTTCAGTTGGGCTTTTTCAAGCAATTCATGCTCACTCAGCAATGACATTGTTTTAGAAATGTCTGGTTCTACAGCTACTTAGAGCAATATTCTGCCTTACAGAATGGGGCAGTGGGTATAGAATATAAATGTATTACAAATTTGGCAATACTAACTTAAAATACCAAACTTTTAGTGATAAATATTGAATCTTGTGTCTCACACTGTTATACTTATTAATACTCAACATCTATTTTTGAGAACAGCAAAAACACTGCATTGACATCCCGGAATGTGAAGGTCTGTAATTCAACAACCAAGACAGAAAGGGGAGAAGGGGAAAGCAGGACACAGGGAACTACTTCTATACCTGCCTCATTAAATGTGTCCACTAACACAACTCCTATTTGAACTCATTCTCTTGAAGTGATTTCCAGCATATGTTAAAGGTATCTAAAGTATCTTTAGTATCTAAAGTAGAAAAGGTTTCCTCAGCAATAGGCAGAATACAATATGATCTATTTGCAGTTCCAAGATGCTGCTCAGACTGTATTTTCATATCATGTGTCATTTGAAATTTTGGACTGAAGTCATACTGTGTGAATAACAGATCAGGATGCTCTTAGGGGCAAACATTGCTCCAAGTATCCTTTCCTTTTAAACTTAATTTCAGTTTAACGTGGATTTGATAATTAACATAACAAGTACATTTCTACCATTTCCCACCTAGAGATTTGGGATCTCTAGGTGGGGAACGGTAGGTGCAGTCTGATTGCAGAAACACAGCCCAGCTGCAGATAACATGCCACACCAACATGCAGATGGTTATTTCAACTTCCACTTCTTTCTGAGTTCCGCATTCACAGTATTTTCTCACATGACTGATATGGAAGAAATACATTTCAGTTATAAGATTAAGTAACAGGTCTTGCCAAAACAATATTATGAAACTGCATAGACTGCATTATTCTATTTGGCCTACTGACGTTTCTTTTAAAATATTTCATAATTTTTTCTTCCTCTTCAGGCTTTCTGGTGAGAACAATATTCATACTCCAGGCAAATGAGTAGGAGGAAGTTAAAAATTGAAGATTTGACATAAAGCTGCCCTTCCTCTCTTTCTTGCATATTTCTACGGTTTCAAGAGAGAATCTACACTTTTTGGATGTTAGGAACAATTTCTTCAGCGTTGTCAAACATTGGAACAGGCTGTCCAGGGAAGTGGTTGAGTCACCGTCCCTGAAGATAATGAAAATACATGAAGTTGTGGTGGTTATGTACATGGTTTAGAGGTGAACATGGCAGTGCTGGGTTAACTTTTGGATCTTAGGGGTCTTTTCCAACCTAAGTGATTCTATGACTCTAACTGTAATGGGTTCTGAGGTAAAGGCTTTTTAGAAGTAAATAATGTGTCTATATACCATCCTATAGGCTGTGTCCTGCAAGAAAAATACAAGCCAATGGTTCTTGCTGTTGCTACCTACCAAGGAATATGAGGAGCACTCCCACCATAACTTGCAGTGTGAGTGACAGGCTGATAAGGATGATCAGTGGGATGTAGAAGGAAAAGGAAGGCCCTTGCTCCATCACAGCTTTGAGCTGGGAGGCGTTGGCCATCAGCAGGGCGATGTCCAGCATGCTTTCAGCAGCGCTCTTCTTGTTGGCATAGTGGTTGATGTTGATGGGTCTGTTCCTCTGGAACCACTGTGACATTCTGTGCTGAAATGGGCAGGGAGGAAAAGGGTTATTCACATCTCTTTCAATTGTTGGCCCATCAACTGATTTCTGGAATCATATGGGTAGGGCCACAGCAGTACTAAGATGATCTCTGCAGCTTTCCCACTGTTACCCCCCTCCAGACAGAAGAGCAGAGAACAGTGCCTGCCTGTACTGGCCTTTGGCAGGTACACTTTTTCCAGTTTGCCTATAGGATCAGTCTAAACAGTCAACATGTTTCTGTCCTGGAAAAAGGAAAGATCGGAAAAGTTGAAACACTTGCACTGTGAAAAAGTTGGGAGGGAAAAACCATGTAACAGGATCCAGCAAACAAAAGGTTGTTGTGACTAATTTACACCTGAAGGCACACTTAAAAATACAGATATTTATTAAATTCACTTTCTCTCATCACACATCTAAAAAGTGCCTTCATTACTCATGATTCTTATTTTAAGGATTGATGTGGAGTTGGCCACTGTGCGAGCTTTGCTTGCCCTCCTTTCCCTGCTGCTCCTTCCTTTGCCATGCCACTGTTTTAAATTTTCCATACATCCACACACAGACGGTTTTCCACTTAACTATCATATGATCTGTTGTTGCCAACAACTGCCTAATTACAAGGGAAGCTTTTTTCCCCCATTTTCAAATCAGCTGGTTTTGGTTTCATTTTTTGTTTTTGTTTTTTTTTGTTTTAAATTTTTCTGCAAACAAAAGGAAAAATAAAAACCAACTGCAGGGCAAACCCAGAGCTAGTTAACCCAACGGGATGAATATATGTGTGTTTCCTGATGATGATTCAGGTGACCTCCTTGATGATTCATTTGACTGCTTGTTGCCCAGAGGTGCCTATTTCTCCATGGATTAGATGCAGCCTAGGGTAACTAGGTTAGATTTAGCTGCCCAGTTCCACAAGGAAGGAAGAGTAGGTGATCCTCTATCCTGCAGGCTCTGAGTTTGCAGGTTAGGAATTTCTTTCTTGCTGCTCTTAGTTCTACACTTTATTTTCAAAAATAATATATGAAGAGTAAGCTTATTCTAGCTGACTTCTTTAAACCTACTTCTTAGAGACCTTTCTACTGCTCAAATGTGTTCCCACTTGCCAGAAAATCCTGTGAAAGAAGTCTGACTTTGCAGACTAGTTCAAATGCAGAAGACACCCTCTAATTACTCTCCTCAGCAGCACTAAACATGATCAAATTTCCAACTCCAAAGCCAGGGTTGCCACAGTCCAGACCTAAAAGTCTCCTTTTAAATAGGGCAGATATTGATGTACACATTGCCAGTTTTTCCAGGGCATTTAAACACCAAACTTGACCTATTTTCACCAGACATTTTGTAATCTTCCACAAGCCTAAATATTTGACTGAGTGTAAATTGTCATAGGGCAGCAGTAAATGTTTTTTTTTGTGCAAAGAGAAGCAGCCATATAATCACAGCTCCCCTCAGACAGCTTCTTCAAGAGAGCAAGCCCCTGCAAAGAAAATGGCTCTCAGGCAGATACTGACTTCAGTCAGGAAGAACTCGATAATCATTTGGGTTTGTCTAAATCCCACAGGCAAAAGATGTACTTAGGATGGAGAATCTGTCCCACATTTGTCAGCTTTTTTCTCCTCAAACAGAGCTTTCTATTTTCACCCCCTTGCTCCTTACACTACTACAGCATTTGGATGCTTCAGAAAAAATACCACAATTCATGCATACCATCCGCCAGAAGCACTAAACCAGGTGCAGATGTTCATGTTTTCCTTATGGAAAGAAAGCAGCATTGAATATATGCCAGAGTAACATTTTTCACTGTTCATTGTGCAGTAAAAAGCTCTTTGGCTTGCTGATGCACCAGTGTAAGAGGGGATGGGGAACTACGAGTGAAATAGCAGAATTTCACTTCTGGGCAGGAATGATAAGAAACTGTTCTCAGTACACTGTAGAAGTAATTTCTGTTTTGTCATAAGCTCACAACAGAGAAGCTCTTCTTATGTCTAGGAACTAATTAACTACTTCTTGCCAAAAAAACTGACTTTGAAATATCTGTTGGGTCTACGAGGCTGCAGCATGTAACACAGGGACAAACTCCCAGGGTAGCTGTGAGTCAGTTCTTAATGCTGATGGAAGGGGACTGAAATGAAAACATGAGGGCTGGTTTCTTTGTCTTGACTCCATGTAGGAGTGTGAACACGTTTGGCTTTTAAAGAGTACATAGTCTGGGCAACATCTTCCTTTCAGTTACATCTGTGACTCCATGATGTAAGACAGTTCACCATCTTTTCTCTTCCCTGGGGAAATGTACTGCTGTGTTTTCAGGACCTTGCTGTTTGCTAATTTTCTGTATGGTGGAAACAGCAGGCTCTGGCATTTGAACTGTGGGGGGAGCAAAGGATCTGAGTTACTTCTGAGCTCAAATAAATGGAGACTTTTCAAAGTATGGAGCTGCTAAGGTAAACTAAGGCAAAACTTTATTCCTTCAGTGACGACTCGGCTATTATCTCTGCTTAGATTCTAAAAAATGGCATTTTACTAAGTGAAGAGGCTTTCTTTCAACTACCATTTCTGATAGCAGACCAGTTCAACGTTGGAACCAGCCATGTGGAGAACTGCCAAGTCAGACTTTTTTCTCAGACTGTGATCTTGCCTTCACCACAAAGTCAGACTTTTTTCTCAGACTGTGATCTTGCCTTCACCACAAAAAATGACCCGTAGTCACAAAAACCCCAGAAACAATTACCTCTCATCTCTGGACTGATGCTGGAAAACCATATGACAAAATAAAACAAAAACAAGATCAGCCTTGTCTTCTGGGAGCAAGCTGAAGTATTGAAACTGATGCAGCCAGTACTACATGGGCACTTTTTAAGATCAGACTTTGTGTTAGACAGCAATATATAGACAGCCAGTGAAATAAGAGATGTTGCCTTAACCTCAGGATAGTGACAATCATGTAGAATGGAAATTATAGTAGAACTTTGTTATGTGGCTTTATGATTTCAGGGAGATTCCAAGCATGCAGCAACATGTAGTCCACAGCACTAAACAACACTTACTGTGCTGTGATCACCTGCAGGGCTGTGAAGAGGGAAACCAGAATGTCTAGAGATTCTCTAGGATGCAGGTAAAGTAAGGCTTTTCCTGCAGGTGTCACTTGGCAGAAGAGCACATTCCACATGACCTGCTTCAGTCTCAATGTAACCAAAACACCTCGTTACACACATTTAATTTTCAAATTACTTGACAGAGACAAGCTAAGCCTTTGTGTTGGTGTCTCCAAAGGAGACTGAGCAAAACCAGCACGTGCATTCACACGTGTCTGAGAGCCAGGTGTGGCTGGGACTGCATTCCCTGCAGTGTTCCCTGCCTGTCTTCAGGCCCCCAGTGCCTCAAAGCTTCAGCCTCTGTGCACAGCAACCTGCCCTGCTGGTAAGTGCACAGTTAGACCAAGCACAGGAGTGAAAAGCCTTTGCTCCTCTGTGACTGGAAGAATCCCATGGAAGAGCTTGTTTTCCCAGTGACACGGTGCTGTCCCCATGGACAGTACCACCAGGTCTCCTCACAAAATCAGGGTCTGTTTGCTTATCCAGAGCAGTGCACTTTGCAAGGATAAAGCCACAATGCCATGTCAGGAACTGGCACTTTTTTGGTTCTGTAAGACCAAACCTTCACTCCAAGATTGCATGGTATTGGTTTACAGTCTCCCTGTGTTGGTACAGGCTTTGCCACTGCTTTGCTTCACTCCCCATTTCAGTGGTACACCCAGCAGAACTTTGAAATACAGAAAGGATTTATTGGTTACATCTATTAAAAAACAAATACAAATGGCTCTGTAACAAATGTCCTTAGGTGCTGAGTTTCATGAATCACAGCTAAGACCCACCTAGTGATTCAACAGGAAGGAAACAGCACTGAAAATGGAAATATTTGAAAACAAACAATAAAGTATTTTTCCTAAATACAGTAACTTGTTATAGTAAAGATTACAGCAATTTTCTCTCTATTTTGGGTTACTTATTAATGTAATTTTATGGGCAAAAAACCTTGATTCCAAATAAGACCAGCCATAGAACAAGCTTCCTGAAAATCTCATGTTTAGGGATAAATCTGAATTATAAAACAATGAAAACTTGCTACATAATAATGAGGCTGTGCAGAACTAAACCTGAGCCATACTGATCTTACAGTGGGGCTGCTCTTTACTATTGTAACTGCTAAAGAGATGTTAAAAAGCAACTTTGTTCAAAAAGCAATTTGTTAAGGTTTTGAAGTATTAATCTTTGAGAAAAATACCATATGGCTAACTTTTCCAGGTCTTTGAATGGAACTTTTGTGTTCAGAAAAAAATCCAGTTAAATCAAAAAACAGAAGGATCAGACATAAAAGAAATAACACAGGACTAAAACAGAACGCAATTTCAGAGCTTTTAATTTTTTCTAAGATCAACCCTACAGGATCAAACTAGTAACTATTATTTAGTAATTCTCATAGACGTGGAATTTCTGTCCACATCTCCATCACCTACACACTGAAATTGCAAAGGGCCATACACGGACACTCTGAAGCAAGACTTCCCCTCCATTTCAGAGATCTTGCTGATGTAAAAAAAACCCAGGTAAAATACTCTACAAAGAAATACTCTTCCAACAAAAATACTTCAAGCTATATCGGATGATTAAGTAATAAATCCATTATAGTAATGGATGATTAAGGAATCACAGAACACACTGAGCTGAAAGGGGTGCACAAGAACCATTGAGTCCCACCCCTGGCCCTGCCCAGCCACCCCAACACCCCCACCCTGGGCACCCCTGGCCCCGCTGTCCCAGCCCCCTGGAGCTCTGGCAGCCTCGGGGCTGTGCCCATTCCCTGGGGAGCCTGGGCAGTGCCAGCACCTCTGGGGGAAGAACCTTTCCCTGATCTCCTTTCCTGATTCCCTCTGCCCTATCTCTGGTCACCACAGACAGAGCTCAGAGGCTGCTCCTCCTCTTCCCCCTCACGAGGAAGTTGCTGACCCCAGTGAGCGCCCTCAGTCTCCTCCGCTTGGAGAGACCAAGTGCCCTCCACTGCTCCTCACACAGCTTCCCCTCCAGGCCCTTCACCCTCCCTGTGGCCTCCTTTGTATGTGCTCTAACAGATCCTTTGTATATCTCCTCAGAAGGTATTTTATGTTTTTTCCTTCAATAAACCATTAGATCACTTGTTCAGCTTAGCACTGACTCAGAGAGAAAAACCCCTATTCCTGGTTCTGGACTAAATCATCAGTTTTGTTTCCTGTGGAAATTTCATTTTGAGGAGAGGGGGCAGATGTCCATCCAAGCACCAGCCCAGTGTAACACTAACCAGTTCAAGAGACCTCTGCAATCACATCTTGAGATGGTGTGGTTGCAGGCAATACAATAGACAAAAAAAAAACCAAGGAAAACTCAGCATGTCTTCATATTTCATAGACATAATGATTTTCTAGCAGCTTTTAAACCATGTGCTTAAGATTAAACACTTTCTATACAAACAGAAAATGCAAGTATGACTACACAAAGAAAAAAAAGTGGTAATCGTTTTGATAGCTAAAAAAGTTAATATTAAAAAAGGGAAAAGTACAGTCTGGTGAGGGCAGTTTCCCTAAAGCTGTATTGGTTCCAAGATCCAGCTAGAAAATTTCCACTCATTAAATTACTTTAAAACAATCAGCATGCCTCATGACTAACTTCATGAAATGAAGGAATAACTTAAACTTGTTCACACAGCTATTGAAATAGAAGTTTGCTCCGGTGTAATTTTTTTCTGCCTTGCATTACTACTACTCATTCCAGTCATTTGGTCTTACAGTACTATTTCTCACAGCTGGTCTGGGGACTGTCTGTTTTGTTTGGTTAAAGCACTGTTTGTTTACTCTAGTTACTTAAAGAACAGGTAAACAAAAACTTATCACCAATAGTATCGATATTTGGAGTACATGAAACACTCCAAATTCAATTTGATATGAATAATGCTCTAGAACATACCATTTAAGGCTATATGCAGCAAAATAATTTCAAGTTCCTACAGGCTGGTTACTTGCAGTACGATGCCAAGAAACTGTCATGTTCCAAATTACTTTTGTCACAAATTACTTCTGAATTAATATACAGACTTTAATAAATTTTTAGGAATAACTTGTTTAAAGCTGTTTCTATTATCCAATTCTTGTTCATCTTTTTCATAGTTCTTCTTTAACTCATTCACCTGGCATGTCCTGTTACCTTACAAATACTAAACTAGATTTTACGACATGGTGGATGGAGAGTCTCAACATGGACCATGAACAAGGAACCAGACAGATGAAAGAACAGTTACAATCTGTATTTGTATGAACAGATCCTTTGAAGAAGAGACCAGACACTTCTGCCTGGTTTAATTACACACATTAGTCAGTGAGGTGTGGCACATCAGCCCAGTCCTAGAAGTAAGGAATTTCTTGCTTCTAAAAGCTTGACAGCTGCTAAAAAAATGTATCCAAATGAACGGTAGAATAAAAATAAACCACATCAAACCTCTGTGTGACCACTTGTTCAGGAACAGAGAGAGCTTCACTGGTCTTTTTTCTAATGTATGTGCTTTGATTGCTTTGAAGATCAGACAACTACACCTGCATTTCACATCCATTCTTCTGTAGGAGAAGGCAGTGGTCTGTGGTGAAGATGTGCAAGACAGTCTGTTTTGAGGAGAGGACAGGTGCTGGGACGGGCAGGAAGGAAACCAGGGTGGCCCATGTTCCAGTACCTGTGAACATTCCTAAAAGCAGACACACACTTTTCACTCCAATATGGAAGATTTAGGCACCTCCAGATGATCCTTCCAGGTTTAGGTGGCTGCTGAGCTGGGGTGTTCTTTTGTTTGTGTGAATTGTGAACAATGGCAGATTTTTTAAGGTATCTCCTATTCAGAGACTGGTTTTTGAGAAATCTGTCTGCATCTATTTTACCTTGCATATACTTTGTGTGTGAGAAAATGAAAAAAAGTGTCTAGAAAGTTCTCTGAATTGCCACTGCATACATTTAAAACAATATAAAAGCATGTCTCACTGCTTATTCTCTACATGGCACTCACGGAGAACTTGAGTTTTGATGGGAAAGATGTAACAAAATGAGGGTTGCTTGCAACTGAAGATGATGTAAAACAGGAAAGTTGCTGAAAAATTCTGGGAGCAGACCATATTGAAAAAAAAATCCCCATCATGAGTACTTGTGATGCAACCACACCACCATGTCAAGAAAATGAGAGAATTGCTGAGAAGTCACAGGTTTAGAGGAAACCACTTCAGGCCACCAGTCTGACCTACATATCCCAGCCTTGATTAAGGGTAGGTAGGATTTCCAGGATTTATTAAAACCAGATTATAATTTTTCTTGGTTTGAGATTCATGACTCCAAGCGTTTGTCAGGAAGGGAGGCTGTAAGGATAGATGTGCTACACAATCAAATGCAGTCTGTATGTAACCAGAAAGTTTTGCCAGTGACACAGAAGATGGTTTAGTACAATGGTTTCTCTGTGGCAGAGACTTAGGTTGCAATAAGAGCTGACTTTAGAATTTATTCCTTCCCAGAACAAGATAAAACACACTCTTTTACCGGTCTGGCTTTTCAGATAAGTAGCATGCTCAGCAAACTTCCTTTACATATAAACAGAATATGGGATAAACGCTTTCCAGTGAGGATCTCTGCTCATGTTTTGACTACACGGAATAGGAAAAATGTAGATATTTCACTTCTTGTTTTCATTTGGATTACTGCATGGAAAACTGACCATACAGGCCCCACCTCTTCACTAATTCCTCTTACTTTTGTAACTCCGTGTGGATATCCTCGAGTAACCTCACCGTGCTCTCCCCAGCCGCCCGGGCGGACAAAGCCCCGCAGGTGCGGGAGCTGCAGGCGGGTTCCCGGCAGGGGAGGGCCCCGGTGACGGGTGTGGGAGCCGGGCCCGGCCTGCCGGGGATGCTCTGCTCAGCCCTGCCTTGGCATCCCGCCCCGTGCAGCGCCTTCCCTACGGGAACAGCGCTGACCACACGAGAGACGGATAAAACCCCAGCAATAACCAGAACACCGACCGCAGATCGCCCGCACCTCCAGGAGCTCGTCTCCCGCCCGGCCCCGCGGGGCAGCTGCGGGCTCGGGAAGAACACGAGAGAACACGGGGAGAACACGAGCACCGGGGAGAACACGGGCCCCGGGGAGAACACGGGCCCCGGGGAGAACACGGGCCCCGGGGAGAACACGGGCCCCGGGGAGAACACGGGCCCCGGGGAGAACACGGGCCCCGGGGAGAACACGGGCCCCGGGGAGAACACGGGCCCCGGGGAGAACACGGGCCCCGGGGAGAACACGGGCCCCGGGGAGAACACNCCGCCCCGCCCCGCTCCCGCCGAGCCCGGGCCCGGCCCTCACCCGCTCGGCGCCCGCCGGCTCCGCGCCCTCCGCCTGCCCGTTCAGCTCGTGGGTCTCGCTGCCGGAGTCCATCGCGGCTGCCGCGGGCCCCTCCTGTCCCGGACGGGCCGAGCCGCGGAGGAAATCGCTCCCCGCGAAGCTCCGCGTACCGGAGCCAGCCCGGCCTCCCCGCAGAGCGGCCCGGGGACGTTCCCCGCGGCGGGCCCGCCTCCTCCCGCCTCCTTCCCCTTCCCTCCCTCCCTCTCCGCCGCGGGCCCGGGGCCGGAGCTCGCCCAGCCCGGCTTGAGCCCCGCTTTCCAGTGTTGGCCGGGAATCCCAGTGCCTGTTCTGGTATGGAGGGAGTCGGTAATGCGTGCAAATGGCTCGTTTCAGAAATCTCTCTTGGCAAAGTGGAAGTCCAAGGCTTGATTTTTAAGAGCGCTCTGATCAGTGTTCTTAGGGTTTCAGTATAATTATCCCTTTTTTTTTTCTCATTATGCTATATATTTTTGCTCCCTATGCCGTTTTCCCACCTGTATTGTGATAAAAGGCACATATAAAAACAATCAACATCATCAAAGGAACATTGGATGCATGGAAATACCTGGCAGCAAGAGCAGTAATGTAAGCATAAACTATGCAACAATACAAAATAATTTAAATTACAGTTTAAAATGTAAACCTTCCCCCACTTAAATTTAACAGTGTTCAGAATAAAGAATAAATGTAGAAAAACGGGGGTTTATATGACCACATGTGATCTCTTTTAAAGCCTGAATTGCTCATCTGCACCAAAAATGTTTCTGAGCAGTTGTTAAATGAGCCGCTTTTCTATGTGAAGAGTCCAAATGTGTATTCCCCAAGTTAACTCACTCAAAATCTGTTATGTTAGGAATTGCTTTCCTCATCCTCTAAAGAGAATTAAAGGCTATTCTATTTACAGAATGCAAGCAAACGTATAGACTATAAATAAGCATACAGAATGTAAATATATATAACTGTAATTTTTTAAAAGATACTAAGAAAAATGAAGAATGCAGGCTGAGGCTTAAGGATTGTGACACATCAAGTAAAAATTTCTCCCATATACCATATCCCTGCAGCTTTTCCCATGCAGCAGTTAAGCTCACCTCTCTGACATGCAATAAATTCTTACCAGGTAGGAGAGTGGAATTGTAGCAGCCACCTTAAAATTTTATGTGTCTCTGACTGTTTAGTCCTTTGGAGTTTCTCCAGTGGCGTTGGATGGAAGTTCATTTTCACCTCATCATTAAACTGCACTGACTTCTCGTATCTGACTCCTGTTTAGGAGTCCACAGTTATTTTTTGTTAAAGTAGACTTAATTGGTGACTGAACCCATTTTTGGAGTCCACACAAAAGCATATGGACAACCAGATGTGGCAAAGTACAAATTAAGGACATGTTGGGCTTCTATTTTTCATGCTAAAGGTTATTGAAAATTTCATTTCACTGTTCTCAACACTATGCTCATTAATGTTCGTCACACAAAACCCCTTTGACACAACGTACACTCGCCAGTTACTGCCTTCGTAAACGGCACAGTGAACATTTACTTAATTAGACAGGAAATCCTTATCTGTTGTGACTCCTTGGCCATGTCTTTAGTGCAGAGAGAGAGAAATAAAGTTTATTATTATAGTCCACAGAAAATGGAAGAAACAATGAGAGCAAAGATATGTGTGTATGTGTATAAAGCACACTGTTGTCAGTTTTTAACAAGCACAAAGCTTTCCTTAATTTTTGGGTTTCTGGTAGCTAAACTTCAGTAATACACTCAGCTAGGCCTGCCTTTGTCAGATATATTACCTGTTCATTTAACAGTCATTAAATATGCATGGACATAATTGTTGCTGCATTTGGATCCCAAGACAACCTGGTCAGAACCCTCTCTAGTTGCAAGCATCCAGTGACATTTTCAAAGATACTGCTATATTTTTAATGACCCCTCTCTCATCTTCTGCACCTCCTTGCAAATGCATTTTGAGAGATTTTTTTGGCAGTTGTAAAGGTTTTATCTGCTTTACTGAAATTATTCTGCCCTTAGTCCTAGAAATGAGAGACCTGCTCTTTGTACATGACATGTCCATGTACATGATAGTGCTGAGTTATTCCTCCCGTGTGCTAACTCCCTTTGTGCTGCACAATCACATGCCAAAGAACCTGGTGCACCCTCCTCCCCCTTTTTCCACGCCACACTGCTACCTGAGGACTTTAAGCTATCTGAAACACTTGTTCATAACAGCAGGACTTGTTAATCCTGTGGGAAATGGGTGTCATTTCAGTGGAACTGGGAAGCAGCTGTATTTGTGTTTGTGAGACATACAGTCTGAAACAGTCGGTTTTCTGCTGAAACTTTGTATTGTTGCATTTGTCAGTCCAATGTAATTTTTTTAACAATAAAATTGTCTGTTATCCAGCCTTTGAGTTAGTTCTGTGGGTTGAATCTGAAAAAACAGAATCTTTTGCTGCTTATGAAAAAGACCTTGTGCTCCCTATAGGGAAATAGCCACAGGTCACAGTCTGCAGCCATGGATTGAAACAAGACCACACTCTGTGGTGGATTGGCCTTGTTGACATGTGAATTATAAAAAAGAGAGCCTGCAAGTGTTGTCACAGGATTCTGAGTCAGGGGTTTTGGGGAGTGTTTTGCAGAGCAGCTATTGGAGGGTGTGGGGAGAGTCCTTGGGACCACTGTCAGAATTGAAATCTGGATGGGAATATTCAAAACAAAGAAACCCCACTGCTCTGCATCTTATCATCATAGCTATGAAAGGAATTTCCAGTCTCTATTAGACTCTCAAGCTGTTAATAGTTATTAACTGGTTTGTGTTTTTTTCCCTCAAAATCATTGATGACTATGTGACAGACACAGAAGGACCCTAAAACACAACTGAAAAACAACAGAAAGGGCAGCACATTACATTTCACAAAAATTTCAAGAGGTTTTTGCTTTGACTTGGTTTTGGGGAGGGATTTGCATTTTATTTTGCTAGAGATTAATTTTCTCTGCCTGAACACTATTTATGTGGCCAAAGAGACAACCTGAAGAAAACCAAAACGACAAAAAAATGTGTGGTACTCCCTGCCATTTGTGGTCACTATAAAAACAAGCCGTGATGCAAACTGGTACTTCTGGCACAAATTTAAGTGAACAAATTGGCATTTGGTATCATTTCCCTGTGGGAAAATGCATCAGTCATGATGGGAAGGGAGGGAATTAAGGAGGAGGGTGCTGGTGATGAAAAATGAGGCTGGTTGAGGTGTTTAACATGGATATAGAGGTTGAAATTCCCCAGCTGGTACTTTGCATCAGGTACAACTGCATCACTGTTTATAATCTCTTTCTACTTTCTTCACATCCTACTTTTTTTTATCTGACGTCTAAATTTACATACATGGAATTTTAGTTCCATGCCCTGGCAACTACTCTAAAAGAAAAAAAAAAAAGCAACCTTAAATCCCTTTTTATCTTACTGCAAGACTTGTGTAGTTCGATTGTTTCTTTGTTCTGGGAAGAGGTGAAAGTGCATCATATTTTTGAAACTGCTTGGAGTGAAAGTACATTGTTTTGTACTCTTTCTTTCTTTTTTAGTTTCCTATTATTCCTGCAAGCCTTCCATTATGTCCTGCAGAAATTCATGGTGTTTTAAAAATAATATTAAAGTAAATACTTAATTTAGTTAGTTCTTAATTATTCCAAATGCCTGACTCATTTTAATGAAAATAAGATTAATAAAAATAGCTAGCTGTTAGTATCTGATATCTCTTTAGTTTATGACTACTTATAGTTGTGAATTCTAGGAAGGAAACTGACTTTTTTTTTAATATTTCACTTGAGTTATGTGTTTAGTTGTTTTCTTGTTTTTTCTTGTCATAATTTCCCATCTGATGCTTGTTCTTTATGCTTGTGTGAACTGCTTGGGAGCTGGGAGAAGATAGACAAAAAGGGATTTCCATGGTGCTCACTGTGAGTGGAGATGTGCAGGACAGAGATGTTCACCTAAGGAAAAGAGACCTATCTCACTTTTCCTTTTTAAAGGAAAATTGGGTGGGTAAAAGAATCAAAGCATTAAATTGAAGAAAAAGCAAAGGAGAAGGGCCTGACAAACACCCAGCCTGGCAGTGGAACTGCAGAATTCTCTGCATCTTCCATTCATCCCTCTAAAATCAGTCTTTGCTTCATGTGCTTCTGTCTGCTTATTCCCAGCAAGACAGTCTGTTTAAAATAGCTTCATAATGTGTATGAAAATGGTGCTTTTTTATATAATGAATGGTGCCAGTATGGAATTACCTCTCTTGGTTGGACATGCCCAGCAGTGTAACCAACACTGCAGGCTTATCTCCTGAAGTTTGTTTTGTGTCCCGAGGTCATAAAACATAATTTAGATCAGACTTGTTGCATACCCTGGCTATTTAATAAGTCTGTATTTAAGTGACACTATTAATTCCAGAGAGCCATAATATTTATCTTACACAATTACTGACTTGCAACAAACTGCAACTTAGTCTGGAGCAATAAGGGGAAGGTAAGGCTGGAAGGTCTGGTCTGATTGTGGCAATCAAGCACATACCCACTGCAAAAAAAGTTTAAATAGGCTATTAGGGCAAGGCTGTGTGTTGGAGAGAAAGAGGAAGAAAGACTTAAAACTATTTTGGGTTATGACTGCAGCCATCAGTAATATTAGAGAGAGTTATGGATGGAGGAGTTGGTTGGGCATGCACACTGAAAGACGTTTAGATAACCTGAAATTTGCCAAAGTAAAGGTTTGGCCTGAGGATTAGTTGTAGCAGTACATCTGTGTTAACTTGGAAAAAAGGAAGCTCAAGGGAGACCTTTTTGCTCTCTACAGCCACCTGAAAGGAGGTTGTAATGAGGTGGGTGTCAGTCTCTTTTCCCAGGTAATAATTGAGAGGACAAGAGCAAATGGCCCCAAGTTGTGCCAGGGAAATCTTACATTGGATATTAGGGAAAAATTTCATGGAAGGGGTGGTCAAGCACTGGAGCAGGCTGTCCAGGGCAGTGGTGCAGTCACCATCCCCAGAAGTGTTTAAAAAACGTGTAGATATGGCACACATGGTTTATTGGTGAAAATGGGGGTGGTGCTGGGTTGGTGGTTGGACTTGATGATCTTAAAGGTCTTTTCCAACCTCTTCTATGATTCCATGATCTGCTATGGTCACACAATCAGAGAATCAGGTCATTAGGATGTTTTTAGGTGCTGCAACAGGTGTCTGGGGAAGAGGGGGTTACATTTGTGGGTGTATAACATCAATATGACAAGCAGTTTTCTGTATTGCAGGCAGATATCTAATTCTCTGCTACTTCAGAACTCATTTTGTGAGTGATTACATTGCACAACACAGGAAAAGGAGGACTTTTGAATCCCCTGTATAATAACTTACTTTCATTGCTGGAGTTGCTCCCGATTAACTGAAACTATAGGGCTGCCTGGCAGCCCCAGGAGTCAAGACACATGGATGGTTATGACACTATCAAAGTTCTGAGAGTGACCAGAATGTTTTGATTTATGATCAGCTTTCATGAAAAGCCAATGATCAAGGCAAGGGATGGCGCCCTTCCATCCTAATTAGTAGGATCTGGAAGGACATTTTGGGACATTTTCCAGACATTCTGGACAGACATTAGTGGAAGGTTCCCTGTCCATAGCAAGAGGGTTGGGACAAGATGGTCTTTGAGGTTCCTTACAACCCAAAACATTCCATGATTCTTCGATTCTGATTTGGCTGCTCACAAGGATGCTCAACAAGGTTGTGGGCTTAATGCATGAAGCACATATGGAAATCTTTGGCCTCTGTTATGGGGAAGATCTGTTTCAGCAATCACATTTGTCCATTTTGGATTTAAAATCTGTGAAAACTGTGATTAAATATATTCTTTTGCTTAAGATGTGCTGCCTTGCTTGGCACACACATGTTTGGAACAGACTTTTTGAGAAAGAGAAGGTTTCAAGCAGTGCTGGACTTGTGCCAGAAGGAAATGAGTAAGCTCCTATCTAGAAATAAGCACAAACATCTACACAAGTGGTTTAGCATTAAAATGGGGACGTCTGGAGTTTGTGAAAATGATCTGACCAAGGTTATACCATTTAACAGTACTTTTGGATTAATTTTTGATGCATTTAGAAGTGTAAGGCAGTTCATTTTCTCCATGAAGAGCAAGGACTCCTCCGTGCTGCAGCGCTCACTTCCCAGGGCTCGCTGCCCTTCACACACTCACACATTGCTGTACAGTGTGCTGTGTTCACTGCAAATGAGTTGTACACCCAAATGAGCCTCTCAGCTGCTCCATTCTGCCTCTCACAAGCAGCTGCTCCCACAGTCTGAGTGCTCAGCGTGGTTTGGTGGGCAGCCAGCGTGCCTGTACTGCAGGTGTGAGCAGCTCTGGGGATGGGAGGGCTGATTTTAGAGACAAGAGGGACCCAGAGGCCTTGGGCTCCTCTGGAAGGGAGGTGGCCGGGAGTGACCACAGATATCTCATCTGAATGTGATGTAAAAATTTGCAGCACAGCCACAAATCATCTGGAAACCAGAGAATTCTGCCCGGGCTTGGCATGGCATGACAGCATGTTGGATGAAAGCAAACCATGTGTACAGAGAGCTGTGTGGGCCCCAGCCTGGCCCTTTATACAAATGGTTGGCATTCTTCCCTGGAGAGTCTGATGATCCACTTTTTACATAGTTTTTTAGATGGTGATGACAGCCAGCCAGGTTGTCAGGTGGTTCTACTGTTCTCTGATTCCAGACCACACTTTCTGAGGAGATCTGGCACTATTTGCTTAAGCTTTCTAGTAACTCCCTGCTGGAATGGCTGCTTTGGGGTGTGCTTACACTGCCTTTCCTGCAGGGAACAGGAGTCACGCTTCAGGGAGCGGTACCACACAATGCTGAGACACTAGGTACAGCCTTTTACTTAAAACAGGAAATAAACATCAAGAGTTTGGATAGGAGACACTCAATAGGAGGAAATAAAGCTTCTGGTTTTATCCCCTGTCTTAGAGACTTCTTAAGTTTTACACTTTCTGGCTGAAATTGCTTAGCTTAGTCTATTTCTATATATGAATTTCTCTTTTTAAGTCCTAGCAGAATCACCACACCTTTTTTAACCACAGTATGTATATGTGTGTGTATTTACACACCTGCACTATTAGAGGGTGTGATTTTTATGCAGAATTTGTTGTGGAAATTTTAAGCTGAAATGAGATGGCATATAAAGTTGCAAATTTGGCATGGTGAGGCTGGTCTAAAAGTTCTGCTAAACTTGAGCATTGTCTTTTATAAAACTCTGATGTGTGTTAATGATTTCTGTTAGCTGGTAAAGTGTCTTGCTCAGAAAATCACATTTGCATGTGCCTGAAGCTGCATAACTTAGCTGCATGTTACAAAATACACAAATAACACAGGAGTTTAAGAGGTGCTGGTGTGCTTTTAGAGGACATACTGGTAATTCACTTCAGAGGTGCTGAGTCTACATCTAGGTAATTATGAGATCAGGAATCCGTTGCATTTACATTCCCAAACTGTGTTGCCATTGTTTTATTCTAGCAAACAGAACTTTCTTACTATCATTAAGTTCTTTTTATAGATTTTACTATATCAAATAAATGAAGACTGATTTAAATACCTCTATGTGCAAAATCTGGGATGTAATGTTTATTTTTGAAAGGTGAATTTTAACTTTTTTCATCAAATGTATAGGCAGTGATAGGTCAGAGATGACACACTCTCAGTAATATTCCAAAACAAGGAGTTCAGAGAAAAATCAAATCTAATGTACTTACCAGGTGTATGCAGAGGTGGAGCACTGCTCTAGAAGAGGGAGTGGCAGGAGATTATCTTAAACCTGTTTAAAATGCACCTGTTTAAAATGTCAGGTCTCAGTACAGGTGTGAATCTGAATTGTACATCCCTACATAGTTTGTCAACAACCAGGTAAATACGAGAAGAATCAGGCCCTACAGCTACTATTGGCTAAGGGTGATTCAATGAATGAACTAATCCAGTTAAATGAAAAGGCCTTTGTGTATGGAATTACTCCCAAATGTAATTCGTAGAACAATGCATGCTATTGAAATGCGTTTTAAAAAAAAAGAAAAAAATGAAATAAATGAGCTGTTTCAAAGAGTTTTTTTGTATCACAGACTCATGCTTTTAGGAGTAGTTCCCAGCTTACCAGATGTATGGGGAGAGGAGGGAGGGAAGAAGGAAGAAGAGAAAATTTCCCCACAAGGTAGAGCACCAGCTCCACAGGTGACAGCAGTGTTGAGGATCCCGAGGCCCCAGGGAGGGCAGGAAGAAAGCAAAGCAGACTTCATTGCCAAGGTACAGTCCATCCCCATTCATTGTCTTTTATTAATATTGGGATCCTTAAAAAAAAAAAAAAAAAAAAAAAAGAGAAAGGCCAAACCAGGTGATCTTTGCCAGCTATCCCAGTTTTGCAGCATCAGTCAAAGCTTTGGAGCTGTTGTGTAAAAGTGGGATTGTGTCTGTGTGCAGGGCTTTGGGCTGATCCTGTTTGGTTTTGTTTGTGCTCTCCCAAGACTGAGTTCATCCACTGTGTGCAATAGGATAATTTTATGTGCATTGCATGTGCCCACAAACACTACAGAAGGAGCTAATTAGTGTGGCTAATGTGTGCAACATGGGAGTCCACGTGTCTTGAGTGTGCAAGCACTGGGGCTGGTTTGTTGTCTAGAAACAGTTCCTAGTTAAGGTTGATTTTTACAGAATTTCTGGACGCTGTTCCTAGATTCTCTGCATAATCCATGTTGAAAGAAATATCAGGTCAGCTACCCCAGTGTTTGCTCAAGTAGGATCAGCTGTGAGGTCAGACCAGGTGACTTGGGGCTGGGTCATACTCATCGATCTTTAAACATTTTTTTTGGTAGTTTCTTTGTCATGATAATGTTCCAATATATGAATTTACAAATATCAATTTACATCCCTTTCATTGTTTCTTTTTGCCAGGTTCTTAGACAGCAATTTTTTGAAAAGCCAGAAACTTGACAGTATAATTTTTCATTTGTTTGTTTGTTTTTTTAAGGAAACCATGTGAAATCTTTGGGTCTGGATCATTCACATCCCTTTGTGATAGACCAGGTAGGTACCAAACACAGATTTCTGTTTATTACTGATACACAGTTTAAAATAGCATGAGGAAATTCCATCTCAGATTGAATTCCATCTCAGACAGAAATCACTATTGTGATCATTTTGCTTGAATTTCACACAGCACCACTCACAGTTTGCCCAGTAGTTTGTGGTTGAACCAGAGAAGGACGGTTGACTTTGTTGAAGTCCTTAACATTGATTTTAAAACTGACATTAAAAGAAGTTGACAGCTTTTGGATGTGGTAAACAGCCTATAGACTAAATTGAACTGAAACCATTAAATATGATACATAAGGAAATTTTAAAATCCATTTAGACCTGGAAATGCTGAGTGGCCTCAGCAGAACCTGTAGACAAACATTCTGCCTGTGGTCTGCATTGCCCTCTGCAGTTATGCTGAGGGCTGGCTGTAAAAATTAAGATTTTTTGGTGTTTTACTGACAGACTATCAGAAATACATTGCAAATATTTCTCTCTTCTTGTTCATATCTCAAAAAACACATATACATAAGGAATTTTCCTTGCACAACCTGTTGCCTAACGAAAGCAGCGCCATCTGGCTTTGTCTTTCTTCTTTTCACCAAATATTTGATGCAGTGTGTAAAAATAATTCTGATACAACCAGTTTATTAGCACTGTGTTGCCATCTTTTCTCTTCATTAGATGCTTATACTTGCAATTATTTCCTGGTGTTGGTTTTTCTACTTTTATTTTCTGAGTGACCCATGTTTTTATTAGATCTTGATGGCTGCACTAGTTGTGCATAGTCTTTGACTTAAAGTATAGTGATAATGGAATTAATAGGACATAAAATAAATACAAAAGCTATCAAGAATATCATACTCCATGGATGTAAAAACATCTTTGTATTTACAGGGTATTTGTTCTAATTCATTCCTATCTGTTTTCATTGAAGCTTTTTAGGAACTTACAAGGAATGTAAGTTTAGGGTAACTGCCCCATTCAGATGCATATTCTATTTTTTAAACTTTGCTGTGACATTTTCTGCCATTGCAAAACTGTGCTGCCAATATCTCTGTTTAATGCTCCCATTACTCATGAAGGAGCTGGACATCAGTCCAGTGTTACTGAAATGCTGAGGAGGAAATTACCCATAGACAAATGGGGTTTAGATCCACAAGTGTGATTTTTAAAACCCCTGTCTAGTTGGAGATTAAAATCAATAGTTGTGCTTCTACCTAAAAAACTGCTTGTGCTGAGCACCCCAGTGCTGAATCTGCCTGAAAGCTGAACCCTGGTTAATTCACCTCCCTGAGGGTCTGAGCATGGAGCTGTTCCCCATCTACCCCAGGGAATGTCCAGAGTGTATTGCTAAGGCTGAGGTCCCTCTAGTCTACAGGAGGAAACATGCCACTTTACTTTAAAACATAGGCCTTACAGGAGGTAAGTTGGTAGTTCTAGATAAAAATTTGGGGTTATGCCCAGGAGTGCAAGAAGTTTAAGGTCTCACTACAGCATGGAACTGCTCACTGGATGCTTTGGGGAGCACAGGGAAAACCAACCCAAATCACTTTTGTTGATCCAGCCAATTTTTCCAGGGATAGTGACACGAGTTTGGTGTGAGGGGCTGAGCACCCAGACTAGCACAGTGACAAAGGCACGGTTATGGAATCTGGGGCACAGGGCTGAACCTCTTCTGCTGGGAAAGGAGTTAGCTGAGTGTTCCGACAGCTACACAGCTACACTTTATTAAGGGAAACACAATTGCTTCTTCACTTTAGAATAGAGAATTTCACCCTTCTCTGCTGGAGGGGGAAAGTCATTCTAGGCTGTCAATCTTCATTGAAACGGATTGACCTAAATGTCTTAGGATAGGAGGAAAAGCTGCTGCCTCAAAACGTTGGCAAGCCAGGCATGCTAATGAGAGTGAGCCCCGAAGGGAAATCGAGCATTGCTGGTTGTGTCCAATCCCATTGTGACAGATCAACTAGGTGCAACCACAGAACTGCCTGACCTGCTTTGGGATGAGCTGCTTCAGGATGAAGTGCTGCTGAATGCAAGTTCTGTGCTGGATCTGGTTCCTAAGGGAGTTGCCAGGGACTAAACCCAGGCCACATCCTGTGCTTACAGCAAGACCCAGGTGTCTGCACCTGCACACCTCTGCTCCTGTTCATTGCCACACTCCACAGCCCCAGGCTGGGCTCAAGGCATAGATGCAGCAGAATTTAATCTCTTGGACTAGAGCTGTCCCTGCTCTAGGACTGTAGTGAATCACTGTAATGCAGTGGCTGCCAGGAGGGTGAACTCTGAGGCCCTAAATCAGGGTGATGAATTGTAAAAGGGTTATAATTCAAGGGGAAGTCATTAGTCCCTTCTGAGGATTTCCTTCTTGAGCACCACCAAACCATTTTTCTGACTTCCTAAGTAGGTATGAGGATTGAGATATGAATTTATCTTTCTCTCTACCATTGCTTTTCTGCAGGATTAATATACAGACCAGAGGTAATCAATGACAGAGACAGGAAATGTCCTAATGCTGAGGCCAGGTCAGCTGTGGTTTGAATGCTGTTGAGTGCTGCATCTCTAGCCTCTTGTTTTTTATTTCAAAAGAGAAACTCTAATGATAGTGTTTAAGAGTAATGGATGCTTACACCACCACTCTGGGAGTCTCAGAACCTTTATAAAAGCATTGCTGCTACATACTCAAAATACAGAACAGCAGTTTTGAAAAAGTTAAAAAAGAAAATGACCAAGACAGAAATTAACACCTTTGCATTTTTAAGAAAGGAAAACACAGAATCTCAGCCTAGCTTAGAAATGCGGCTTTTTAAAAAAAATTTTGGTGGCCTATAAAAATGGATGAAGATGATGAGAAAGAAATCTGTATGTGGACCCCTAAATCTGTCTGCACCATGCACCAGTCACCGTGTTCTAAAGCCTTTGTTTATGGTATGGTGTAAATATTGAAATTATTGTCAACAATTATGGTTAATCTCCTTCTTGGTAAGTTACATTGCAGATTTCCTTGGCAGATGCTTCTGCAATGGTGCTGGCTGTATAGGAAATGAGACATTAGTACCTTGAGCACAGACCTTCTGAAAGAATTGCTGTCAGGAGAAATGTAAAATGTGATAAAGAAAACTGCTCTGATGTACTTAATTGTTACTGGTCAGTCACATTACCTCCTAACAAAACATTTCTCCCAAACCTAGTACACCTGGCGTGAAAAGCTTAAAACTGGGGCTTTTTTCCAAAACACCTGACTGAAAATATTGTAGGAAAAGCAAGGTTTTAAATTGTCCCAATTTGAGGGATGCCAGTTTCTGATTATATATATGTTTCAAATAATTTTTGTCTTAACGTATTAAAAAAAATCAGAATTCAAACTCCAGAAAGCTTCTGCCTTGAGACCTTTATATCAGAACCATTGGCAGTATCAAAGCCCACATAATGTAGACACCAAGATGGACTTTAACATCCTGGTTCCAAAAAGTGCTAATTTTTTAAAGTGTTCTTAACTGTTTTTCAGACTTGGCATGGTCAAGTACATTTTTATTAATTTTGGTGAAGTCTTAAAAGCATCTGTATAATTGGATAAAATAAGAGGTATGAGTATGAGCTAGCATGTGAAGAGATCCATTGTGTTCAGTTCTTCTAGAACAGCTAGGCCATTAGGAAAAGAAATGAGATATTTGTTCCATTTTCACTGAGAGGTGGGACCAATGTGACTTTCCAGGAATTTAAATTTTTTTTGTAACTTCAGGGCAAAGTCTGAAGGTGAGTTCCCGATGTAAATACCCCCAACACCCTGCCACCAGATGGTATTCATCCAAGTCATAAAGAAAACAATGCAAAATGGAATCACACTATTATATGGGATTAACTATGGGAAACCAACATCTAGGATTTTGTTATTGAAACAGCTCCTGTTTATTAAAAGAAATTTAATCCAGTAAGTATTTACAAAGCTTGCCTGGTCAGTTTATCAGACTATCTATCTCACAATGTATTTTCTCCTTTTTTTCTTTTCTTTTTTTTTTTTTTTTCAGTAAATCAGTCAAAAGCGGCAGGAAAGGGCATTTTTTGATCAGTGGTCTGAGTAAGTTTGTTCTGATGCTGTTCAGGGCACAAAATACATCCTTACCATGTTGTAGTAATGATCCCAAGAAATGATTTGCTTTGCTTTTAAGCGGTGTGCCTTGCTGCAGACAGCATTACTGTCCATTCAGGAAATTAATTGAAAGTGCAATTAAGGACAGTTACACAAGGCTTGAAAAAAACACAGCCCCATAGAGCCAAACCAGCACAAATCAACCGACTGCACATTGCAGTTCTTTAACTTGCTTTGATTCTTTGAGAGGATTTGAAAACGGTTGATGTGTTTAACTTAAATTTTTCACAAAGGTTTTAACAAAACTCGGAAAGCTCTCGACTAATCAGAGTAAGGGGCCCTATCACATCATGAGCCCTGATTAAGCAGCTGCAAACAAAGAAAGTCATAAAACTTTTTCTGCAGATGATACTGGGTCAGAGCTGGGGTCCAGGTTCTCTGCTCTTTTGGGAAGGCTGCAGGGGAAGCTGCTGCTGCTGTGCCAGGGGAGAGTCTTCCACTCCTGTAAGAGTCGGCCTGAAAATTCCTTATCTACCTCACGATCATCGAGAGAGACTGAAACCCTAATAGGGGACTTTTGCACTAAAAAATGCTGGCCTGGCTAAGGTGGGGTGTTTGCCAAGTGTTGGCTGCAAGGTGCACCTGCTAGAACAGGTTCTGCCCAGGCAGAGAGGACTGCACTGAAGTGAAGAAGAATGATCAGTCCTGAACACTCCCTCCTGACCACAGGCCTCACCAACAATAGTGGCCGATTTCCTCACCTCTTGGCCAGTTGCCCCCCGCTTTCGAAAAGACTCTAAAGAGACCTTTCTGAATTAACCCTACAGAGCTCTCCCCACGGACGACGGCGAGCCTGTTGGCAGGACCATGAAGGATTCGCCTCATCTGTTGCTAGCTCTTCCCCTCTCCCCTCTCTCTCTCTTCCTCTACTTTGTTTCTTTATTTCTCTTTCTCTCCCCCTCTATCACATAATAGTGTTGTTGGCACTCAATAAAGGTGCACTATTTGGTTAAAGCTGAAATCCCCTTTGTGCCTTTTGCATTTTGAGATCGTTAAACGAACCATCACGACACCCGCTTGTGTTAGCGGATCGTGACAACTCACCAGGCCTGGGAAGAGCCGCTGGTGCAGAGCTGTGCCGTGGTGTGCAAGGCTTTCCCTGCAGCACAACCTGTCCTGCCATCCCCTGGGATGGGCTGCAGATAGGCAGCACAAAAAGCAGCTTCTGTGCTGAGGCCATCAGATACCTTGATATTTCTGCTGTGGCAAGGAGCCTGGGTATGCACTGAAACAAGAAAGCTGCTCTCTGTGTTTCCAACTCAAGTCAGAAGCCAAAAATCAAGAGTATGGTGAAACATGCCTTCAGGAATTACTCAAAGGAAACAAAAGGCTTCTTAATAAAGGTAAATCAGGCCTGTAGACACTACATTTGAGGATACTTTGGGTTAGTCTTTCGAAGTATGATTCTAGAATACAGTTGTAGACTTTTGGACAGGTTTTCCTGGTATGCAACTGAATTAACAAAGGAGAGTAAGATTTAAAAAGTATTTATTCTATCTCTCTGTGTTCAGGTTTAGAGATACAGCTTGCTTTGATTTAGAAGCTCAAGGTATGTAGAGCCATTCTCTTCAGATCCAATTCAGTATAGACTTGCTGTGAAAAGCAGCTACATGATACTGGAAAGGCCAACAGCCCAGCTAAGGAAAAGATCTGCAGACATAAGCAAACGTAGTTCATTTTGATAACACTTATTTCATGTGGCTAGTGATTTGAGAAACAACCCAGCTCACCAGGCATCATCTCCCTAATATCTGTACTGAAACATACATTGAAGAGAGAGATAAACTGTCTACCCCAGTCCAGTATTTATATCCTAACTGGATAGCACTGTGGTCCTGACCATAGCTGTGAGTGCTGGCTGCCAGACAACGTTCCTGGATCTGCTAATGCGGAGCAATTGTCCTGATGCATCTTTAAAGAGATTTTTGATTGTTGAAGTGAAGTAACTCCTGGGCAGGGAAGCTGCTGCCAACATGATTTCCAAGTTGCAAATGTGTGGGTGAGCACCTTGCTGGTAATGCCTGTCTGTACTGGGTACCTTGATGGGAATGTGCTCCTGGTAACCCTGCCTGAGCAGGGAGTTTGAATCAGATGAACCCACTGTGGTCTCTTCTGACCTGACCCATTCTGTGCTTCTGTGATTCTGTAATGGGAAGAGAGCCTGTGTTTTCCTGAGTTGATCCAGATCTTGTTGAAGGAAATCCTTCAGTGATCTTTTGCTGACTATGTTGAGCGTGAACCAAGACTGCAATAAAACATGTAAAATAAAAATGTATCTCTTAAATAAATTTAAAAAAAATTGATACCTGCTGTGTAGTTTGCATGTTTGCTCTCCCTTGCCTACGTTAGCTTTTCTAGGTCTCACTGTTTCAGTTTATATAGAGTCTGTAGCTGTGGGTTTCTCTTCCTAGCTGGTAGTCTTTTGTAGGAATAATATACACTGGCAGGAGGGAGAACCAGGCTGCTTCCAGAATAAAAATATACTGCCTATATCAAATATCCCATTGACCTTCACAGCCTGGGTGGGAAAAAAACTTATTTAAAGTCTGTATTGCTGTGGGGTTTTGTTGGGGTGGTTTTGATTGGTATTTTTGGTTGGTTTGGTTTTTTTTTTTGAAGTGATGATACTTCAGTAGAACATTTGGCTTGCTTTCTCCATCTCCCTCCTTGCCATTAACTATTTTGCCTGCTCCATTCTCCTGTAGTATCTTCCCTCTTCCCAGTGTTTTAACTTCTCTTTAATCCTCTAGACCATATCCAGGGGGTACAATGCTGAGGGAACAATACTTTTTTGTAGGCTCTGCACAAGTTTTTCTCTCATGGCTCTTTGAGCACACATGCTAGCTTACCATGCAAGACAGAATTTCTTATTCCTTACAAAAAACTTGCTCTTTCAAGATCAGGGAGCTGTAGATGAAGATGAGAGGAGCAGGTCTGTGCTTGCATGGTACAGGGTGACTGTTCTGCAGCCCTGCATGGAGAATTGGTTGTGTTTGGCCCACCTGCTTTGCACAGTAAGGATTTTATCACTTTGTGGCAAGCAGCATAACCTTTATCATAGCACCATCAGCAATGACTTTTTTTGTATGAACATTCTTGTAAAAGATTCCTTGTACTGAAATAGGGTGTAACAATGCTTACTGCGAGAGGAGCATGAACACTGCTGCCAGCGTGTCATATTGTCTCTGCACTTTGTAATATGCAGCCATTTTAGTATTCAAATGAAAAATGGGAGTGCAGAAGCACAACCTGAAGCAGTATTACAGCTTTCTGCAGTCTTCTCTGTTTATTTATGTATAGCCTGAGACAGGAATGCACCGCAGAAAGCACAGGTACAGTGAGTGTTGGATGTCAAACGAACCCTCCCATCTTTGATTCTGAAAAACTGATTGTAGTTAACACCTGGATCTGTCTTGAGGTGTCTGTATCTCCCCTTGGATAGCTTCCAGAATATATTACAGAGTGGAAATGGCCAATTTTGTTAACCCTGCTGTTTGTCTAACAGATTGTGACTAGGATGGTCCATGGGGACGGTGCTTCAATATGGAAAGTTCTAAGTGTCCTCCTAAAGTTGTCATGGTCAGCTCAGAGAGATGCAGTGTCTGTGGGGAATTGAAATGCAGTTAAGTGAACACCTACAAAGACAAACACCTTCATGTGTGCTCTCCTCTGCCAGTGCTTTCCTTCTCCCCTTTCCAGGGGAGACTCCACAGGTTCCAATTCCAGCTGCAAATGTGACCTTTGGTTCTGGCAGAAGGGCTTTTTCTGCTGAGGTGTAGGTGGGAAGAGCAAAGATCTCCTCCTTGCAGAACTTATCAAATCTCACCATTGACAGACAAGGTCAGAGACCATTAGTCAAGGGATTCTCCTGTTCAGACTGGAGCTGTAGGAGTCATTAGTGTAACGCTGGCTCTGGGGGCCTGCTCGAGGCCACTCAGCGTTATTCTGGGAGTGCCCCTGGTTTCCTGGGGGCTGCAGCTCACAGCTTCCCCAAACACAGGGTGTCCTCTGGCAGCTCTGTCAGTGCTGGCTCCTCTGGGAGAGAGAGCCCCGGGGTTATTGGTGCGGGTGCAGGCGAGAACAAAGGCCAGAGAGAAGGGCCCTGGTGTGATTTCCAGCTCCTTTATTTCCCAGGGAGAGGCAGCAGGGAAGGCAGGAGAGGGTCCGGGGTCCGGGAGAGGCGGCACAGGGATCCGGGAGAGCTGACAGCTTCAGTAACCAGGAGCAGGGACTGAGGGGCAGCAGGGGATTTATAGGGATACAAGCAGGGGAAAGGAACCAATGGGGGTACAAGGATTAGAGAACTGAACAGCTACGAAATTTCTAGAACATAACCTTATGCAGAACATGAAGTAATGTAGCAACCAACCAATGAACTGAAACATGGAAACGAAGGTGCAAGGGATGCTGTGGGTGAGCCAGAAAGCTCACCCTGAGCAGGAGTGTGGCTCAGACTGTGGCAACCTCAGGCTGTGCCCACCAGTTTTGAGCCTGTGGGGCTGTGGCTTTTGCCACATATGCTGCCACATTAGTGCAGGTACATAGTGGATTGCTGGGAGCCCTCTGATGGGGAATGGCCACCATCCTCAGGAATCCTAATCCATCACATGAAATTGAAAAGCCTTTGATTCACAGCAAGGTTAGGTGTGTTACTCATCATTGTGGATCTGGAGTTTTAATTCAGCTTGGTAAGACCCCTAATGCTCCTGTGAGCACTATTCAGCTCTGCATAAGTGCAAGGCAGGTCCAGGGAACAACACACTGCAAGTCCTTGGAAGAGATGAGGAAATAACTCTTGGGTGGATTCAGGCTGTCAATTAAAATTTAATTATAGCCTTTGACAATATGAGAGCAGAGATTGGGTTTGAAGCCTAGATGTAGTCCTATAAATAAATTAAAGCCATTAGGTGCATTGGTCATCATTTACAAGACAGCTTTTGCCAGTAAACACAATATTGTGTATGAGACTGGAATTGTGAATACCACTGTGCAATGACAGAAAGGGAAAAACTGGCTTTCACTGCAATTTTAATATGCTAAATATGTGTAGTGACTGAATGAAGACAAGAGAGAAGGCTGATCATAATTTGAAATAGCAGATTACTTACCTACACTGGTTATATCTCTGCACAAGGGTGGGGATGGTGGAGGGGAGAAAGTCAGCGCGGGGTCCTTTTGGGGTCTCGATAAGAAAGGCCTGACAACAAAAGGCTTAGTAAGATAACTGCTCCAACAACAGGCAATAACAACAGGAGCACAGATAGCAAATACATCTGGCCTCGGTTTAGTGCTGGGTACCCCACATTCGTGCATCCTGGGACAGATGGGTGTTCAGCCTGGGCAAGGCAGGTGAGTGGCACAGTGTGGGTGACACAGCGTGGGTGGCACTGTGGNGGGTGGCACTGTGGGTGGCACAGCGTGGGTGGCACAGCGTGGGTGGCACTGTGGGTGGCACTGTGGGTGGCACAGCGTGGGTGGCACAGCGTGGGTGGCACTGTGGGTGGCACTGTGGGTGGCACAGCGTGGGTGGCACAGCGTGGGTGGCACTGTGGGTGGCACTGTGGGTGGCACAGCGTGGGTGGCACAGCGTGGGTGGCACTGTGGGTGGCACTGTGGGTGGCACAGCGTGGGTGGCACAGCGTGGGTGGCACTGTGGGTGGCACTGTGGGTGGCACAGCGTGGGTGGCACAGCGTGGGTGGCACTGTGGGTGGCACTGTGGGTGGCACAGCGTGGGTGGCACAGCGTGGGTGGCACTGTGGGTGGCACTGTGGGTGGCACAGCGTGGGTGCACTGTGCTGGGACTGTCCTGCAGCCACGGGCTCTGGATGGAGTAACACAGGGCCCGGAGCCACACAGGGTGTAGAGCCCAGTGCAACCCTGGGCCTGCCCTCCTTCCACTGTCCTGGGGAGTGCCAGCTCCCAAAAATGCCCTGTCTCTGTCAGGATCAGTGTTCTGCCCCTTCATCCACATACAGTTCACCTTTCCCAAAGGTGTTTTAAGTTCAGATGACACAAATAACGTGGGTTTGTCCAGCCAGAGCACAGATGATGGCACAAAACTGGAGACTCCTAAAACACCACAAACTCTGCAAGCACAGCTACAGTGTCCCACCCCAAGCTCAGAGTACAGCTCACCACCTTCCATTTAATATCAGAGCTCTGCAGCCTACCCACCTTACCCATCGTTTCAGACAGAACAGGTGAGGAGAAAACCTGAATTAGGACTGACTTCCACCAAAACCTCAGCAGAAGGTGTAAAGAGATGGAAGGTCTGGGTAATAGGAGTGTCCCTCCTGAAAGCATCAAGCCCCAGGCAGCTTGTTGCTAGGCAGAGGCACAAAGGATGTGTTATATGCTCCAAAGAGGTACATTTAATTTTAAGAAAGGAACTGAATTTCAGCCAAGACATTTACATATTTAGTTTGTCGAGCTGGTGTTTGATATTAATTTTAAAAGCAGTCTATAATTTGCCTTGCTGACTGTTGTGTTTTAACTGCAGCACAATTCTAACGTCTCCCATTCATTTTTTCCCCTCTGCAATTAACTTATGTAAAATCAGGTTCCCAGGGTTTTTTTCAAATTTTATGAAGAAAGTTGCCTTGAGTGCAATTACTGTGCCATGGCTTTTTGCAGTGTGCTTGTTCATTCCCTTACACGGTTAAACATGTGTTATTAAAATGCAATAGTGGTAACATCATGCAGCTGCAATTACATTATGAAAACATTATCTTCATGGAATGATGGGCCTTGAGGGACACAGCGAAGTACAGGTTTCCACAAAAGCATCTTGAGATTATTTTACCAGCACAATTATGTCTCTCTAGACATGCCTTGAGACTTCTGCAATGCTCTTAGAATAAATGCATAATAATAATAATAAAGCCTGAAAAGTAGCTTTTCCTTAAACTTTTAAGCAATTTGACTACCTTTTTGGAGTTTTTAATATCTGGGAGGTTTAAACTGCTGTGAGAGTTAATCAATACACATATCTATGTGTGTGCCCTGTATTTACACACATGTACAGACAATATCTCTGTGTATGTGAGTGCCTGCATAAATCCAGCTGGAATACACCTGTTCAGAGATTCTATATCAACATATTTCTTTTTCTTTCACTTTTCTCAGCAAAAGATAGAACCTTAAAGCTGGCCTTATCTGTTGGCCTTGCTGGAGGTGGAATTTCAAACCTGAAATTTTAACCAGGCTAAGAGAAATAAGAAATGAATTCAAAAGTCTGAAGTTCAAATAGAACATTTTTCTGAATTCTGAGGAACTCATGTTCCAATGCCCATCCTGGTACAGCAAAGTAATGAAAAGTGGATGAAACTTTTGCACCCTTTGTCCTCTCCTATAGGAGATCTGAAGGCAGCTGATGATGTAGAACATTCAGCATATGCTAAATGTTCCACAGACACTAACTGCCTTATATCCTAGATAACATCTGGTTTGTCACTTGTTGTAGTACACCTGGATATCCCATGCAGATGGGCAGAAAGAAAGACATTTCATTTGGGTATAAAATTAGCAGCAATAACTATGTACAAATGTACAAATTCGCTTACATTTAAAAAATTAAATAATTTAAGACAAAATTAACTGCACAGAATAGCATGAGTCATTAATTCAGATATCTCCAGGCAATTCTGTAGAGATGGCTTCAGCATTTACATTACTGAGGACATCTCAGTCAATTCTGGCAGACATCTAAGGAGGGAATAGATTATTCTGCCACAAAATGAAGTTATTGGAAGTAATGTTAATATTATTGTTATTTATTAAAAAAAAAGCCAAATCAAAAAATAAAATGTAGTCACCTCTGTGTAGAACAAACTCAAAACTGATCTCAGCTGCCAGGCAAACCAGGGCCACAGGCAGCTCCTAACAAAAGGACTTAGGAGGGAGTCCATACCTTGTCAGCAGTTTTTCTCAGAGGAATGGGTATGTTGGGGTTGCTGCTGCTTTTTCTTTCTTTACAGCCTTCCCTGAGGGTGATTAAAAGCTTGGTTAATGCCTCAGGCTGTGGAAGGGGGGAAGCTCTTTCCTCAGTGTTGCCTCTGCCACTGATTTCCCTCCACATCCATTTCCACATTCACCAGTTGGTCATTAGGCAGAGCAAAGCAGTCAGAAATGGTGCTGGGAATGGGATGCCTCTTGTCAAGAAGGGGTCGTGGGTAACCACCCCTCCACTTACAGCTCAGGCTGCTCCTGGATGCCTGTATTTACATACAAATGCACATACATGCATTTATGCACATATTTACACAATTATAAAATATACATATAAATACTTGTGCTGTCCACAGCTCTTTAACTTGACTTAAGGGTTTTTTTGCATCTTCTTTTGAACTACTGAACTGCTGAAATAAACACTTGATGACTGATGGCATTGTGTTTATGTGATGTGGATGGGCTGAAATGCCCTGGCTGCAGGGGAACACCTTGAAGTTTTACTGGCTTTGCACCGTGTTGTGTCCAAGGCCACTGCTGCAGATGGGTGTACAGGAAACTGCCCTGCTTTTTGTCAGGAGCAGTATCCTTCACAAAAACAACTCCTTGCTCCTTGTTAGATGGGGTGTTCTCAGGCTTGTGGGGTTTTTTTTGCCTGTGGCTGTGTGAGCTGTGATGCCATGCTCTGCTGCACAGGACAGCAGCCCAGTGCCAGGGGTTCCCTGAGCCGAGAGGATGGGAATCGGTTGTGCAGAAGAGTTGGTACAGGCAGGTACAGGCTTTCAGGTCTCTTTTAATTGGAAGTACCTCTGCTGACTGCTGTTTTAAGATTACCAGCACACCCAATATTGCTGGGGCACATGGTTGTTGACAGCCAGCCCAGCTTGATGGATCTCATGTGTTGCCTTAGGTTTTAACCCTTACATTTTTTCGAATTCCGTATTGCCTAATGTATAACTCTGAGATGCTTCATAGCCTGTTAGCTGCTGTTCTCTCATGCTGAGATAGACAGAACAGGGCCTCTCTGGGCTTGCTCTTCAAGGACACTCAGACTGCCCAGGCCCAAGCTTCTAAGGGGGGAGGGTCGGGGGAGGCGAGCTAGGGGAGCTGGGGGGAAATTGCAAAACTTTAATTGGTGAATTTATGCTGATATGCAAATGGACCAAACCTATAAAGGTGTGGAGAACTCTGACTCGTTGTCCATTTTGGGTGATGCCCCTAGGGGGGCTTTGTCTGCCCTAAATGTACCTTTGAAGGCCTTTTGAATAAATACCCACCTTTATTCCCTTACTCCTGACTAGTCTCAGTTTTTGGGCTGGCCTTTTCAGGCAACAGATGCACCACTCAAACATCAGCCATATGTCCAATGTAACCATGCCTTGGGTTTATAGGTGTGTTTTGTCTGAGGTGTGGACACTCTGCAGCTGCAGCAGCCATCTGGCAGCTGTGGGGAATCGCCACACTCTGTGCACCACCTGAGGATGTGCTCTGATTTGTATTTCTGGATGTAAGAATCTGAGGGATTTGAGGAGTCTCGAAGTGTCTGGGGATCTTGTTTTTAATTATCATTTTTATTATCAGCCAAACAGTTAAATATATATGTTTAAAGCTTTTTTTCAGTCTTCTCTAGTGAGTCATGCTCTCAGTGAAACATGGTCTGTAATTATGTTCTCCCTTAGTTTTCACAGTGTCTAAGCATTCCTTTTACATTTGTCTAAAGCTTGTACTGTTTCTCCTGCCTCTTTTTAATTTTTATTTTAAGCCTATGACTAAGAGAAACAATTTAAAAACCATTAGAGTGTTGTCCTTGATGATGTGCTCATCAGAGAACAGCTTGTAACTCTCTCCTAGGACTGGAATTATTGGGCATCTTCAAAGCTCAGCTGACAGAAACCAACCAAGCAAGGGAATTAGCCTGATCTACAGGATAGAAGAAATCCCTTTCTGCGTTTGCCAAAACAGAATAAAAAGGACCATTGTTGGTGTGAGGGAAGGATCCTCCACTGGGGCCCTGGCTGCCGGCCTGCATTGTGAGACGTGGATTATCCACCCCTGGAGGTCTGCTAAGACAGGCTGGAACAACGTGGAACTTGGCAGGAGTGGTGCGTGCCTTGAGGGGCCTGCTCAGAGCATCAGCTTGGGCTGGGTGACCTCTCTACAGTGCTGTTTTCTCCCTGCTACTCCAGTGGAGTAGTCTTTTTTCCTCTTGACAGGCGATATAGATGTAAATGCCTGTGTGTAGCTAAGCAACATCTTCGTCTACTTCTGAAGTTTTGCCCCTAAAAGTAATTTTTTTTTATCTTTGTGAGAAAGTAGGGAAATGCAGGTTGGCTCAGACCTCAGGGGAAAGCTGCAGAGACAGAGAGGAGCGTGCATGAAGAGGGAAATGTGCTGTTCCCATGGCACTGCACTCCAGAAGTCCCCACATCCCACACTCAAAACCTGGAGACCATGTGGACAGGTCTGCCAAGAGGTGTTAGAGCATGGGACACACAAAGATAAGACAAAGATACACAGGTGGGTTCCAGGAGAGTGCTTCAAAATCTTTTAAAATTCCTTTTGAATCTGTCATTTTAAAACTTTAAAAGAGTTGATCCAGATCTGGAAAATTCAGGCCTCTAGGAAAACCTGGTGCAATTCTTTAAATCTGTCCCATGCCTTTGTAACCTTTTGAGCTTGTACAAAAGATGGAATGTATGTGGTTTTAAGAAACAATAAGAAGAAACTTTCATTAAAATTTGCCCTAATTCAGTGTAAGGCCTTTTGAGTTCTTAGAATGATGAATGCAGCTAAAGCTGGATGGGGCCTTAATTTGCTCGGGAAATGCAACACCTGAAGTGGTGGATGTTGTGCTGTTACAGCAGTGGCTTGTTTTAATACATTCTGACTGACATGAATGAACACTGTTAAGTTATGATGATCAGAATTGCTGATCCAAAAGCTTTTTCTTTTCTTTTTTTTATTTTTTGTTTTGTTTTTCTCCAAGCAAATGAATCAGACCAGTCCTTGGCAGGATGGGAATGTAGCAAAATCACTCCTGTCTTCTTCCCTTCTGAGGCAATTTAACACTTAATTGTTTAAGCAATATTCAGCTAGTAACTATCCAACAGGGGTTTTGTCCAGAAGTTATTACATTCCTTCATTATTTAAATCATTCAGAGTACCCTGGAAATGTCACAGCTTTCAGTGACAGGTCTTCACATCCTTCCCAGAGTGTCCTATTGTTAAAAATGCATCCAGTGTAAAATAATGAAATAAAAGTAGGCAGAAACTCTCTTGATCTAGTCTAAATATAGCAAAAAAAGTCCTAGCTTAGTTTTTAATAAAGACAGCTTTGCTTTACTATCTTGTGAATACTAATATAGTCTTCTTTTAGTAATAAAGAAGATAATATTCTTAAAATTGACTTTATTATCAGTTAGCTGGTTAGTGCCACAATACTTGGCTTGGTTTTACTTGGTTTACAACTGTGACAAAACACATGGAGTCATAAAATCATAGAATTGTTTGGGTTGGAAAGGGCCTTAAAGATCATCTAATTCCAATACCCACCTTCATTTTCAGCCTAAGAGCCACAGAACTGGACAGCCACTACCATCAAACTTTGATTTTTTACATTTTTTGCATTTAAGTGTTTTTTTCTGTCATGTTTTTTTAATAAGGTTTTCCAGATCTGTCTCAGATTCTGTGAAAGTATCTCAGCTCCCAGAAAAGGTAAGGGAACTGAGATATTAACCACTGCTGCCACTCCACACGTGGAGCACCCTCATCTGATGTGCACATATCTTTTCCAGCTGTTTCATATCTTGCATTCAGGACATGTTGAAGGGAACATGCAGGTAGAGGAAGCACAGCTCACTGAAATGTTCTCAAACCAGGCTTCCCTCACAGCTTAGCCATGATATATGGCAGGCGTTGCCTGGTCTATTAACGCTTGCCACTGTGTTGTCTTCCTTTCAAGAAAGGAAGGTCTGAAGAAAGTTACCATGAGTTATGGATAGAGATGCATGGCATCTAATGAAAACACACAACAAGCTGGAGAACTGCTGAAAGCAGGAAGCTGTTGAAAGTCTCGTGAACTGTGTACTTTATTTGTATTATTGGCATCATACAGTGGTTTTAGATGATGTGAATCTTTATCCAGCTGTAGCAGAAAACAACTCTCTACAGTCACATTCGAACTGTCTCTCTTTGGTAAGGTATGTCGTCTCTGACAGCAGAAATAATGACCCAGTAAAAAGCTTGATGAAAGGTTTTTTTAACTCCATATGAGTGTTTCCCTGCTGGTTTTCCTTATTTTTCTGTATCTGAAGCAGTTTCTATCTGCTGTTATGTTCATTAACTTCACCGGCAGGATGAGCACCTGGAATTAGCCCATTTCCCTATAAAATGTTGAAATTTAAAAGAAAGATTGCAAGACCCTGATGCATCTTCCCATAGCTGCTGATTCATGATAGTGAGGAACTAGTTAGTGACTCAGGGTCAGAGCCTGCTTCAAACAGGCAGCTCCTGCATGCTGTGGTGAGTCTGGATCAGTGAGGCATGCACCCATGGCAGGATTGACAGGAATCACAGATGCATTTCCTTTCTGTTGTTTCGTGGTAAGAAACTGCAAATTCTTTCACAAGTGCACAGTTATGGCAGTGTGGGTTATCCTGCTTGTTTGTATTATAGCTGTTAAGGTCTTGGGTGTCTCCAAATATATTTGCTTTAACAAGGAAAATGCCTCTGCTGTTCCACTGGGAGCTTCCTCTGTGCAGCATGTTTCCATCAGGTAAGGTCTTTGAACCAGCCAAGTGGAAAATGTAAACAAAACCCCTCCAAAAAAAGGAGAATGCACCTTTGCTGAGTTCCAGCTGGTTGTGTGGATGGTGAGACCTGAGCAAAAGGAATTTGTGTCTGGTGGGGAGGGCTTGTCCCCAGGTAAGGTTACGGTGGTAGCTGTGCCGGCTGCTGTGGAGAGCAGTCCGCGTTGCTGCCCGGTCTGCACAACATGTGGAGGAACAATCACAGAATCACAGAATCATTAAGGCTGGAAAAGTCATCCAAGACCATTGAGTCCAGTTGTTAACCCAGCACTGCCCTGTTCACCACTAACCCATGTCTCTAACTCATTCTTACAACATCCTGAGCTACCCTGTTTCCATCTCCTGTCTCTTGCACAGATTTACTCACAAGGGTCAGTCATGTTGGGGAACTCTTTACCAACCTGGTGGCAGGAGTTCTGCACCAGAAGCCTATTTCTGTGCTTTACAGGTGGCTGCATTAGGCAGGGTGGCTGCATTTTAGATCCCTGCATCTAAAACTCCTTTTGTTTTTTAAAGTCACAGTAATTAACTAAGCCAGAGGAGATGATGTCCCAACCGTTCTCCTAGCTAACATCTGAAATGTGTGTAATGAAAGTTCCAGGGTCTAAGGAATCTAGTCTGAAAGCACCTACTTCCAATTACTTATTCCAGTTAATCCACGCTGTTGAGAGTGCTCTTCCATCACAGCATCCTTTCGGCTTTTGAGGGACAGCATTCTTTCAGCTTTTGAGGGTTATATTACAACCACTGTACATTAATTTGGGGCTGCTGTATTTCTTCTAACCAATTTTCATAATGAAAGTGCAATCTCATTTATTTTTATTTACATTGTATTAGTGACAGCCACATATTAGCTACTTGGAAACATGCTGATCCAAGGCCTGGGGTGATAAACTGGGCATAAGTCTTCAATAAAAAGACTGCCAGCACAGTCTGGAGCATGTCCTTGAGATTTCAGTATTTGAAGAAAGTGACCTGTATGATTATTATTAAACATTTCTGTTTCCATTGGGGGGGTTAAAACCACCTTCCAGAAAAGAATGGAAAAGAATTAATTCACTCATCAGAGTATATATAGGTCTGTTCTGTAGGGAAGTTTCATTGTTAATTTATTCAGATCAAGTCACCTACCTCCAGCTGTCTTAAAATGCATTCAGAAGAAGGGGAATATTCATTCTAGCAAAAATAGTACACTCCAAAACTATAAAATTAAGAGTGGTTACTAATTATTCTCGTCTCTGAAACAGAAGAAATTGCAGAAGGCGTTAAAGCAAAGAGGGCAAGGAAATAAACGTGAATGACTCATATCACAGTTTTTGAGGAGAAATCTAGTTAAAAAGATAAAACCTAAAGATTTCAGGAAAACCTAGCCAACCAAGCCACAATGTAGATAAAAAATAACCTACAATGGAAAAGAAACCTGAGGCATCTTTAAACATTGCAGGGATGAAATTAAAGGAAGCTGATCAGAGTGTGGCCATGGCCATGTCATAAAATGTGAGAAGATGGATAATAATCTAGATAAATGCCACAGCAAATGTAACCACACCCTATTTGAGATCCACATCTCAGCCTCAACTGCAGCACAACTTTCAATTCTGTTTGCAAAAGGATTTTAAAAATAAAAACTACTGAGAAAAGCAGGTAAGAGATAAGTCAGACAAATGGTAAGCAAGGAGTGTATGGGTAAGAGGGGATGTAGGAGATGTGCTTAGAGCCCTGAAGAGAAATATTGCACTTCTGTGTACTTTTGTTGCGGGAGCAAGTGTTTTAAATCAAAAGACACCAAATCTGATGTATTGAAAAGGCAATACACAGTTTCACTGAGGAGCCACTTATCTTCAGACACTGCCTGTTTGCTGGACAAATATTAAACACTGGAAGAGATGTAAAAAAACTCCACCTCTAAAAATTGTTCGAGCTGCTGTAAATGATTGCCATCCACGAAAATCTACTTCTTAAATCTAGAGCAAGCCCCAGGGAACTGCAAATGTACCAAAGGTTTCCTAGGCACCATATGGTGGTTATGAAAGAACCTAACACAGGCCTATTTTTGAGTCAGAAGAATGGAAAAGAGGAGGGCTAAGTCTTGGAAAGCAGCATGTTCATGGTTATGAAACCCAATGTGGTAGACAGGCTCAAGCCCTCAACACTTCAGCAACACTCACTCTATATCTATTTATAAGTCGTTTGCTAGAGGGGCATTAATCAAGTGAGAAAATACTCTTGCTCCAGCCTGCAAGTGAAGAAAGTGTCATGACAAAAGAAAAGCAAATAGAGCTATTTTAAGATGTTGGAAGAGGCATTAAATGCAGCCATGTACTTGCAGAAGGTTGTTGCCTTGGCTGCTGTCTCTCGTCCTGGGCTGTGAGAGCCGTCGCAGCCCAGCCTTGCCCCGGGCAGGTGGCTTTGCAGAGCTGTGTCATCCTTCGATAAAACAAAGGCTGATAGCACACAACTACCTACAGAAATGCTGGCAAAGCATTTCAGAGAATGTTGATAAAAGCAGACTGAATGCCTTTAGGACATCTGCCTTGCATGAGGAGATTTCTATTGCTGTGATCTCCTGCCCTGTGTCAGAGAGACACTGTGTGATGGTTTTTAATAAAGCCATTAGAAAGTGTCTAAAGCAGGGCTATGAAGATAGGGAGTCGTCTGGAGGGGATATATGAGGAGCAGCTGAGGGCACTTGGTGTGTTCAGTCTGGAGAAGGGAAGGCTGGGGTCAGAGCTCCCCAGGGGCTGCAGCTCCTTCCAAGGGGCAGCTCCATCTCTGCTCCCTGTGATGGGACAGGACCTGGGGAAGGGCTGGGGCTGTGCCAGGGGAGGGTCAGGCTGGAGATCAGGAAAGGTTCTTCCCCCAGAGGGTGCTGGGCACTGCCCAGGCTCCCCAGGGTTTGATCTTGGCCCCGAGGCTGCCAGGGCTCCAGGAGCGTTTGAATAACTCTCTCAGGGATGCACAGGGTAGGATTGTTGGGGTGTCCAGGGGTGGGTCTCTATGGCCTTTCCAACTCAGGAGATTCTATGATTCTATAGTTTCATTGGTGCTAGCATTGTCCTTCTCCATGGCACTCCCAGCATCTCTGCTCCCTTTGTTCTCTTCCAGCTCTGGAAGTCCCCACAGCTGCCGTGTTTGGGAAGGATGGGGTTATGTGCTTTAACTGCCCCTACCCCTCTCAGCAGGCCAGAACCCACGGGGGCTTTGGTTTGATGATGATGATGATAGAAGTGATGCAAATCAACAGCTGTTTGCTCCAATAAGCTCACACCCTGTTTGGCAAAACCCAGCTCCTCTGGGAGTTCCTTGTAGAGAAGAAGACTTTCAAGGATACTTCCTTGGCTTTTCCTCCTTTTTAGCAGTAGCATGTTTCAAAGAGGACACAGGAAGAGGGGTTTTGCTGCAAGGCTATGTCTACTAGAGGAACAGAGTAACTCAGGAAGCTGAGCCCAGATGAGCTGAGCCCAGCTTGGCTCAGACTTTTTGTTTCAGTCTACTCATTCCCATGGAAGAGAGCCAAGGGGAGGGAGGAAGAATACTCAGACATTTTGATTTAGTTTTAGCAAAAAAAGATATATATATGTCAGATTAGGGAAACACATTCCCCAGGCAGTGGTGGTTTCCTTGCTGTGATACAGCTCCTGATATTGTCTACTGCACTAATTCTTTTATATGCTTGAGATAAATAATCTTACGGATAAGCAGATGTACTTCAATAGGTCACGTTTGAAACCAATCTTTAATTGTTTTACTGTTTCTATTATTTAGTAATTAGACCAAATGGATATGAACCCAGTATCAGAATTTGGCACTGAATAGTTAATTCTGTTACAAAATCTGCAAAATCACTGGAAAGAGCTGAATTCAGGCGTCAGAATTTCAGAGCAGAGGATAAAGGTTTATTTTTGCTCCCCTGTGGTTTAGATCAGGGATACTCAATCTACTAACACAGATACAGTTTCAATTACTTATTAAACGTGGAGTCTCTTAGTAAAACTAGAATAACACTTTAGAAAATATAAATGCTTAAAAGAGCAAGCTTGAAGAATTCCCTGCTGAGGTATTGCCTTACTGCCTTGTGGAGAGCAATTCTGCCCCACAAAATGAAATAGAAAAGGATCCAGCTGTAACAGGATGTTGCACAAAGGGGAGAACTGAGAATTTGCTTTAAAAATGCAATAAAAATATTTTAACAACTGGTTTTATTTAATTTTTGCAAATATTTTCTGCAAACTTCTGAAAAAACTTTCTAAGTCCATCTGTACAACAGATATAAATCTGTACAAAATATTTTGTTATTCAAACTTGTCCAAACTTATAATGAAATGCAGTAAAGAATGCTCTGTACCCTTTTGTCAAAAGTGGCCAAACACTAATTAGAATGCCTCTCTGATGCATGATCTGAAAGCCCCATGTTTTAGCCACTTTTCCAGCTTCTAACATCTTTGGGATTTTTGCACTGCACCCTTGATTACAGCAATGTGCTAAAAGCAATGATAATATGAAACAACACTATTTGAAAATGATGACGACACCTTATAAAGTGCAAGTAGATGACCAAAAATCCACTCACAACTAGTACCAGCAGAAGTAATGATTATCCTGCTTGCTACAAATACTGAGCTTTAAAGCCTCCTAAAGAACAAGTTAAAGAAGGCATGGAAGGCCAAATGAAAATTAGGTGTCTTCATTCAAATCCTCAATTGCTTCCCACAGCCATGCCTGGCTTTGACTTCCATTTCCTGTAGAAATTAGGGGTTTTGCCAGCTTAGACAGTATATTCTAGATTTTACCAAATGTTTTGAACTGTTTTAACTTGTTGGCCAAGAAGTGACTTCCCCAGTGGAAAAGGGTAGGATCAGCATGGGGGAATCCAGATTTAGGTCATGTTGTGCCCGCGTGAAGTGCTGAGCCACCTTCAGCTCCTTGTCTGTCACAGGACAGCACATTCACCCTCTAGAAACTGTCACCCTATTTACAGTTTATTACATATCATGGAATCCCATAAGGGTTTGGCTTGGAGGGACCTTAAAGCCCATGTTGTTCCACCCCCTGCCATGGACAGAGACACCTCCCACTGTCCCAGGCTGCTCCAAGCCCCGCCCAACCTGGCCTTGGACACCTTCAGGGCTGGGACAGCCACAGCTTCTCTGGGCACCCTGTGCCAGGGCCTCCCCACAATCACAGCCTTTCATTACCAATGTAATGAAAATTGTAGATTTAACTTTTCAGTGTGCACTGAAGCACACCAGCCCCTCATTCGTTCCCAATGACATGCTCACAATTTCCTAAACAATAAAGACCTGTTGCTGAGGCATTTAATTGTGAAAGCCACACATTTCTTTGCCCTGTCTGATTCAAACTTCCCTGTCTGATACCAATATGCTTTGGCTGACTAAAAGGTGAAATTCAGGTGATGCCCATTGTTCCAGCTGAGGACTGTGTTTGCTGTGCACTGTCAGCTGATGCTGCCAGAAACCATTATCCCTTCCTCTCTTTGCAACACAGATTTCTCCCCATCTCTGGTGTTCTGACAGAAGCCCTGGAAGGTTATATATTGTTTTCACGTGAAAATCCTAGAAGTAAACCAATTCTTACAGTTATGGAAATAGCAGAGATTTTGAAGTCTTTGAAAACTGGCTTTCTTTTCAGGAGGGTGATGGAAGAAATCACGGAGTTTGTCTTATGTGCCTGAAGCCACTCTGGTGTTCAGAGACAGCAGACACTGTGCACATCATTTGAAATAATCGATGACTCAGCAGCTTGGTCCCATCTCCCAGGGTGATGGGCTTACGAGCCATTGATCTCTCATCCAATATGCAATTATATATCTCTCTCTTCCACTCTTTCCCCGGGGTTGCACCCGTGATCAGAGTGGATTGATTCTGTACCACAGGGAGCTGGGTGTTTTCATTTTTGCAGGGGATGAGCAGGATTTACTGAGCTTCACAGAGCCTGGGTGTTGGCCACTAAAGGGAAGCACATTTCATGGGAAATTGAAGTGGAGGGTCAAAGAGAACAACTGAGGCTTTTTCTCATTCTGCTTCGTTCTCATATAATGGGGCATCATTAAAATTTCTGGTTAAAAGATGATAAAGCTCACAGAATTCAGCTGATATTCAGAAAAGGAATTCGAGTGTTGGAGAAAACCCTGTCTTTTAAACTGTTCTTGTTTCCAGATTCACATTCTGTGGTAGTTTTCCATGCTAATATTATCTTGGAATTGGGAGGCTATTATTGGAATTCCACCCTCTAATACAGCCATTCCATTATTTTGGTGCTGTGCACTTCATATGACCTTTTTTTTGTGGCTTGCCTGCTGCCTATTCTTATTCTTTTTGCTATTTTCAGTTTTCCAGCCCCATGGGAAAGGAATATCTGCACTGACTAATAATGACAATATAGTCTGCTAGAATAAGCAAAATGGTTCCTCAAGCAGTTACAGCCCAGTGTGTTTATGAAGTTCAGGACTTACAGCAGTCTCATCACAGTGGTAGTCCCCTCTATTCCCACTGAAGTTCCTGAGTGTTTTGCCATCACCTCATTCATTTGAAGAGAGCAGGAACAGCTGCTGTTCCAACAAAATTTACAAGACCATGTAAAATTGTAAAGAACATGAATATGATGAATGCGGGCGTTACTGGGTTTTTCCTCCTCTATTGAATCACAGGCTTTTTTTAGAGCAACACAGTTTACAAACAATAAGAAATGAAACCTTAAAATTTTGAAGCTACGAAAGAACAAGAATCTGCAAAAAAATCAGGATCAGAAAATTAAGTTTATATGCCTACACAGTAAAACTGAGATTAGAAACATACACTTGGACTCTCAGCAGAATGTTTTTATGAGGTAAGAGTAGTACCAAACAGGCAGGAAAATTGGCAGATACCTTTTGGTCTCTCTTGCCCTCAGTGCTGGGCCCATGGTTCCTGCCCAAGGAAGACTGGTGCCCCCTGAGCAGCCATGATGACTCTGTAGTACTGAAAACTTGGAAGTGCCAGGAGACACCTTGCTCTACTCCAGAAGGCTGGCTTGGAAGCTAGATCCATCCTGCTTTCAAAAGTTTATTTTGAAAGACCTAAAAGTTAACAGAATTTTGAAGATATGTTATTGGTAGTGTTGTATATATGGCTGAAATCCAGAGGATGGATTTAGAGCAAAGAATTAACAGTGTGTATGTTAACAGCTCGTTACTGTTGCGCTGACCACAAGCTGCCCAGTGGCCCGGCAGGCAACAAGTTCTGATGCCCTGGCAGCGTGGCAACCAGAGTCCTGTCAGTGCTGCCTGCAAGTGGCTCGGTTGGAAGGCTGGCTGCTGCAAGGTGTTGCTCGGCAACAGGCGAGGCTGAAGGAAGAAAGAGGGACTCTTTCCTTGTCTGTAATCCCGACTTTATTCCAGCCCCGAGTGTTGCCCTGACTTTTGCAGTTCTGGATGTTATCATTCTTTTGTAACTGGTTTCTCAGACATTCTCTGTAAACATAGCCATGTTATTGTAACGGTATCTTTTTATTTACATTCCTTTCTCCTGGGCACAGAAGTTTGATGGACATTTCCTTTGACCAGTGTGATTGAGGGGAGGCTCTTTTGTCTCCTCCAATACACAGTGAATTATAAGGCACATATATAATAA
>VZRZ01001077.1:69880-81788 GCA_013398175.1 Climacteris rufus
CAGAAATACTCAGGAGACTGATATTCAGTGAGGGAAAAGGAGATACTTCCTCAGAAGGCTGAAGAAAAGCAACAGATACACATCACTAGACAAGGGTGGGTAGATATTTTCATGTGTAAGACCAAAGTGGGAGACAGTGAGAAGTTGAACCTAGAAAAGGAGACTGCTGTTCTGTAATCCTGTGGGTTGTAAGGCAGGGATGGCAGCAGAACACAGTGACTGCTTCAGAGGGAGAGACAGAGACAATGCTGATAACATCACTGCCTCTGCAATACATTCTGAGCTGAGAACACATGTTGCTAGGAAACTTTTATATGAAAAGGCATTCATCTTTAAACCCTGGGAACATAGTAGTAACTTCTCTGTGCTGGGGAAGCTCTGTTAATGTCAGTCCTGACGTTACTGAGACAAGTAATATGTGAGAGGGAGAAAAATACCTTGAATTATCTTGGGCAAAGATTACAATCTAAGATTATTTGTAGATATCTTGCAGGCTTTAACTGACCTTTAGTCATTCTGGTCTGATTAGCAAGACACTGATAAAACATAGAATAATACAGCCATAGAATCTCTTGAGCTGGAAGGGACCCACAAGGATCAAGTCCAATCCCTGGCCCTGCACAGACACCCCACCAATCCCATCCTGTGCCTGAGACTGTTGTCCAAATGTTTCTGGAGCTCTGGCAGCCTTGGGACTGTGACCATCCCTGGGTCTTTTGGAGTTTGGTGCCCCACCACCCTCTGGGGTAAGAACTTTTTCCTGATATCCAGCCTAAACTTCCTCTGACACAACTTGATGCCACAAAGACCATGTTTTGTTTGGTGTTAGATGGAATAAGAATTTAAATGTGTTTGCAAAAAGGTTTAGTTATCCCAACTCAGAAAATAACTTTGACTTATGGTTAGATTCAAAAGGCATCCAGAGAGGAGGTCAGGGAATCCAATTTCTTCAGGTTATTGCATTGTCACCCAGGGGTTTTCTGCCTTTCAGTGTTCCCATTTCATACAAGCTCTGTATACAAGTCTCAGACTCTCCATTAAAAAGCATCAAATCTCTTGAGGCTGGTTTCTAGCATGTTTCCAGCATTTCTGCTGATGGCAAAGACTTGCTTTCTGAGAAGAGAAATCATGAGAGAAGAGGAAGCTACTTATGCACTTCTCTGCTGAACCTAGGAAATGGGACATCCAAAATCTGGTTGTAGTAGTTCCCAACCGTAATGCTGTAAGATGCTATTACCTGTTTTTCTCATGTGCTTCACCCTGCATTTTTTTCACTCCTTCTTTTTCGTTTGGGCTGATTTGTTGAGTTTTTTTTCTCAGTTTTTCCTTCTTTCCCTTCCTGGTTTGTGGTCCTGCCATCCCAACAGTCCCAGACTGATGTGATTATCAGTCAGCACCCTAAGATGTCTCAAGGCTGCAGTGGTGGCTTCAGCACCTCCCTGCTTCTGCCACTACAGTCTCCATAATGCCAGTTCAGTTAAGGAATTACATGGTAGTTGCTGCTTTTATTCTCCCACTGTGCCCTCTCCCTCTATGCTCTGGGGACACCAAAGGTGTGTCTGACTTATTTCCCATGCCAAATTCAGAATTCAAAATGTTATATGACATGTAACAGTCCCCTTAAAAATAAATAAAGAGTGAAAGATCCCCCCCCACAACCACTACTAGTAAGAGTATTGTGAGTAGTTGTAATTAACTTTTATTATTAATATCACTATGGGACAAGTCCCAGGGTGTTGGCACCTTTCCCATAGTATGTTCAGCCTCTGTCTCTGCTCTGGGGGAGCACTGCAGTTCTGAATGACTCACTGAAAAGGAAGAACACCCTGCTAGAGTTGACATTAAACACGTTAAATGAATCTAAAAGTAGCATCCTTGGAGTTCTGTGCTGTGAAGATGTTGTTGTTTTTCTCTGTTCTGGATGAAAATGATGGCCTTTATCACATCAGCTGATACACCTGGAAAAAGCAGACACATTTTTGAACTCAGCTTAATCCTAACTTAAGACCTGTGCAATGAAACTGGAGTGGAAATGGCAACTTGAACGTGTGAAATGGGGCAGGGCTTCTGAAGGTGTTCCTGCCTTGGGGATCAAGACTATCAGCACTTGTGGCTCCCTGTTGTCTTAATGACTTTTTCTTGCCTGCCATATACTTCTCCTAGCGTTTCCAAAAAGGTATATGTGTTAATTTAATGTCTGGAAGTATGTCAGAGCAGGAAGCATCACTGCACATCATGCTGGCGCAGAAATGAGCAACACCAGCTGTTTATGGACCAGAAGTGTATGTCCATAGAGGCACGGATTCTGCAAGTGGTTATGCAGGAGTGTGACACTTGCATGATTCAACTCATAATGAAAAGGTCTGCAAAGAGCTTGCAAAATTGTATAGCACCATGCTTGCCTTGCCAGCAGCTGTTTGAATTTCCTTGTCTATTTTTATGAAATCTAACGTAGCAGTATTGCAGGTAAAACATTTACTGCATGTTTGTCCAAGAACATGCAGGTGTTCTTCATGTGTGCTTTTGACATGAGAAGATCACTGAAATATTTGGCAGTAGAGCTAAGTAGACAAATACTGACTCTATTAACAAGGAACTATTCAAATATTTCTGTTCATATATTTCTTTAAAATATTTATCTAATGATACACCTTTTAAAGGACATGATGTGTCTAGAGCTCAAAATACAGATATAGATGGAGCTGGACTTTATGATCTTTATGGTTCCCTTCCAACTCAGGATATTCCATGATTCTATGGTAGCCAGTGGGATGGACAAGTAGACCTCTACTGCAGGATCACAAGTTTAATAGTATACGGATAATAATTATATTGCAGGGAATCCTTCCCTCTCTGCTCACCTGCCATGTATGAGTTAGAGAACATAAGTAGCTGCATAGTTAATTATGGCAAGAGAAAGGGAGATGGGTTCCTTTGAAACCTTTCTAATGCTCAGACATTATGGCAACACCTTCTCTCTTATGCCACTTGGTGGAGCTTAGTGATTTTGGCTCTCACATACATCGTTTTGTAAACTTACTTTTCAATTACACAACCAGTTATCCCTGTGTCTTGAAAATGGCCCAAATCCCTGCCCAGAAAGTAAACCCCAAAGTGTACCATAAGTTCTAATGAGCAAGATGCTGGTGCCTAGCTGCTGATCACTTTGGTAATCACCTCTTCTCTTCTTAAAAGCAATAAAATATATAGTGTGTTCATTTCAAAGAAAAAGTTAAAATATGGGCTTAGGACCTTGGAATTTATGATATATAGGATGAGAAAGGGGTAGAATTACATCATGTTTGGTTTATTTTTCAGATTTAAAATAATGTTTTATTTTCTTTGCATTTTTTTGGGATGTATCTGTGTGGGAGACCTCACATTTGTCTGAATGTATGTTTTCACTCAACAAGCACAGAGACAGTAAGCAGATCCACAATTAAACAGGGAAATTATTATATCACGTGCTGGTCCTGCCTTTGTTGAAATCAATGGTCAGTCAGTGCAATTAAACCAGAACTGGGACCTTGGCTAATTATGTGCTCAGACAAAGCACTCGTGCTTAAAGCCTACCTGGAAATTCAGGATTTTACACCAATTTGTCTCTGTTGTCATATAAACTATCAGTTGTTAAGTAAAAATCAGTTGCTCTACAAATCTTACTGAGTCTTAATTTCGTATATTTGTCTAATACTTTACTTATTCTAAATTATCAGACAAATGCTATTGTCCAATGAGTGCTATCTGATGATTTGAAAATACTGAATTTCAACACCTGAACCTGAACTCCAGACCTTGGTGTTTGGTACTCAAAGTGAGATCTGTTGCTTTTATTTTTGGAGATAAATTGTAACTAAGAGTTCTCAATGGCTCTTCCTAAACCCTTCCTCATGCAGGATGCCGACTGTCCAGGCAGAGTTGAGAGATCAAGGGTTCACATGCAGCCTTTTGCTGTTGTCAGGGAAGAGAAGGAAAAAGAACCAAGCAATCAGTCCTGGAATCTATTGTCTGTGGTCTGAGGTGTCTTCAGTGGATTTTTTTGGCTTCCTCTTGGGAACTGGAAACAGTAGTTGCAGCTTCCTTAAACCGTGGTATTGCTCAATTTTTTGTTGTTGTTGTTGTTGTTTTTGTGTTGTACTGATAGATGAGAAGGAAATTTTTGACATGGCAATGTGCCATACATATTAATCAAATACTGAAAACTGATAGTATATCAACATTCTTCTGGAGCAGCATTTTACAAGGCTTAAGAGTAAGGGCAAAATTCTGTTAGGAGCTTTAAAAGCAATTCAGAGCTGCCTGCGACTCTCTGCAATGCAAGTGCACCAGTGGCTGGTGCCCAGTGTCTCTACGCTAATTCTTACCAAAAAAAAAGCCACACATGTGATTCTGCCCAAAAGGATGGTGCAGCTTAAATTGAGTTAGCCTGGAGGAAATGAGGCACAGGGGGACCTTTTCACTCTCAGCAACTCGCTGACATGAGAGCATAGACAAGTGGGGTTATCTCTTCTCCCAAGTAACAAGTGACATTGATGCCGAGGGTTTTTTTGCTTTTTCTACTTTTCTATATAAGAACTCCTGTAATTTTCTGCTGTAGTTGTTTAGTAACTTGTAGGCAGTAAAATTCTATACCCTAGACACAACAGAACCCCTTGTCACCCCAGTATCCCTGAGAAGAGAACATTCCATTGCCCTATGGCAATTGAAATGCGAAAGTTATAGAGGATAGTAATAATCCAATGGAAATTTAACACATACAAGCATCCCACTAACTTCGTTTCTAATTGGGAGATTTTTGTCAACTATGTTAATTTGCAAAACCTGTGATAAATACCAGACAGATTGCTGTGCCTTCAGCCTTTTCAACATCTTTTGTCACCTTTTTATCGGCTCTGGGCCATTGTTTCAGCACGGGGGGCCCTCCTCCCTCCTTTGCAATTTGTTCTCAGATGTCTTCCGAAAAAAAGGTATTTGCTTTCCCCTTCCTCTTAACTTGGCTCCAGCTTTCTGTTTTTTAGCCTGCTTTAGGCAACAACAGAACAAGAATAAATAGCCTCAAGTTGCCCCAGGGGAGTTTTATATTGGATAACAGGGAAAAATTCTTCACTGAAGGAGTTGTCCAGCTCTGGCACAGGCTGCCCAGGGCAGTGAGGGAGTCACCATCCCTGATGGGATTGAAGAGATGTGTAGATGTGGCAGTTGAGTTCATGGGTTTGTGGTGAACAAGGCCATGCTGGGTTAATGATTGGACTTGATGATCTTAGGGGGTTTTCCCAACTTACTGATTCTATGAACTTTTCAGATGTTTGCAGGGGATCCAGCAGAGAGAAGAGTTATACTGAACAACTGCATATGACTGCATGTGATGGCACAAGGCCACCTCTCCTATAAAACCTCTCCTATATAACCTCTCCACCTCTCCTATATAACCTCTCCTAAATAACCTCTCCTAAACAACCTCTCCACCTCTCCTATATCCCCCACCCCATGTCCAGGCACTGAGTCCTCTTCATCCCAGTTGTCCCACCTGCTTTCCAAGGATGTCCCAGCATTCCAGCAGAGCAGTCAGGACTGAAAGGCCTGGTCATGTACCTCAGGTGTCACGTACATCAGTCACCTTGGGACTGCAAAAAGTTCCTTGTCCTTCTTGTGACCCCTAAGCGGGCTTGGAGCTCTGTGTGTCCATGTGGTGACTCTCCTCAGGAAGTCAGTGGTGTGTGCTGCTTACTTAGAAGTACTAAAAAATGAAGTGTCAGTGTAATAAAGAGGAGGATTCCCATGAGGAGGGTGGAGGATGAAGGCTGTTTGGACATAGGCGTTGACTCCTCAGGTCTTTTGTTGCCATCTGCCTGTGACACGGTTTCTGTATTACCTACTTACGTGGTTTACCTTTGTAAATACTGATTTAACTTCAGGTTAACGCCATTCTTGTGACTTTTGACTGTTCCTCATTGTGATGTGTTCAGAGTAACCGGAACCATGCAGGCAAATGGGCAATATCCTCATAGCACAGCACCAGTTCTGACTCGTTTGTGACAATGGCCCTATCACTAAATTGCACATTGCATGGAGGGAGGGTTTTGTGCTGAGGTTTTGTGCTCTCACCACTTCTTCAGTTCTGGAAAAACCAGGATCAAAGAGCTCAGTATAACGAGCGGTGTTGCACGGAGACGAGATCAGCAGATGTTCTTATTAAACTTAGAAGAATTTATGCCCCGTCTTTTATGTTAAGAAGAATAACAGCACTGTCATTAAGTCTTAAATCGGCCTATTTTGCAACACAATGTGTTAGATGGGCTCTTTGGTAAAATACAGTTTCATGCTAAAAATAAAAAGTAAAGGCTATTCACTTGCTCAACTTTAACATTTCATAAAGTCCTAACTGTGCTATTAACTGTCACATTCAACTTCTTGATTTGGTCTATTTTGCTCTGTTCCTTGTTTTGATCTAATTCTTACATTGCTTTTTCCATCTATTTTGTTTTCATTATAAAAGTACCTGAGGGATCATAGCAGGAAATGGCACAAGACTGGGAAGAGGTTTTCAAAAAACCCAATCTGCTGTTTGAACTCTTGCAATCCCTGTGGCCGTGCAGGAGCATTGGGAAATTAATTGGGTCATTAATTTGGGTCTATGGCAGGCTCAAAGCCATTGTTTCCTGGCAAAGAAAAGCAGATAAATAATTCAATACAAACTTTGGAATTATGCAGTAAGTTTAAAACAACTTTTCATCATCGGTAAGAGTTGGAGTGGAAAAGGTGACAGCCTTTGTGTCTGAAAAATAAACGCCACCTTCAGGAAATGGCGTGGAGAGATGATGCCCCGTGTCAGTCATATGGAATTGTAAAATAAGTGTCTTTTTGCTGACTAAGCTGCTCTTCAGGGAGGCCTGAACACAGTTCCCTGGGCACAGCTGGCTCCTGGGCTAGGGAGCAGCAATCACACCTCATAAATCCATACAGCAATGAAGATACTGCCCATTAACTTCTGTGCAGCACCATTAAGCTTGTTTATTTAAGGAACCTGAGAGGTAATGTGGTGGCATATTGTTATGCCTATTAAAATCTGTAGGAATTAAAAACATGGAATATTTTTTGAGTCTAAGCTTGTCATGCATGTTAGAATGATGTGTTGCACCAGCATCATACTGCAGGGCAAACAAAGATAAATGGGGCTCAGCCCCTCCTGAGGTGGGTGATGCACATCTTCCCACCCCTCGCTGCCTGGCTCCCTGACCTGCAAGGTGAGTTTGCCAAGAGCATCCGTCATTTTAACATACAGAGATGCCTTTTTGCACCTTTGTTATTAGTTTGTATTAACTTAATGACTTAGAATCAGAGAATCAGAGTTATTAAGGTTGGAAAAGACCTTTGACATCAAGTCCAACCATTAACTTGAGACCAACTGATACTTAGGAAGAAGTTCTTTATTGGAAAGGTGGTGAGGCCCTGGCACAGGGTGCCCAGAGAAGCTGTGGCTGCCCCTGGATCCCTGGAAGTGTCCAAGGCCAGGTTGGACAGGGCTTGGAGCAGCCTGGGACAGTGAAAGTTGTCCCTGCCCATGGCAGGGGGTGGGATTAGATGAGTTTAGCTGGAATCCTTCCAGGATTCTAGGATTCTGTGATAACTTGAACTAATGTATCTATATTGTCTCTATAAACAAATAGTTAGAACAGAACACAGATGACCTCATGGAGAATATATTGTGAAACTGGGTTTTTAAATGATTGTTATTGTTCTTTCAAAGAAGCCACACTTACTATATAACCCATACTATATTAGGGCCCATAGAACATGTGCAGATGTAAGAGTGCACTGGGTGCACCTGAAAGTAGCTCTCAATAGGTATTTGATCTGTTTTCAAGCAGGTTATAAATTATATAAAAAAAACCCAAGTTAATAGAAAACTGGAGGCCAGTATAGAGGTTTCCATGGTTCCCTGCAAACATTTATTTCAAACAAATTAAAAATTTCTCAGTATCTGAGAACCTGAAAGCCAAGCTGGTCGAACTGGACTGAACTTCCTCACTCAAAACTAACACACACAGAAAGAGAATAATGGCTGTTAATAAGAGAAAATGTTTATTTTTCTCCCTGTTAGAACTAACACTAGCTATTAACTAGGACAAGCTGTCCTGCTCTGTGTCCGTGAGTGACTGACTGTTCCTGCCAGCAGTGAGGGGAGTCACAGACAGACCTGTGTTAATCTGCTTGTCAAGTGGAAATGCCCATCTGTGCTCTGGGGTGACATGTGGCTCACTCAGCCCCCTGCATGGAGAGGGAATTTCACCCAGGGGATAAGCAGCTTGGCTTTCATACCTGCAAAGAGCAGTTCTCCATGTCAAGGCTTGATTAAGGTCACTGTCTGAGGTAGCACCTTCACTACCTATTGAAACGTGTTATGATTTCCAATGCCATCTGCATACCAGTCAGCTCTCAAGGGTGAAGCTGCTTCCAGCTTGCACTGATGGTGGCTGATGATCTAACAATCAGGAAAATTGCAACTCTCCATCTTTTTCCATGCCCTTTGGTAATAAAACACACTGATGTAGTATGCTGTGTTGGCAATACAGCATCCTTGTGTCTGTGTGTCTGTTGACTTGCACAGGCTGAAACAGGAGGATCAATAACATGCTTCTTTTCTGGGTAAACGGAGGAAGGTAGAGGGAACCCAATAAAAGAGCTTATCACAGGATGGGTAAGGTTAGAGGGGACCACAGTGGGTCATCTGATTGAACCTCTCCTGCTCAGTCAGAGTCATCCTAGAGCACATGGCACAGCATCGTGTCCACAGACACTTCTGGAATATCTGCAGTGAGACTCCACACCCTCTTTGGGCAGATTGTTCCAGTGTGAGGTCACCTACACCAGAAAGACATTCTTCCTTATGGAAACGTAGCTTGTGGGTGGCTGTTCCCATTGGCTGAGGGCTTTGGATAGATGGCAGAAACAAAGAGTGTGTCAGTCTGTACTTTGGGTTTCATTCCAGTGCACCCCACGTGCTTGCTGAGCGTTCTTCCCCGAGCAGGCGTGTGTGTGTGGGACAGGGCCTGGCCTGGGACTGCTCGGGCACAGGACATGGGCACAGAACCGGGCACTGGGCCTCTCGCCATTTGTGTGTCCACTGTGGTCACTGGCACCTAGGGAGGCCTGGAATGACAGCTCCCGGTGGCTGAGGAAAAGTTCTCTGCTGGGGAGCACCTCTCTGCTGGGATGGATCGCTGTTACCTGCCAGGGAGGGCTGGCTCAGACTGTGGGGCAGCCCCAGAGCTGCCCATGCTGTGCCACAGCACCCTGAGAGCGCGGGACCCATCACAGCACTGCCCGTCACAGCGCGCCCAGCTCACCCCACGGGGTGAGGCAGCAGGAAAAGGGTCCCACAGCAGAAGTGCAAAGGAGCTTTTTCTTTCCCTCTCAGTAATATTAAAGATCATCCATGTGACAGACTCAGAGCACTTGGTAGTGAATCACGATTAAGTCACGATTTGTGACATGTAAATGATGCTAATTGTCAGTAGACAAATGGACCTAGGAAGAGCTCTGGGCACCATCTGGTACCGAACAGCACAAAAGCTCAGCTGTGAGAACAGGTCTTGTTTCATTTCTGGTCTTGTTTCATTTCTAGTCTTGTTTCATTTCTGGTCTTGTTTCATTTCTGGTCTTGTTTCATTTGTGGAGCCCTCGGAACAGGTGAGAGGACACCAGTGCATCTTGGCAGTGCTTGTGTGTCCTCCTGAGGCTGGGCTGGGATGCTTCCCATGCTTGAGAGTGTGCAGATCCCCACTTTCCTCTGAGAAGGCCTAGCAGATGGGGAAATCCAGTCTCTTCTGTTTTTTTTCCCCCCATATTTTTCTCCATTGTGGGTTTTGGGGTTGGTGTTTGGTCAGCTCTAGAATATTCCCCATTTTCTACTGTCCACCTGCAGAGTGAAATGCTGCCAGCTACATTTAGCCCTCTCTTTAGCCCGAATCTTATCCTTTTTCTACACAGTGGTGGGAATTTCCGTTGCTGGGAAGAGAGTTCTAGGTCAATTTATGTAATAAGTAGGAGAAGGTGTCAGAGCTCTTCACCTTCCCTGCTTTTCTCCTGGTAACTGCAGACTGCTCTCTGTGTACTAAACCTCCATCTGCAGAGAGGAGCAGAGCCCAGCACACAGGACTAATGTTCAGGAATTCTGGATTTCTATACATCTCACAAATCTATGTTTTATGCCACAACTGCAAGTCCTAGAAATATAACTGATATTTGAACACTTTAAAAAGCAAACCACTGAAAGATCAAATGTATCCATGATATTATTAGTCAACTGTGATTTGCCAAAATAAAACACCAGCGATTCTATTGACAATAAATACCTGCTTTCTTATGTTAAATTTTTTTTTTATCATTCTTAACTAAAAAAGAATCAATTAAAAGAAGAACTAATTACGGCTGCCTGGCAGTCAGCTTTATTTCCCACAGAGATATCAGGGAATAAATCCTTGGTAAACCTTCTCTTTTTTTTTTTTTTTTTTTCATTTACTTAAATTTTAATTACTAAAACATATGGTATGTTTGTATGAACCTAGTACTTGAGAAAGCAACTTGGTAGTAGTGGAGACCAGAGTCCTTTTGTGAATTTACAGAGCAGAAATGTCACAGCTGTCACAGGGCACAGCCTTTGGCAAAGCCAGTGTCCCACATCTCCGACCTCACCTAAGGGTGAATCACAGAACAGTTTGGGTTGGAAGGGATCTTAGATCTCATCTCCTTTCTACCACCTGCCATGGGCAGAGACACCTTCCACTATCCCAGGTTGCTCCAAGCCCCATCCAACCTGGCCCTGGACACTTCCAGGGATCCAGGGGCAGCCACAGCTTCTCTGGGCACCCTGTGCCAGGGTCTCACCACCCTCACAGGGAAGAATTCCTTCCCAATATCCCATCTAACCCTGCCCTCTGGCAGTGGGAAGCCATTCCCCCTTGTCCTGTCACTGCAAACCCTTGTCCAAAGTCCCTCTCCAGCTCTCCTGGAGCCCCTTTAGGCACTGGAAGGAGCTCTAAGGTCTCCCTGGAGCCTTTTCCTCTCCAGGCTGAACAGCCCCAGCTCTCTCAGCCCGGCTCCAGAGCAGAGGGGCTCCAGCCCTCTGATTGTTTTTGTGGCCTCCTCTGGACCCGGCCCAAGAGATCCCCATTCTCCCGGTGCTGAGGTCCCCAGAACCGGGTGCAGAGCTCCACGTGGGTTCTTGGAAGCACAGACTGGGGTCGAGATCTGAGTTTCCCTCCATCTAGTCTAATTCCAGGTGTTGGTCACAGTGAACCATGGGGTCAGTGTTCACAGAGTGATTAATGAACTGCCAGGAATAAAGAAAAAAACCTAAACAAAGAAAATGCCAGGCCATGAGGCTGGTCGTGTTCTGACCTGCCACGCCGTAGCTGTGGGGGGGCTGTGTGGTGTTTGCAGTGGCCACGCGTGAGTCAGTCCCTGGTCGCGTTTTGCATTTGAGGAACGCTGAAAGATGCTGAGGGCAAGGAGTATTCAGTTCCCTCTAAGTCACCTTCCCCTTGCTCGAACCCATGATAATGGGCTGTGCCAAACCTGGATCCAGAGATGGGAATGAGCTGAGGCCCGCGCTCCGCGCCTACCGCACACCCGTGCGGGAGGGGAGCTCCCAGGGAGATGCTCCCAGGGAGATGCTCTCGGGGAGATGCTCTCAGGGAGATGCTCTCGGGGAGATGCTCTCGGGGACACGTCTTGGGGGCGATGCTCTCGGGGCACGCTCAGGGAGAGATGCTCTGGAGGAGGCGCTCTCGGGGGGATGCCCTGGGGGACGCTCTGGGCGGGAAGGTCTCCGGGGGTGCCGTCGGGCCCCTGCCGAGGAGGGCGGCGCTGCCGGGCGTGGGACCCTCCCATTGTGTGCGGCGGGCCC
>VZRZ01001077.1:82671-170816 GCA_013398175.1 Climacteris rufus
CCGGGGCCCCCGCCGCGCCGCCCCGCGGGCCCGGCTCCAGGGACCCCAAGCTGGTCCATCAGCGGTTCCTGCGGCGGAGCGTGGTGGACTCGGACCAGGAGGAGCCCGCCTTCGACCTGCCCGAGGCGGAGCACCAGCGGAGAATCATCCTGCTCCCCAAAACCAGGAGGATAATCGCGGAGCGGGCGAAGGCGGGGCAGGGGGCGGCGGAGGCGGCGGGCCGGGAGACCGAGTGCTCGGGGGAGCCGCGGGCAGCGCCGGCCTCGGGCAGCGCCGCGAGCGCCGAGGAGCAGAAGGAGCCGGGCAAGGATGCGGAGCGCAGAGAGGCGCAGGATGCTGCCAAGGACCAGGGGAAGGCTAAGAAAGAGGAACCCGAGGAGGAGGCTGACATGAAAGCGGTTGCCACCTCGCTGGATGGAAGGTTCCTAAAGTTTGATATTGAACTCGGGCGGGGATCCTTCAAAACGGTCTACAAGGGTCTGGACACAGAGACGTGGGTGGAAGTCGCGTGGTGTGAACTGCAGGTAAGCCCAGCTGATCTTCTGTGCTTTCTTTTTTTTTTTTCTGCCTTATAAGCCGGGAACTAAAGGCACCGTGCTGGTGTTATCCTCAGCAGCCTTTATGGTCACCATCGCTTAGGATCCAGTGTCTAACTATAGCGCAATATCCCCATTGGCTCGAGATCCACCACCTTATGTACACTCCTCCCACGCTTAACCCCCTCGGCCCGGCGCCGCTGCGGGGATGCCGAGCAGGACCCGGCCTGGCGCATCGAAGGTCACGCGTGGCTTCCGCGGCCGTGGGAAGGGGCTGGGCAGAGCGGGGCTGCCCGGCGCCGGCCCCTCCTCGGGCAGCAGCGCTGGCTTAAAACGACGCTGACCGTCAACGATTTGCAGTGCGTTTGCAGGAGCAAAATTCCCTTTTGTATTACGGCTTCGTAAAAGGCTGAGGAGCTGCTCTCCCCTGCCGTGAAATTGTCACTGTCCTGCTGACAAACCTCCCAATATGCCCCAGTTCTTGCCTTTTTTTAGGCTTCGTGTGTGCCTAGTGCTTTGGTTAGGTTTGGTTTAGGTGCTTTGGACCTACCTGTCCAAATACCTTTAAAAAGGCTGATTTTTACATAAAAGTTCTAGATCTGAAGATAAAGTGGTATCATCCAGTAGTAGTTGAAGCCATCCAGTAATATCTGAAGAGAATGAAGGTATAGATGCTGTCTTTTGCTAGTTTTTTTCTTTTGCTGTTACCTTGTTCTTGGTGGGTATTGTATCCTTGTGTAAAAATCACAGTAGTGCATGCTTTTTGTGGTGGTTTTTTTTGGTTTTTTTTTTTTTTTTTTTTTTTTTTTTTTTTTTTTTTTTTTTTTTTTTTTTTTGCTTGTGAAGCTCTAAGTGCCTGTTACCTCACTTTTGTGGGCATCCATTGGAATGAGACCTATCTAAGACAACAACCTAGAACAGGCTTATATTTTTTGTTTTCAGCCTGAGTTACTCTGTAATTTAGGTGGAATGAGGTTTAACTCTCCATTATAATTTGGGGTCTTTAAACTCCCACTAGGTGACTGAGCTTTATGGCCTACAAGAATACTTGAGAGTAGCATGGAAATAATGGGTTATAATAAGTCTGAGCTCCTGGCTGTTTGTTTATATTTTAATGTTGGCCCAATCTGTTTGTAAATCACTCCTGGCTGCCTGGGATAGCCGGGGATGGATGTGCAGCCACATCTTTATTCTCTGATGATTTCATTACACAACATAATCATAATTCACTGCAGCAATGCTCCCTTAATAAGAATTATGGGGAACACTTCTCAGTCTTCATAGTCGTGCATTGCCTGGCTTTTATTAGACAGGGATGCAGAATGGGAGACACAGCATCTGGGCAAGGTATGGTGGGCTGATGGTGAGGGGCTGATGGTGAGGGGCTGAATCCCTCCCTGCTCCAGCCCGGAGGGTCCTGGAGGCTTTGTGGGGAAAGGGGAGAGCCCGGGGGATTGCCAAGGGAATTTAAAAGAGAGATGCTGGAGGGAAGCCTGGGGGCAGGCCTGGGCTTTGTGTGTCCTTTCTGGGAACTGAATCCTGAGTGTGTAAGGCTTCTCCTTCAGCAGCCTGAAATTCCTGAAGGGTGGTGACTGGGGTGCTGTTGGAGGGCAGGTTGGCCGTAGGAGAAGGCTGCTGCTGCTCCTGTCAGTCCATCCAGCCCAGGCCGGCTCCATCACTGCAGAGCCATTGCACAGGTCCCAAATTCAGCATGATGACAGCTTGTCTCAGAATGCTCTAGCAGGGGGATTGACATAGATGTATTTTCAACATATTTTCTGTAATAGAACAGCTTTATCGACCAAAACCTGCCAAATGTATTGGAGAGCACTGCATGGAAATGCCAGTGTCTGGGTCATGTACACCTAGGAGACTGGGAAGGGAAAACTGCAGTGTGGAAGCTTACTTACCGGGTGAATGGCTTTCTTATTCTTAGTTACACTTGTTTAGGAATTCTTGAACTGACTGCATGTGAAGAAATCTGTATGATTCTCAAATTCCCATTAGTTTTCGCTATATGTGCGTCAGCTTAAATCAGATCTTACTGCTAGACATTTTCAGTTTACTACAGGATTTGTTTTAGGCCTCTAATTGTGGAAGGAAAACTCTTATTGTTTGACTGCTTTAGAGAAATTGATGTGAATCCCTAGGATATAGGGACTGCTGGGTCTCCTTAAACTGCGCTGTGTGGAGGTTTGTGGGTGATGCCAGAGGTAATTTGAGATGGTATGTGACTTTGGAAGTACTTTGGTCTGGATTGGGAAAGCCTCATTGAATGACAAAAACCTTTAACGACTGCGGAATTAAAGCCTGTGCCTCTGGGCTGGATTTGCATGGAGGATGCAATGGGAGAGCGTGTGAATGGCTGTGTTGTCTCCAGCTTTTATTTTGTAGAATACTCTCTGTTTAGCTAATGAATTTTTGGGAAAACATTCAGAGGGTGCTGTCAAATAATTAACTTTATTCGTGGCTTTTTTTTTTGTTTGTTTTTTTGTGAGTGGTGCCGGTTAGCTACGCCCCAGTTTGTCTCTGCACAAATTTGAAGTGCAGCTCTAGGTAGCAGAAGACTGAGTGGAAGCCATAATATCCGTGTGCTGTTGGAGACAAAATGCCTTCCTCTGCAGCCTCACTCCACCAGAACCCAGCGCAGAGCCTCTGTGTGGAAAAATTGCAACGACCTGTACTTTTTTCCTTTGGGAGATGCACTTGTGCTTGTTACAGGTCGAGCAGGGAGGGTGGTACAGCGGGCAGCGTTGCGGTTCCGTGCGGGCATTAATCTGGGTCCTGCCTCAGCGGTTTGGCAGCCCGGCTGTGCTGCTGCCTGTGTGTCTGTCTTTGTCCGTCTGTACAAAGGCCTTGCAAGCCATTCTTGTTCAGTGGCTTTATTTCATTGAAACGGCGGCTTTAGGGTTCAGAACTGAAATCATGGCTCTGATTAGGGCAGGATCCAAACGCTAACCAAACGATGTGGGCTTTAGACCTGTCTGAAGAGGTGAAAGCTGTTAGTTGAATTCTAGCTGGAAAATAAGGCTATTGTTCCTTCCTGAAGCTGAAGTGCCCGAGCAGGATTAGTGTGCCCTTGTAGTTTGGAAGGGTTTGCATTCTAATGTTTTCAGCAGCTATAATTAATATTAATTGACGGCTGACAATTGCTGTGTGGTGAGGCTTTGGCATAACAGTATTGCAGTGTTGCACTCCTAAGTAAAATGTTGGATCATGAATAAGGAATACAGGCTTTGCCAGTCTGCTGCTGGCAAGCCAAATATTCCTTTGATTTAGATGAATGGATTCAAAATGCCCATCATATTTCCCTTCGGGAATATGTAGGGACTCTGCAAAGAATCGAACCTGGTACTATCACATGCAGAGACCTCACTGTACTTTATGGTTCTCACTTGGACCGTGAATACTGACACTGTGTTTAATTTTAATTTTCTTTGTTGAGAAGTGTGGAAAGGATGGGCTGTCTCATCCTGCTGTTGCAGGAAGGTGGGAAATGCCTGGTGATCACTACAGGGAAGCCATGCTTTTTCCACTACGTACAGGTGCTTAGATGGATGCTGGTTTCTTTAGGACACTTGTCATTCACATACTCCATGCTCTGAGAAGGTGTGGGAATCCTGGACTGAGCTCAGTCCCAGGAAGCATCAAGGTGTTGGATGTTGGAGGTATTTGGGCAGCTGTGTAAGAGTTGAAGGATGAACAGAGGTCAATTTTCCTTCCACACCCACATAACCTAAACTAGAAATCCAGGGTATTAGAATTGCTCTGAGAGCATTTTCCAGTGGCCACCAAAACCATGGGTCTGTAATGGTAAAACAACGAGGAGTAGCCCTGCTGCTCTAATGGCAGTGCCCCTCCTCCCCCACACCCACACATTTTTTGTGGGGTTCTGCTATAGTTGTGCAGGGAAAAACTTAATTATCTTTAAAAGAAAAGTCTTTTAATTCGTAGTTTCATAGCACTTTTCTGCTTTTATGTCACTGTTGATCTCTTCAAACTGCTTGAACCAAAGGAAAAAAGGTGGAATTAGATTGTCTTTGAAGTCATTCAGTTATTCAGGAGCTTCAGGTTTTTGAAGGGCACAAATCCTATTTTTCAGTTAAGTTCTAAGTATGAATGTGTTTCTGGACATGTCTTAAATATCTCTTCCCATATTAATACTACATATGAATTAAGTGAATTTTCTTGATCTCAATTTTTATCACTCTACATGAGAAATTCACCCAGATTGGCCAATTGGCTGCTTGGTTGTAATATGGCATGAATGGTCTAGAAGTACAAGATGAGATCAGACTTGGTTTTAATGCAAGTTGAATAAAAAGGACGTTTTAAATCATTAACACTAGATCTCAGTGAACTTGCTAATGTTTGTTTTTAAGTCAAATAACCTTTGCTTGAAGCAAGATTTAAAGTTTGAGTGGGGAAGGGAGGAGAAGCAATTTATTTCTAATTGTACTATGAGAGCATGCTATGATCTCTATATAACTATTTTCTTAAAATTTTAAGCAGTGCTTTCATTCTTATGTTCATTTAGAAGATGTGCAGTAGTTATTTAAAGAGACATCCAGGTCCATAGCTCAGATGTTTTGATGTAAGCAGACACATTTGCATGGTTAAAAGTGGGAGCCAATAAAATGGATAGTGCTAAAACAAGTTCACTTTGTTTTAGCTGGCAAGTCACAGCTGGCAATTCACTGCTGGCAAAATTAATGACGTGGAAGAGGGAGGATATTTTATGCCCCTGTATGAAAATTCCAGGGGGTTTCTTCCTGAAAAGGGTAGTAACTTCAGGATTTCCACTGGTGTGGTAGTTTGGCTTTGTTAGTGCCCTTGCTGGCTGGCAGCATTCATCTGGTGTTGAAATAGTAGTGGGTTACTGTCTGTGCTGGTAATTTATTGGCCAGGTAACCTTTGTAGTGTAAATGAACAGAATAACTTAGAAAATCTGTTTGAGAGAAGAAAAGGGGGAGGCTGTATCCGAAAGCTTTAATCTGATCTTGCTGTGTGCTCATATGAAGTGAACTCTAAGACCAATTTTGTCTGTTTTCAGTTAGTTCTTGTGAATGTGACTGCTGTTTAAATTGAAACAATTGGTTTAGCTGTGCTTTACAGTGTCACTATGAAAGTGTGTGCCTGTATCACTGATGTTTGTTAGCAGAGCTGTTGCCCTGGCATGGAGAGCAGGGCAGGGATATGGTAGTGAACTATTAATAGACTGCTTCTCAAATTCAGTAAGTGAAATAGAGCTGGGTCAGGCTTCACATTCTGCTTGTGAATCACACAAGACTCCTTTCTTTTGCTTTTGAGCATATTGTGCCTAAAGGTTGGTCGTGTGCTCTTTTAATTCTGGTGAAACTTCATGCTGAATGTGTGGGTCCAGTTGCCATAGGAAGAAACAACTTCAAATCAGAGCTCAGTGTAAAGGATATTTCGGGTCCCTTTGGTCATCTCATATCCACAGCTGATGGGGGGTGGAAAAAGTTGATGTTGCAATCTGTCACCGTGGTGATGCTTGCAATTGATCTGCAGCCTGACATGAGTAACGTTTACACACCGGTGGTATTGTTTTGTGGTTAGGGTGTAACAGAGGTTTAAAAGTTCAGAGGCAATGGTAATGATGTGCTAAAAGGTGTTGGCTACCCGAGTTACCACATTTCGATGGTCTGACTGATTAGAGATGCTGTAGAGGTTAGAAAGAGTGTCTCCTGGATGGGTAGGTGGAGGGTAGAAGCCTTACTCGAAGGGTTAGGTGTGAAGGCATTGTTGAGGAGAGAGGTAGGGATAAACCTCGCTTGCCCCAGGAGCCTGCTGCAGTGCTACCTGTGCCTTGAAGTGCTGAGAAATTTGGTTTTTAGGTTTGCAGTTGATGGCCAGCAGTGTGATGCTTACCTGTGTGTTAAACTCTGGGCGAGATCTGCTGGCCAGAAGACATAAATATGAGGCAGGTGCTGCTGTGTGATCCCTGACAGGCTGTAGGCGTGAGGAAAGGGCAGCCAAAGGCGCATCACGCGAGGTGTGCTTGGCACTCCGGCTGGGAGAGACTCCTTCATTGCTCTGCAACAGGAGGGGCTTGCAATAGCAGCTAAAGAATATCCAAAAGGGTCATGTGGAAGCAGAACTGGTTTTCTTCATGTTTAAGTTTGTATATGTGATATTGAAGTTATGTTTGGAAATGTGTTTTTTCCCTAAACTCACACTGTTAGACAGCATGGGTGCTATTCCAGTGTTGATTTTTGGTGTGCCTGAAACCTAGGCTGGCCGAAAAGGGCAACCTGGGATTTTCCTCATGGGGTTGAGATGTCGAGTAGAAACAACCTTCATCCAGTACGTTGCCATTCCAGTAGCTCAGAAAGGAGGGAACCAACCCCTGTTTCCTGCTGCCCCTTGCCTCCCCAGAAGCCGCAGTCAGCCTTCTGCCGGGAGGGGCTCACAGCCGCTGTCCCCACAGCAGTCTGGCCTCAGGTGCTTCTGCCTGGAGTCTGCACCAATACAAGGGTACTTGGAGATCTTTCTAAATCCAGTTTCTACATAAACCACAAAATGGAGCTCCTTTTATCTGTTAGGCTGGTCCCTTGCTCTGGAATGGACTAATCTTCAAACCATAAGGAACTTCCCATATCCCCGATTAAAATCTCATTGTCCTCCAAAGGAATCAGATCCAAGCCTCCTTCTGGCATGATACTTATCCCAAACCGTGTGCTTGTTGGGAATTTTGTCCATTCAAAATGAGTTGCATAGGTTCTGAGTGGTTCTTTTGACTTGCAAATGCCTATGTGAAAGACACTGGGAATTTGGGACAAAGAGGGATCACAAATCCTGTTTGTTCTCCCGTGTCCCCTACCATCATCCCTGTTGTGGACATATTGTGACATCTCACTGAACACCTCTAAGCCTTGGGAAGCATCTTATTTCCCAGCTAGTTGTTGGTAGGAATTAGTGAACCTAGGCTGGGTTATAAATCAGCTGGTAATAAATGTGGACCGAAAACTTTCTGAAGTGACTCTTGTGTGATGTGCAGGTGGTAGGAGGTGGTGATGTCTCTTCTACTCAATCCCTTAAAGAAATGTAAATAAACTCATGCTCATCTTGAATTTTAGTTTTTGGAAGATGCTTTGTGTTGGTCTTGTTTGATCTTACCTTTGCTTTCAGTTCATCATCATGCCCAAAATGCTTTTTTTAAAAAAAAATTACGCCCAGTGGAGTATAATTTTGCAGTATAATATTAATACAGCAATATGGTGGTTAAATATGCAGTGGCAGAAATAGGTAAAATGACAGGCCACATTCTGGGAATGTCTACGTTGTTTAAACTATCAAGGAATTAGTAACTGAAGACCTCAGACCATCTGTTCTTCAGTTGTTTGCTACAGAGGGATACAAACCACTTATTCATGAACTCTGAGGAAAACAGATAGGAGAAAGCAGGCTCAGGTAACACTTGGGGGGGTTCTTGGCCATTTTGTGTGAATTCAATCTGATCTTCATTCTTGACCTTTTTAAAGGAAAATTAAACACTCTGGAATGGTATTCGATCCTGTGATGAATCTCAGCATCACCTTACCAAAGTTAATTTGAGTTTTAATGTAATTCTTGGTTAGATAAGTAAACTTAATAGCTTTGATTCCTATTTTTTTCTAAGAAAATAAAAACCCAAAAGGAAATGAGCATGTTTTTGTTACACACTAGCCCTTTTTTGTAATGTGTTTTTCTGGGTGGGGGGAGGGGAAGCTGTGCAGTAGCTGGTTACTGAAGCTATTAATGAATCATTTTAGATTCTGGAAGTTCTGCTATAGTCCAGGTCTCTCTATTTTAAAGGCCTTTTGTTTCATTGTAATTCAGGGAATTTGAATGTAAATCTGTATGGATGACAGCTGCCATATTGTTGTGTTTTTTGGGTTTGTTTTTTTGTTGGTTGGTTGGTTGGTTTGGGTTTTTTTGGGGGGGGATTTTTTTTTTAGGTATTTATCTTTTTTTGGGGATCTATCATGTGTTTTCCATTAACTTTTTAGCAAAGCATGAGCCTTGATAAACTGTGGTTCTGTACTGAGCATGGTAATGTGATGTTCTGTATCTTGAATTAACAGAGCTTGCCAAAAGGGCAGTGTCAGTGTATCTCAAATGCTTAAAAGTGCCTAAAACCTGATCAGACTGAAGAGATGGAGGAAGGTTTTTTCTTTAGTTGAATAATAATTTTTTGTCTACATTCTATAAAATAAGGTTTTATTAAAAAGAACAGATGACAGTTGGTCACCTCATGTACTGAGAGCTGAGTATTGATTTTACAGAAGCAGCACAAACCAGGCATTGCCTCCGTCTGCTTCCAAAATGGATGTTCCTTTCTCTCATTTGTGCGTGGCTGGAAGGATTAAAATTATGGTGTTTATTCCAGATTTTTATACAATAAGCAGCTTTTTCATGTTGCCTTTCCTGATGCTGGATTGCTTCAGTTAGAGGAGCATTTCAGGTGCCCCATTGTGCTGGCTGGAGCTGGTACAGCTGTGGTGCTTGACTGAGCAGAATCAATCCTGCTGTTCAAATAGAACCCTGGGGAAGGGGGGGACAATCACAAAATTTCCAGTGGATGTACCTCATTGCTGCAGGCCTGTGCAGCACTCTGCTGAAATGTTGGAAGCAGTTTTACAAGAGCCAGATATTATCAAAATAGGTTGTTTTGTTCCAGGCTTTGCTGATTAATTAAGGAAAACAGCCATGATTATGTGCATCTAAACTTGTTTTGTTTCTCTTTCATATCAGTGTGTGTTTGGAGAGTTGTTGTAGATAATAAAGCGTTACACTAATGAGATGGACTTGCTTTTATCTCAATTATGATTGTACTTATATTGCCTTTGATTGCTAGTACGGGATGAGGACATGGAATCCCAGCATAGTTTGAGTTGGAAGGGACCTTAAAGCTCGTGTTGTTCCAACTTTTTGCCATGGTTCCAACACCTTTCACTGGACCAGGTTGCTCCAAGCCCCATCTCATGTCTTTTAGCAAACAGCACAGTCGTTAATAGAAAAAAAATACAACCACTTGTTTTAAGCCAGGGGATACAGGGCTGAATGAATTGGGAAGAGTGACCTAGAATGACAGCTCACATCCCATCTGTGATGCTGCCTCTTGGGTTGTGTTCTTCTGGGAATGCAGCACCAGTCCCACTGCCCTCCAGGCTTCTAACTTTTTTTTTCTTGCATAAGTTGTGATAGCTTGTGTAACATCTTTCACTGACCTTAAGGGGTTTAAAAAGTCATTGTGGCAGTTCTGCCTAACTGAAGCCTGTGATCTCCAGGAACATCCACCACAGGTGAAAGGGGGTGAGTGAGAGGGGAAACATAATGCAGTATTTGGGAGTTGTTTGTATTATAAGGGCCCTGTTAATTTGAAGCTCTTGTAGTGCCATTTCAGGAAACAAATAAGGATTTCTGTGTAACTTCCCTTTAAAAACAACGAGAGGAAAGTTTCTGCTGATAATCTGAAACATATCCCTGGATATGTGGCAGACTCATGAACTGGACAGAAGTTATGGAAAGCGAGTTTGCACTGTAAATTCTTTTAGTTTGCTGTGATCTTGGAGCCCTCTGGGTGTCAAGTAGCAGTGATCACTTGGTTTTCAAATAGAAAACTCACTTTGGAGTCTCCATTTAAGACCTTAAGGCTGATCTTGGACCCACATCAGGCAGCAGGAGCTAAACATGGGCATTTGGGGCAGGATCTCATGAAGGTGGGTGGTGCCCCCACAGCTATTGTTGGGGAGGGTAAGCCAGAATTTAACTCCTGTATCAGCTCTCAGCAGATATTTCCTCTTGGGATACACTTTCCTGAGAATGAAAGAATCTCCTGTCTTGGAAGCCTGAAATTGCAGGAGTTGTGCTCCTCACTCTTTCCTTAGAGCTGCCAGGGTGGTCGTTTGGAGGCTTTGGTAAAGGCTCCAATGACTCCTGCACATGTGAGAGGAGTTGGGAGTGAATCTCCCCTCTTGGTGTAAGTTCTTTAAGTAAGTTCTAAATGTGGCCATCATGGGAGGGGAGATGGGCAGTACCTCTTCTAGGGGTCATGTAAGAGAGTACAAGGCACCACTCGGCTCTTTCTCCCTGTGGTAGGTGTGCAGTTTGAGGAATGGCTTAAGAGTTAATTTCTGGGTCCCAGTTGCATTCATGCAGAAGGGGGACACACAACTAAGCTGAGGCCATTTGGGGTGTGTGCAGGAGCCTGGAGCTCTCGCAGGCACCTTACCTTGAGGAAAGGCACAGAGGCTTCAGTGTGCTGGCAGCTGTGGCTGTCAGAGCCCCAAGTGCCTCCAGGAGAGTGCATTTGGACCCAGGTCAATTTCATGCCTTGTTTTTACAGTCTCATATTAAATTAAGCCAAGCAGATAGATTCCCACATGATACCAGATACTGCTATGGAGGCACGCTGCGGTTTCCTCTAGGCTACAGACAGCTCTCTGAATCCCTGTCTGTGGCAGAGGATTAAGTCTTCTTTTCAAAGAAAGAAGAAACTTGGAGCAAATAACTGGTTGGGAGAGGGAAGTGAAACATCTTTTTGACTTGCTGGAATAAATGATAGTTATGGAATAAATGATAGGTTTTTTGGTGAGATCTTTATTTTTAGGACTTGACTGCTTGAGTTCCTGGCCCCACTGGTGACCACTCTTCCAGAGCCCATTTTCCTGCCTGTGAACTGCATTCACACAGGGGCTGCTGATGTGGAAGGCTTTGATGAGAGGCTGACGTCCCTTACTACAAGAAACAGTTAATACTTCAAAAGTGTGTGATCAAAATGTGTGTATCTGTTCACTTGGATGAATCCAACATGAAACATTTTTAACCACTAAAGCTACAAAACAATTAGAAACAGCAGTTCTTTCTCTAAGTAACAAGGAAGCATTAAATACAGCTTCATTTACTGAAGTGTGGATGTACTTTTTTTAGTTAAGGCTCAGGTGGTTTGAGGGAAGGAGATGACAACTTCCAAGAAAGTTTTGCTACATAGCTTTGTTTTAGGGTGTTTCTGTGTGACATGAGATACTTGGTATGATGAAGCCTGGGTGTTCAAAAGCAACTGACACAAAGAGGGGACTGGATATTTGATTTTAGCCACACATACTATCCAGATTTTTCTTCCTTTTATTTGTGATCTTGCTGACCAACAATCTCATTTATAACAAATGTTGCTGGGAGTTGCAGTCCATATTGGGAGAGAATCTCAGCACGGAGATGGTGATGGAGACTGACTGATACTGGAAGGTCTGTGCCTGGGGCAGTTGGCTTTGCCTGAGCAGGACACTATAAAAAATACACACTTTCCTAACTTGGGACCTGAAGATTAGATCCAGTGTTGCTGCTGAATCCCACATTCTTGGTGTGTGATGGGTGTGACTGATGCTGGTCTGGCTTTGTTACAGGTTAGGGAAGGGTTACAGGGTGCTTCATCAGCCCCTTCATGCATTCCTTTGGCAGTTTGAGAATTGCAGAAGGGTTTGGGTTGTAAGGGAGCTTAAAGACCATCTCCTTCCACTTCCAATCCTGTCCATGGGATTGGACGACTTCCACTACATCAGGTTGCCTCAAGCTCCATGCAACCTGGCCTTGAACACTTCCAAGGATGGGGCATCCACGGCTTCTCTGAGCAACCTGTGTCAATGCTTCATCACCCTCATTGCCTTTCTAGGGAGAATTTATTAAAAAAATGGATGCTACTTCACAAAAACTTTCCAGTAGGCTTTTAAAAAACAGTTTAAATCTCTTTTTTCCTTCTTTCTCCTGTCTCTGCCACCCTTCTAAAAGTTACAAGCACATGGTTCTGCTCCTGACACCTTCTGCACTGCCACAGGGTGCACACAAATACACTTACCCTTTTTTTACATCCCTTATTTTTCTTTAGAGGGTCATCTTCACAATTGCATGAAATTATCTCTTGTGATTAATCTGCTGAGGTGCCATTTCACCTGACAGCTTCCCAGTTGTGCAGGGTGTTTCCTTGGGCACGACTTTGCACAGCCTTGACACCATCAGTCAGTGACAGCTGGGACAGCATCTGGTGTCTCTGAACATCCTGATGAGCCTGAGATGGAAATCACTATTTGCAGAGAAACAAAGGAGAATGTCTGGTGAGACAAGATGCAAAGGCAGTTTATAACCTCTTGTGCAATAATTGTTTCTGATTCTTAGCAATGGGTGATACTTGTGATCTTTCTGACTGCCTTGTTGATGCTTTGGTACCGCAGTGCTGATTCTGCAGTTGCAATCCACATGCTGTAAATGCTTTTTTTTTAAAATCAAGCTGTGTTAAAGCTTATATATTGTGCATTTTATGTATGCTTTATCCCATTTGCAATATCTCCGATTTTTAGAGCTGAAATTGTAGTTTATGACTTCTGTTAGAGAAAGGAAAAGCATCATTAAAACATTTCCACGAGCTAATTTTTGCGTGGAAAAAGAGAGAAGGATGTAATGTCTTGTGAACTGTGACCTTTTTAACTTGGGAGATGTATAGGGTATATTACCAAATGGATTTCTGTCAGCAGGGTAGCTAATGAAATCCTTTGGCAGTGGAGCCCTTGGTGCCTAATGGGATGTGAACTCCTCAAGTGGCTGCTTTGACAGTTTGGTTATTTCTGAAAGTGCTCTTCTGTGGGTTTTGTAGCTACCAGGGTCAGGGTTTTGCTGCAGTTTTGTGTTCAGTGGGGCCAACTAGAGAACTTCTTTTTCCCTTTTATATCAAATTTACTGAAAATTGAAAGCTGCTTTGTTTCCATGTATCACTACACTGATTTACTCACGAAACGTATCGTGAAACATATTTTCTTGAAGAAATAAAGGCTGAAAATCAACCAATGTGTTTTTGGCAACCACTAGAAATAACAAGAAAGGTTGGGTTTTCTTACTCTTAAAATCACACAATGGTTTGTGTTAGAAGGGACCTTAACACCCTCACAGGGAACAATTCATCCCATAAAAGAATTCTTGCACTTCATGAGTTCATTAAGTTGATGCAAGATACCAAACTCCCAGTAGTTTTGTGGATATTTTTCTTGAAGTGTGCATGCTTCAATAATCTATAATCTGTGACACAGCAGAGTGTTTAATTGTGTGACTGGAAAAATGAATGAACTGATTTAACTGGAAGATGTTACACATTCTGAAATGTTAATTAGTCATAGAGGTCTAAACCAGATAAATAACTGGTCATGAAAGTCTGTTCACCTATTTTTAAGGTGCTCAGTTATAAAAAAAAATCAGAAAAGAAGCGTAGTCTTTTCTGAGGTGTTTGTTTGCCAAGGTTTTAACCCCCCTGAGGCGGGGTTTATACGTGTTTCAATAAGTATTCTATATAGTCTGTGTTTTAAGGATGTGATGTATTTTGAAATGTAGTAACATTCCCAGAGCAGAAGCTTTTATTCTTAGGTTGCCCAAAATTACCATGCAAATTTACCTACTTTAAAAATAATTTCATGCATTGATAGTGCTGGGATGGTGGCAGGTCTTGAGAATCTTTCATGATCAAAGTGAACACACAATTACTTTTTATTGATAAGAGATACTGAAAGCAACACTGTAACTTTACAGAGTATGCATGTAAACCTGGGATTGGGACTGTAATCCCCACAGAGGAAAACTCATTGCAAAATCAGCATATTTACAAATATGTGTATTTTTACAGCATAGCTAGAGAGTTGGTGGTTCAGGGGGTATTCTTGTCCTTAACCTTAGATATGAAGGTGAAGATACAGGATCAAATGCTTCCCTTGCGTTTCAGAGAATATTCTGATAGTTCCACCTTTGTTTATGAAGCTGATTGAAGGAACATTGTAGCTGCTCTCTGGCTTCATTGTTTAATGTTACACCTTGTTCAGTACCTAATGTGGGATAAATCTGGGAACAATACTGCGAGTGGAGGGGCAATTCCTGAAGGAATGGCTGTAGAGTGATTTGATTTGATTTGATTTGATTTGATTTGATTTGATTTAGGTTGCTTTGGTCTCACTGTTGAGTTGCTGTTTTCTTCCATATTCATGGCAAGTGTTTGCCCTTTGTTTTCTTGGACTTTGCTTAGGGCTTGTCCAGAAGATGGATGTGAGAGTTCCTTTAAAAGACCACATACATGTGAAATAGTTACCATAACAAGGATAAAGTGTTTGTACAGGTGAGATAAATACAAGAATCTAAATTTGTCATTCCTAAATTTAGGAACTAGTAAATGAGATTATGGCAATGAGTATTATTCTTTGTTAAAAGGTCTTTTGAAGTATGTGGGGTTTGAAAATTAGTTGCAGTACGAGGCATTCATAGTGGAATAGGTAATGTGCTTCTGGTAGGTTGAGCGATTTAAAAAAAGTACTAAACCTTCTTTAGCTTGTGAGTTCTCAAGTGCTTTCTTCAAAATGTACCTGGAGTCATTTAGATGGACTGAACTGGTTAGATAAAGTTCTACCTAAGGCTTTTACGAACATATTAAAGTGTGTCTTTGTACTGCAGCTGATATGTCAGCTATCCCTTGGGTACTGTGCATGAGACAGTGCTGATCATTCACTGGCACACTCTAAGGTGCTAGAAAATTAAGAAATTTGGCTTTTAAAATGAAATTGCAGCTCCAGCAAAGGCTATGCTAAAATCTTTTTTTCATTGCAGTCAATAAATTATTCATGGCAATTCTAATTTTGGGAGCTCCTGAAAACAAAGCTTTAAAATATTTTAAGTAAATGACTTTGTGACTCATAAGTTTTTTTTCCCATCTTGAAAATGTCTGGGATTTTGTATGGGATGGTAATCCATATCTAGATCTTTTATTTTTATTACTTTTGTGATATTCAAACCATTGACTTTCATGGAAATCAGCTGAATCTGCTGGCAAGACTAATCCAGCCTCTTGCTGCAAGAAGTCTTTTGCTGAATGCGTCTGAGCATCTTTTTCTGAGAGATCTAGAATTTAACTAGAGATACCTGGAACCTCTTAGAGCTCCAACTTGTACATTTTTAATCTTGTAGACTAAAATAATCTACAAGAATTGAAGTATTTAATGTATTTTTAATCTTGTAGACTAAAGTAGGAATACCAAATGGTTATCCCTATTGTAAAGGGATCCCAATTTACTGATGTTGCAGACAATATTGAAAGTACCCTACCTGAATTTTAATCTTGTGGACTGAAAATGCATGTTTTAGGAAAAGAATGCTATTTGCAGTAAATCATATTCTGTTTGTTTCAGGAGTGCTAACACAAGCTGAGTGGTCTTTGAGAATTTTCTCATCTAGAGCTTGATGAGAATCAAACTTTTGTCTAGATAAAAGGCTTGGCATAGTGTGCTGCTGATACTGAATCCCCAGAGAGGCTGCCTACTGCTCTAATTCTTTGGACTGCAGCAGAGAAATGCCACAGATTATTTCTATAATCAGGTTAATTGAAAGAGTGGAAAGGAGTAAGGAGAAATTTTCTGGGTTTATGGTTGAGGGAGAGTGGAAAGGACTGATGTGGCCCATGCTGTGTCTTGGTAGCCAGCAGTTTTGAGTGCCTGCTGGGAGCCAGTGCCTGGAATACTCTTTTAATAACGTATTTTTTACGTGTATATTCTTACAGAGGGAATTAATATGTTTTTGTCCCATGGAAATGTCTTGGGAGAAAGGGGTGTGGTAAGAAAAATCTCTTTAGGTAGCCTTGTCTCAGTTTTCAGGGAGAAAACTCCCAGACTCTCTTACTTGACTTTCTTCCTCTCTAGGAAAGGAGATGTGAAGTTAACACAAAAAAGAAACTACCCTAGCATTTTTTGGGTTTTTTCTTTTAAAGTTCAGTAAGTAAGGGCATTTATTTCTCACCCTGTATTTCCTGGTTCCTTTTAGAAGCTGTGGATCAGGACAGGTCTTTTACCCTGGTCACCGCCATAGCTGAAAATACCAAATCCTATTCCAGGCTGAGCCCACAAGGATTTTAGAAGAAATTGGTTGTGCGTGTTTATTGGGTTGCAAAATCTTATTTTCATGTGAAATTTCTTAATATTGTGGTGCATGGTCTTGCTGTTTGGTTCTTGTAGGGCTTCAGGTCTGTCACAGCAGGACCAAGAGCTTTCCTTTGTTATCCATAGGGTGCACATCTGGGAGGTTTGTCAATTGAATCATAGCCCAAACCTCTGCTGAAGTATTTGTTTCCTATCTTTTTTTTTTCTGTTTAATTTGAAACCATTTTTATTCAGGGTAACATTCTGGAGGACCTAATGTAGTTAATAGACTTTTTAAAAAGAAGAAAAACCAACTAAAATGCCCCACTGGGAATGAAAGGTCATCACAGAGCTTTTAATTTGACATCCAACCAAGCAACCATGTATTTAATCCATCCTTGGAACAGCAGCCAACATATAAAAGCCACAATAAAAAAATTATTAGTTATATCCTCTTCTCAGTCTAATGGGACATCCTCTAAACAAACCTGTATGGGCCTGTGGTGGTTTCCTTTAGATGTGGTTTGTTTTTTTTCTCTGAGTTTTTAGTAAATAACGAGAAACTGTCTGGGCTTAATGAGATAACTCATTGTGCTTCATCTGTTTATTTCCAGATAATGGTTCTTCACAATGGGTATCCCTACTGTAAGGGTTCCCAATTACTGATGCCACAGAAAATGTTTGTTTATTCAGAACGGACCTATTCCTATAATTTCTTCGAAGTCCTGTTTCAACTTAGCTAGGCTCTGCTGAGTTACTTGAATTACTTGATTTTTTTGTTCTGGATTTATGTGCACACCTATTTTTTGTAAGGGATTGTTTATATTCTCTCCATCTGTTTTGCATATTTTTTTAGGCTGAAGCATTCCTGGATTTCTTTCTGAAGAGCCTGAAAATTTAATTGGGTGAGGAAATCTTTTCCTCACCTTACAATAATTTGAATAAACTATTATGTCTCTAATCAAAATTTTATTATAATGAATGCAAGGTGCATCATACGACTTGGCTGTGCTGTATAACACTGCAGTTAATGAAAAATCTTCTATCTGAAGTTAAAAATAGGAAAAAAAATCAAACAGATTCTTCCATGATAGACAGTAATTCTCATCTGTTGCAGAGGAATTGAAACCAGCTTTGGAGGAATGTATTCAGATACGTTTTTTATCATCAGAAATGGAGCTTTGACAGCGGTGGCTGTGAATGTATCTCCCTGCATGGCCTCTGCATCTCCCCAGTTGTGCCTGCTGCAGGGTGGGCTGCTCCAGGAGCGTGGGGACATCTCCACGGGACCCAACTCTGCCTGCAGAGCAGCAGGCCCAGGGAGAGGGGCCTGGCAAAGCAGGGCAGGAAAGCAAGGATTAGTAGGTTTACCTGCTGTGAAATCTGTTGTTTTAGCGACAAGTGTGGGTATTTTGGGGATGGGAGATAAACGGTGATGGGATCAGTGGGCAGTGGGGGGGCTGCTGGGCTGGGGAAGTGGTGGTGGCCTTGAGGCTCCTGGTGGCCCTGTGGGCACTGCCCTCCTTTGCTGTTCCACTGGCATAGGCAAACAGAATCACAGACATACTAAGGTTGGAAAAACCCTCTAATATTGTCAAGTCCAACCATCCCCAGCACCACCACTATGTTCACCACTAGACCCCAAGTGCCAAATTCACACATTTTTTAAACACTTTGAGGGATAGTGACTCCACCACTGCCCTGGGCAGCCTGTGCCAGGGCTGGACAACCCTTTTGATGAAGAAATCTTTCCTAATATCCAACCAAATAATATCCAGACTAATATCCAACCAACTAATATCCAAAGCTTCTCCTGGTGCAACCTTAGGCCGTTTTCTCTCATGCCGTCTCACTTACTGCCTGGCTTGTTACCTGAATAACTTGAGCTGTTTGGAAACAGGGAATTGTAACAGAGCCTCTTTTAAAGCACAGCTGCAGGTCAGGCTGCCATTGGGGCCTTTTCTTCCCCTGCACAAGTTGTTCCAGCACAGGCTGTTTCTCAGTTGCCTGTGCTATTGAGGAAGAGGATGATTCATAGGAGAGCGTTCCTAATGTTCCTTCCTCTCAAAACTGCTGTGAATGTACGTGGGGAAATGCAGTTAATGCTGATCGTGGAGAGCTCTGTCCACATGCAAAGGCACAGTTATGTAACGTGGGGATGAGGCACAACAAGAGCTGTTGTCTGCACTGAATTGCAGGACAGCGAAACTGTGAGTGGTTGGGAACAGCCAGCTCAGCATTCCCCACCACCAGACAGAGCAGAGGGAACGGGATTATCCCAGACACCGCCTGTTTACTTGATCCCAAATGTTTGTGTAATGTTCAGTGCTCTTTGGACACAACAGAGGAAAATGCAGTTCAGGAAAGAGTTAATCAAGGTCTTCAGATGAGTGAACCATGCACTGCCTCTTCCTTGTGAGACGTGTCGGGGCTTTCTGCCTGGCTGCTTCCCCATGGGCACGTTACCCTTAGGGCTCTCCAGCAGCCTGGAACCTGACACACACCCAGCTGGTGTCAGGTTGAATTTGGCTACTGCTGGATATCATGTTGCACTGATTGGTTGTTTGGTTTTGTTTTGTTTTTTTTCTGAAAGGTAAGGAATAAAGTAAGGTCAGTACAGCAGAAAATTGAGATGGCATTCCAAGTGTTTTCCCAGGGAAGATAGAGTAAATGAATGGATGCTTGCAAGAAGGGCAAGTCAGGATGGCATGGAGGGAGGAGAGGAAGGAGGGTTTGGGATGTGTTGGGTTGGGTGGTTGTGTAGAGGGACAAGCTCATGGGTCAGGAGCTGCCAGCAACATGCAGTCAGAGCAGGGATGCTTTCTTATTCTCTCTCTCCTGGAATGTGGGAATCCTGACCTGGTTCCTTCACCTAAGTGGAGCCAGCTTGAGATGAGGAGATGGGGAGAGTGGTGAGATGGTGAGATGGGGATTGGAGGATTTCTTCCCTTGGGTAGGATTTTGTCTGAATTACTCTTTTTCCTTTTGCATTACATTTGCAGTGAATCGTGGAGAAGGTCTGATCCCTTTCGCTGCCTTTCAGGTGGGATGCAGGATTGGTGCTGCCCTTCAGCTGCTGCTTTGAGCAGCACTTTTTGTGTCTGCCTGCCCACCTGCTTGCAGTGGGGCTGTGGGGAGATGCACACAAGTGGGCTGGCCTGGGTGCCACAGATGGGAATACAATTGCTGGGAGAGGAGGATGCACAGCCTCCCCTGAGGTGTTGCTTCAGGAATGATGTATCTAATTGGCATGTATGAGCCTCTTCAGGCCTTTCTGAAAAGCTGTTTCTGTTGAAAGATTAATATCCCAAATGCTGCAGTGGCCTGTAGCCTTTCCTGGATTTTCCTTCTAATTGGAGTGCCTTGTCCTGTGGTTCTAAGGCAGAAGAAGTGCACTGAGGCCTGAAAGGTTTTCCAAGAGAATGGATTAGAGCAGTATTGTGTACCTGGTGCCACAGTTAAACTAAGCCTATGGCTCACAGTCTGAGCAGTCACATTAACTTCAGCTGGTGCTGAGTGTTGCAATGCTGTCTGCTTTCCAGATTAATTTTAATTAAGAATGTTGAACACCTACTGAGGCTCTGCTCTTCACAAAAGCAGGGATATGTATCAGTAGGGGAATTGTGAACCATAAACTCTGCTCTCAACTGATGTTCCCCAATCTTATTATACAAAATGTTTGACACTTCCCTTGGATAACTGACTGTGTGCTATCCAGTGCAAACCACTGCATGCATCTCACTTTAAGAAAGATGTGGACTAGTCAGTCCTTCAGAATCCAGCACGTGGTTACGACAGCACAGAGACATCTCAAGTACGTGGCTGGTGCTGAGAAATGGTTTGTCCATTTGAAGAATAATATCTGGAAAAAAACCTGAACACTTTCTTAAAGGAGGAGTTGAGTGAATGGCTCTTCATGGCCACCATGTACAGGCAAATACATTAATGGGCTCAAAATGAACCTAAGGACATATAGGTTAGAAAACAGGGAAACCTTTCTAACTAAGAGCAATTAGATGTTGACAGATATTCCTTAGGCAGGCTCACTGGAGCTGTGTGCAGTGTGTCAGGAATAATTTAGAAATCATTGTTCCTGTCTTGGACCAAGGGAGCAGACTGGTGATAGTTCCTGGTGGCTTCCAGATCCACTTGCTGCAATTCTCTTACTCTATACCACGGCATTGGTTACACACTCAATGTTACAAGGTTTGCATTGACATTGATATGGCAAGTCCTGTGAGATTTCAACCAGCACATGGATTGTTTAAGTTTGGTTTAGTTTGGTAAGGAGCCAGCCTAAACTGAGTAGTCATGTCATCTTTAAATTGAGCTGTTGGCAAGTTCTGTTTGCATTTATTTCATTACCAGTGGGTTGAACTGGTTTCAGATCACATAAGGCTCATGGTGCCTAGCTTAAAATAATAACCAGTCAACAAAAACTGTCCCTGTTCTGCTGCAGAAAGCAGCAGTGACTTGTCTGGGTACAGGGACTGCCCTGCCAGTTGTCTTCAAGAAGGAAGAACATGTCATGACAGGGCACCAGAGTCAGTAAATGAAAGGAGAACCTTGCTTCTAAAGCAAGGCTGGACCACAGCTTCATTAGCCCAGCAAGCCAGGAGGGATGTAATAACTGTAGAAAGGCAAAGGGAGGGAAAAGTGACTATAAAGAAGAGAGCTGTGAAGGCTAGAGGATGAAGTTGGCTTGGGAAGGACTGTATCTCAACTGGCTTCGAGAAAAATAAACAAGGAGGAGGTGTAAAGGTTTAGCACAGCTTTGCTTTGGGAGTGACATGGCAAGAATTCTAATTGCTTTAGCATGAAGGTTGCTGAGTTTATGAACAAGATTGATTAGCTGGCATGTCCTGCACTTGGCCTTGGTTGTTCTCGAGTAGGAGGCTTCCACAAGAAGAAACTGTTCCTGCTAAGACCTTGAGCTATTGCTTGTCTCTTTTTTCAAACTTCAGGAACATATAGTCAAAATTTTCAGGTTTCATCCAACATGTGCAATGTACTAGTGCAAGGTGGAAACTTGAGAGAGAGAAACATTAAAAAACAACCCACTTTAATTAGTAAATACCTATTTTTAAGTGTTCATATTGCTTCTGACTTGCGAGTTTTTGTTTTTGGTTTTGGTTTTTTTTTAAGATCTGTAGTATCCAGAAGTTATGTCAAAGTTACAACTGCATGAATCCTTGAGTTTTGAGCATACCTGTAAAAACAAAGATTTCTGTTTTCCAGACAGTGCTTCCTGTTTAAAAAAAAAACCAGGACAAAAGGCTCATATTCTGCTCATGAACCCTGGTGCCTCTCAGGCTATCCATTTGCATTTTTGTTTATAGGTTTGATTTTTGTTGGAGTTGTTGGTGATGGCTGGAGGCTCAGAATCAGAAAACTCACTCAAGCATCTGATGTCACTGGAGCCTTGAACTTGAGAGCAGAGATAAACTGATGTGACCTGATGGTAGTTTATCCAGCATTGAAGGTCTGGTCTGTTTTTAAGCAAAATGTTGTTCTGTGCAAGTAAATTGTCTGACTTGCTCAGCATTCAGAGATGATCATGGTGCTTTGGCAGCTGAAACACCAAAGCCTCAGAGCATGGAGTCAGCAAGGGGGGTCAGCATTGGTGCATGGCCCTGGCTCTCGGAGTCTTGCCATTCCTCTGGGATTTACCTTCCAGCCCAAGGTGATGAGGTCATATGTAAACTAATTTTGTCATCCTTACTTTATCAAGCTTCATGATTATGGCTGTGAATTCATCCGTAGAGTGTTGCCAGTAGATGTTGATGTTTTGTGCTCTCTTTCTGATCTTGTTTTAAATAGCCTACTAGTGGTGATTCTTTTTTCTTTTCTTTTTTTTTTAATGACAGAGTTGAAAAGAAGTTTTCAGTCAGTGTTTCTACAACTTAATTTGCAAGGGTAACTGCATTTCATGCAGAATCCTGCAGAATGAAGGAACCTTATCTTGATACTTTCTAGAAATGGTGTGTCTGGGAGCATTTGCCAAGGTCACTGTTTGTAAGAACACAATCTTCCCAAGGATGCTGTATCGAGTGTCTTGCTACCTTCTGCTCAGCATAATCTGAAAATGTCGAGCTGGTGCTGATACTGTCAGAACATACATGGTGGGTCTTGGTCATAGCAGAGGAAAAATGCAATGCTTAAATCTCCGAAGCAGTGAAGTGTTAGTGTGTCATTTTTGGCTGAGGCTAAAACACTGAGGTTAATGCTTGTTTTTCCACAAAACCTCAGCTCTGGAGAGTAGGTCTGTTCCTGGCTCAGTGCATATTCAGTGAAGCAACCAAGTAAATAGACTAGAGGAAATCATTGGTTATTAACTTAAGGTTGGTAAAGAGAGACAGTAGTAATGATGAAAGAGAGACTAACCTGATTTGTCGTAGTGGTAAATCAGCTCTAAATTGGTTACTGTAGTATCATCATGTTGAAAGGGTTTTTTTGTTAAATAATAACACTTTATTGGAAAGATTATTAGATTATGACTGTTTTTACTAGGCATGATTTTAACATACTCATTCCATGTCCTTACAGAAACCATACTCTGTGTGTGTATGCCTTCCTCCCTCCTGTCTTTCAGTTACAGTAATATAGTTGCTTTTCTGTCTTCTTGATGTAGCCTAAAATGAAACAGAAAGGGTGTTGCTGTTGTGGTCAGCGTTTACAGTTGTGAGCCATCTTATCAATCACACCTGCTTTCCTTCCAAATGTTTCCTCTGGCAAGAACATCTGTTGAGAAGAATACCTCTGTTCCCTAGGGCACCATTTTCCATATGCTCCCATTTCAGGGTAAAATTAAACCAGCGGACCTTGACAGTGTTTTCTTAACCAAGAATGGGTCTTTGTGCTTCTGTTAGCAGAACATGAACAGTATTATTTAATAATGGCATGAATTCCTTCCAGTGGTGCTCTTCTGGGGAGTAGTGCTGCCTGTCTGTGACTGGAATCGTTCTTTGGCACATGAAGGCACATGGTCTTTGGTCAGAGAGGCATCGTATGTCCAATGTGGTGCTGCCTGGCTTACTGACCAGGTAGGGATTTGTAGAATGGAGAGCTTGGAGGTATGGGTACCACTGGGAGGAAGAAAACAGGGCTCCTGTACCCTTCCTGCAAGGCTAGTAGAGCTGTCAAATGCCTCAATTTCCATGGGCATTTCCTCTTGATGAATGTATACATTTTGTCTGGGAAATTGAGGGCTCTCTGTGTGGTGGGCAGGGATCTGAGGGGACTGGGCAGGCTGTACTCAGCCCAGCTCTCAAGTGTGGGTGTGTTAATTTACTGTACATGCACAGTAAGTCCAACCTGTTCTGGGTGACGATGCTTGCAGGGTGTGCTCTGGCTGACATCTCTGCTTGTCTGGGGATAGTCCTGCATGGAAACCATGTGGAAAGGGACAGCCCAAGTGGGTTCAGGCTGGTGGTCATTTCTCCCTGCATCTCTCTCCTCTTGAAAAATTGTGACCTGGCAAAATTAGCGTCTGTAAAACCCTTTGTGATGCTGGTGTGGATGAGAAGTGAACACCAAGGCGGTGCACAGTATCTATAACAAAGCTTTTGTTTGGAAATGAGTATGAAGGCCCAGAAACCCCTGGCAGCTTTCAGGGAGTGAAGCCCATTGGCAGAGTGTGTGCAGACGAGGATAAACAGCTGCCAAAATGCACAGTGATATTTTGAATTATTTTTTTTCTTAAGAAAAAGCCCCTTTGTTTAAACTGTGCTTTCTGAACTTTTTCAGTACGCAGACACCCCCCTCCCCCAGCTACACATCAGCATGAGCTGCAAAGAAAAGCACAAACTGTTGTACCTGACTTCAGCTGGATTTTCAGGTGGACTGAAAACTGCGGTGTGTGCTTTGAACTTGTGTACAGTCCATGGCAAGTGAGCGTATGGCCTTGGGTTTTAATGTGCCAATGAGTTTTAAGACAGCCCTGCCCTCTTATGTAAGCTTTTAAAGCATTTTCATGCCTTATTTGTGCTATTTATCATGGTGTCTTTCCTGCATTGCGTCTGTAATTGTACAAAAAGGATATGTTGGGAGAATTTGGAAGACATTGGCCAAGTTATTGGACAAGAACTGATGACAAGACACTTGAGATTACTCTAATGATGAGTTGAATTAGAGTAATAAACTTAATTCATCCTCTCTGTCTGCTGTACCTTGTATTAATCCAGATTTTGCTGAAATTTCTATAGAAAATGTGTAAAGAAATAAGTTATAAAAGAATTAATACAAAGATAAAGTGGAACTTTTTATACATAATTTAAAGGGCTGAAAATATTGGAATTGAAAGCTGTGAATGCTCATGCAGAGATGCTAAAATCTCTTTTTAATGCTGTTTCACAAAGGACAGACAGTGTTCTTCTAGAGATTCTGTACAAAAGCATTTTATGCAAAACACACACCTCATCACCTTCCCTGATTTCCCCAGGAAGTTTTAACGATTATTCCTGGTGACACTTTGCCATCACGGGAATTGGAAGGGGCCCACAAGGATCATCCAAGTCTAAAAATGGCTAAAAAGCCATCTCTCACTTCCTTTTGTTATCCAATGCACCATCATACTGGAAGGCCTTAAAATAGGCTAGTGAAGCAGGGCTGAGCTCAGGAGAGCATTGAGCATGAGGAGATTCCTTTGGTCACAGAATCATAGAATCTGCTGAGTTGGGAGGAACCCACAAGGATCATCCAATCCACCCTGGCCCTGCCCAGACACCCCAACAACCCCACCCTGGGCATCCCTGGCAGCGCTGTCCCAACCCCCTGGAGCTCTGGCAGCCTCGGGGCCGGGACCATTCCCTGGGGAGCCTGGGCAGTGCCAGCACCTCTGGGGGAAGAACCTTTCCTGATCTCCAGCCTGAGCCTGCCCTGGCACAGCTCCAGCCATTGCTGGGCCCCATCCCTGCTCACAGGGAGCAGAGATTGGAGCTGCAGTCCCCAGTGAGGTTTGACCTCAGTCTTCCCTTCTGCAGACTAAATAGTCAAATTGACCTCAGCTGCTCCTCTATGGTTCCTCTCGTAGACCCTTCACCATCTTCATGTCCCTCCTTTGGACACTCTCTAATGCCTAAATGTCTTTCTTGTATTGTTGTGCCCAGAACTGCCCACAACACTCGCGGTGAGGCTGCCCCAGAGCCGCGCAGGNNTGCCCCAGAGCAGAGCAGGCAATCCCTTCCCTGGCCTGGCTGGCCATGCTGGGCCTGATGCCCCCCAGGATATGGATGTCCCCCCTGGCTGCCAGGGCAGTGCTGAGTCGTGTTTAACTTCCCATCAGGCAGGGCCCCCAGCTCGCTTCCCACAACGCTGCTTCCCAGCATCTCATTCCCCAGCCTGTCCGTACACCCAGGGTTGTCCCATCTCAGGTGCAGGATCCAGCACTGTTCCTTGTTGAACTTCATATGGTTGGTGATTGTCCAGCCCACTCAGTTGTCCAGGTCTCTCAGTAAGGCCTTTCTGCCTTTGAAGGAGTCAGCAGTTCTTCCCAATTTTGTATCATCTGCAAACTTGGTATCCCTTGCAGTCCTGAGTCCAGGTGAAGATGTTGAAGAGCTCAGGGCCAATGATGGAGCCCTGCAGAACCCCACTAGTGATCAGTGCCAATCTGATGTCACCCCAGGCACTGTCACCCTTTGTGCCCAACCCTGGATCCTGTTCATCTCCCACTACATGATGTATTTATCCATCTGGGGGCTGGACAGTTTGTCCAGAAGGATCCTATGAGAGACAGTATCAAAACCATGGCTGAAATCAAAAAAGATTAGTTCTGCTGGCTTCCCCTGATCAACCAGGTGTGTTACCTCACTATAAAAGGAAACCAGGTTTGACAATCCTCTGCATAGGCCTTGCATTTTGCATCTGTGGCTGCTGAGGGCCTGCCCTTCCACAGGAGCTCGTGCTGGGGCGTGAGGGGCAGCTGGGGCTGCAAGGGGGGCAAAGGCAAAGTTGAGTCAGGGTTATAGAGGTGCTAGACAGAAACAGTGACTATTGAAAATGGGGTAAATAGAATTGTTTGAGGGTATCTGTTTTGCTTTTAATTTCAGTAATGGTCTTGAACATTTACCTGCGAGGATCTTTCTATCCTACAGCATTTCTTTTTCCCATGGTAAGGCAGGTACTAGTGATACATGGTTAATAGACTGCTTACTTTTTTTCCCAGCCTACTCTGCAGACATCTGTGCTTTTGTTTTTCTTTACAAGTACCATTTTCCCCAAGACTGCACCATAACTTGTTGACTGATGAAGCACTTTTGTGTACTCACATGTCACTTATCCTGGGGACTGTGGGAAACACAGTCCCAGGATTTACATTCTGTACAGTGAGCGTCCATTACTGCTGGTGATTAAAAAAAGTCTTACTCGAATTGCTGGTTCTCTTTCACTAGTAATTAAGCTGTTGTTTCACAGTATGAAAAAGCTTTCATGCTATTCAATCACGAGGACCTCAGAGAAACCAGCATTTGTAATCTTAAATGGGCATATTGATTGGTCATTATTAATAGAAAAGTCTCTAAGATGAGATGAAGTACCTGAATTTTGTAAGGTTAAAAAAAAAAATTATGAAGTCTTTTAAAGTCACATGAAAACCAGGCATAGTTTCCACATCTTTTTTCCAAACTTCGAGTCATGTTTTGCACGATGTTGTGTTTTGTGTTTTAAAAGCTTTACTGAGCAAAAAGATCCATTGTCAGAGATAAAATAATTATTTTTTAAAACGTCTTAAAGAAAATGTGTACCAGTAATGTTATTTATGGATTGGATATGGAACCATTTTGTTTAAGGTGCATTGAACCAAATGGTTCTTCAATCCTATGTTTTGCAGGCAAGGCAATTTTCTTGAAAAAACCCCAAAACCATATCCAAGCAATCAAATGAAGTGCTGTTCACTCCAATTAATACAATACATGTATGCACTACTGTTTTTTTCTTTAGATGTTTAATTCGAAGCTATTTTAGTCCTTTTGTTTACTGAAATTGCTAGAGGAGGGTAAATCCTTCTGTTGGGCTGCTTCTCTGGGAGTGGGTTCTTCAGTTCCATAGTACCTTATTAGTGTGGCTGAAGTCAAATGGCCAAATTGAAAGGATATTTGTTTGCTTTGTGGAGGTACACGTCAAGGTAGCCAAGAGAAGCGTCATCATTATATATTCCCCTCTGAAGGGAGTTGGTAAAGTCTACTGCATTTTCTTCCTTTCAGCTGAGTATTTTGTGTGAGAGAGTGAAAGGTTTCTTATAGTATTGGGTTTTATGAATGTAGGAAACAATGTGATTAAACATACAACAAACGTTTTTTGGCAAATAATCTCTGTAAACACAATTTTCTTGCACTACTCAATGAAATCTGACTATGAAGCTCAAGTTACCAGGCAGTTCTTTTTCCATAAGCTAGTTTTCCCATTTGAAAATCTTTTGAGTATTCTTAAGTCCTCTGGATCCTGAGCTGTATCCCCAGCAGGTTGAGGGAGAGGATTCTACCCCTCTAGTCTGCTCTGGTGGGACCTGGAGCACTGCACTTGGCTCTGGGGCCTCTGCATCAGAAGGATGTGGAACTGTTGGAGTGAGTCCAGAGGAGGCTACAAAGATGCTCCAAGGGCTGGAGCCCCTGTGCTCTAGAGCTGGGCTGAGAGAACTGGGGCTGTCCACTTGGAGAAGAGAAGGGTGCAGGGAAACCTCTGAGCCCCTTCCAGGGCCTAAAAGGGCTCCAAGAGAGCTGCAGAGGAATTTTGGGCAAGGGCCTGGAGTGCCAGGACGATGGGGAATGGCTTCCTACAGCTAGAGGACAGGGTTAGATGGGATATTGGGAAGGAATTCTTCCCTGTGAGGGTGGTGAGACCCTGGCACAGGGTGCCCAGAGAAGCTGTGGCTGCCCCTGGATCCCTGGAAGTGCCCAAGACCAGGTTGGATGGGGCTTGGAGCAACCTGGGATAGTGGAAGGTGTCCCTGCCCATGGCAGGGGATGGAACCAGATGATCTTTAAGATCCCTTTCAACCCAAACCATTCTGTGATTCTGTTCTTGAAATCTTTTGGAAAATTGTAGTGTTTTCTGATTAATGTTCCTTTCTGTAGAGTCTCTGTCCGTTGTTGGTTGTTAAATGCAGTCCATGTAACAATGCTTGCATTATAAAATCCGTACTGCTGTAGGCCGCAGATTTTAGTTTACTAAACAGCTGTGATCAAGGCATCTGAACACACCAACTCATAAGGAATGTGTCAGCCCACGAGTTGGGAATCTGCTAGTACAAGACGGGGGTTGTTTTGGTTGGGGTTTTTTTGCTTATCCAGTGTTCAAGTTCTTGTTGTGATGGGCTGCGGGAACTCCTATCACTGAGCATCACTCACATTTGTTTAGATTTGGAGCTGCTGACTCCATGTTTTCATAGGTCCTGTCTAGCAAAGGTTTGAACTTTGTTGTTTGCATTTGATAACAGCCATTTGAATCAGTATTTTGGGACTGTAGCCAAGGTCATGTGTCTTATAACATAACTGGGGTTGTAACAGAATGGTGTCACAGACTTCAAGTCACACAGTACTGCTGTGGCTTTCTAATCGAGCCTCCTCTGTGTACCTTGGTTTGTAAGAGTTTCTTCAATTAATCTGGTAATCCCTGGCACTCAGATAAACTCTAAAGCCTGAACTCCTTAGGCATTGGCAGTATGGTCCAATTATTTACTGGTTCTCACAGCCCATCCTTAAAGCCGAGTCCGTGCTGGGGGGCACAGTGCTGTCTGCACTGGGAGATGCTCGTCTCAGCAGGAGGGTACCTGAGGCTCTGCTGGCTCCCCAGCCCTGCAGCCCAGGCTGTGCTGGCCTCCCTGGCTCTGTTGGGATCAATGCATGGCCAGGCTGGCTCTCCAGCCCCAGCATTGTTGGGCTGCTCACACACAGCTTACACAAGCAGCCTGTCACCTTTATGCTGCATCACTCTCCTAATTCTTTCCAAAGTGTTGCATTTGTTGGTAGCGATGGGCTTTTTTCACTGTTCTTTGTAAAAATGCAAATCACTTTGTTAAAACAAAACCTGAGCCCTGCAAAACCTCATGAAATTCCTCAAGGACATGTATTTTTATTGCTTACCCAATCTTTAATTTATTTATGTAAATGGATATTTTCTGTTTCATTATAATTCTTAATGTGAAGGAAACGCATTGCAGAGATCTGAGTTTATTATGTCAGTGTTATTATCTTTATCATCCTAAACGTGTAATCTGCTTGGAAAGGGGCCCATATCTCTTTTTCACATACCCATGGTGATGTTACCCTTTCATGCCTTGCTATCCAAGGCATGGGGACATTTTAACTATTAGAGTATTTTACCTGACAAGCTCCTGTTATTCTTTTGAGCAGGGCTATAGAATGTCAAGCTTTGCAGGAGGGAAAAACAAGAAAAATGAACTATTTTGTTACAAATGGGATGCTTTCAGCTTAATTCCTAACCATTGTGGTAGACATTGATGAATGTATCCTGTCCAGGAGTGCAGCATTTGCCTTGGAGTGTTTTCTAACAGGTTGTCAAGTGGTGTTAGGAATGTACCAGAAGTGACAGCTCCTTTCAGCACTTAGAAAGGTTCCCAAGGAAGACATTTCCAAACTCCAGACACATGACTCTGTTAAACATTCAGAGTCTGGGATACCCCAATCTGAAGAGTGCCTTTGTGACAGTGAAAGGTTTCTGTCCTCACTTTCCCAGAGCTTTGCAAACATTTCTACAAGGAATGCTTGTCCAGTCTCTTGCGTTGTTATAGCAGAAAGAACGGGCTACTGCCTTTTTCCTTTGTCTCCACACTAAATTTTTCCCACACATCTTTTCTGTTGAGTTTTACCTCCAGCAGCAGCAGTGAGCAGTTGGTGCTTTCTTGGGTGCTGCGTGCCTTGGAGCAGGGCTGGAATGAGAGCAGAGCGTTCCTGGAGCAGCTTCAGGACCTTTGAGGCTCATGATTTTCCTGCTGCAGGAGTTTATAGAATCGTGGAATTACAGGATAGTTTGGGCTGAAAGGGACCTTAAAGCTCATCCTGTTACACCCCCTGCCATGGGCAGGGACACCCTCCACTAGACCAAGTCACTCCAAGCTCTGTCCAACCTGGCCTGGAACGTTTCCAGGGAAGTTGGGTATTTGCAATAATATGGCCCTCTGCAAAGATGTTTTTGTCAAAACAGAAAGAGCAAGTTATATTAAAGGAATATTTCCTTGTATGTCCCCCCCAAAAGTCCCTAGCTAAACCTAGATGCAGGTTGGCATGAGAAGAACTCTTGATACTACTGGTTGGGGTAGATCCATAAATCTCCAGTATGCACTGACAAACTCAATATAATTTTTCTGTATGTCTCAGAAATGCAAAATGTGGGCACAAACATTAAATGACTTGGTGTAAGAGGCTCAGAAGGCCACAGCGTGAGGGAAGAACTGAGAAGGTTTCTCTGCAGGATCCATTAAGCCACTGTTAGAGTTTAAATTAAGATCTTTGCAAAGACCCGTCACTTTTCTCTGTCTGGCTATTTTACATTCCTATCCCTCAATATAATTAAGGTCAACATGTGTGTACAAAGATGCATATGAACTTGGTCAGTCTTACATGTTTTGTGGAAACAAAAACATGAAAAGGTCTGAGATGGTGAACTTACACTGAAGGCTGCGTGGGCAAGTTTTCCATGCTCACCTGGCACCAAGACAGCTCTTCACTGACAACAAGATGAAATATGGCCAGCTTAATCAGGCTGCAGTCATTGGGATGATAAAGGACATGAATGGTACAAGATATTCTCCTGCACAGAGAGCTCGAGGTGGCTGCTGCAGCTCTGGCCAGAGAGACTGATTGGTGATGAGAGAGCTCATTGTGGTTTGCAGCTTCCTTCTGAGGGATAGCAGAGGGGCAGGCACTGATCTCTCTGGTGACCAGTGATAGGACCTGAGTGAACACAGCATGAAGCTGTGTCAGTCTCCCCAGGAAATGGTCGTGGCCCCAAGGCTGCCAGAGCTCCAGGAGCGTTTGGGCAGTTCTCTCAGGCACACAGTTGGGATTGTTGGGGTGTCCTGTAGGACCTGCAGTTGGACTCGATGATCCTTTTTGGTCCTTTCCAACTCAGGAGATTCTGTGATTCTGTGACCAAGGGAACCTCCTGATGCTCAGCACAGAAGTAAGTGAGAAACAGCTTTTTAGTCCTGCTTTTATGTGACACAAGGTGATTTTTTGAGAAGAGTGGTCTCATTAAAGGTGTATTCACTGCTGCATAGGAATGATGATTTGAAGAACTCTCCTACAGGTTACTCTGTCTGTCTGGTTTGGTGAGGAATCTTGGGGTGTTTTATGGGTTTGTGGTGGTTTTCTTACGAATTTGAACTTTTTTGAGGTAGTTTCCTAAAATAAATGTACTTAGCATGTAATTGAAGACTGTGAGGACCCACCCTTAAGGGGAGGTAGTCACAGTCTGAAGGGCTGTTTGGTGGGTATCTGGGATCTTCTAGGATTGGTAAGGCTGCCTTAACCTGGGGTTCACTGACAAACACAACACAGTCCAAAGGCTTTATTTGGGAGGCAGAAAATACATATTCTACTCTCCATCCTGCCACAGAGGTTAGTGGAAAATGGGGGAGCAAGAAAAAGCAGCATGAGGCTTGGAGAGTCTCGATGGGGGCACTGAACTGGGGAGACCCCTTCCTAAACCACAACAGACCACCTGAGCATCCTGTTCCCTGCTCAGCGTTCCTGGTGGATTATGATTAATTCACTGGTAAGAGTATTTCACTTTAAGAGTGTTTTACAGACTGAAGTGTGTAATTGCTAGGTTATAATAGGATGGAAAATGGTAGCAACAATGGGATGTAAAATGCTGTTTGCTTGTTAGAAAGTCAGGATTGAATGCTGCCCTCAGATTAAATTTGCCAGAGGAAAGCTAAATCAAACTTTGCTTGTTCTGCTACTTCTTCATCCCATGTTAATTTTGGCTGGTGAAGCTCATTGGCCACTGGAGCATTAACACATTGCATGCTGTTTGGTAAGACAGGGTGAATAGCAACAGTTTTGGTACCTCCTGGCAGGCTGCAGAGGGTGGTAGGGCTTCTCTTGCATGGTCTCTGGTGGGCAAGGGGTGGCATCCCTCTTCTTTAGGGAAAATCTCTACACGTCTGTGTAGCAAATCCACAGCAAAGAGAATCATAGAATCCTAGAATGGTGTGGGTTGAAAGGGACCTTAGAGATCATCTTCCAACCCCCATGAGCTTCCACTAGGCCAGAAAACATAAGGGGATTTCATACTTATAAAATAAGGTAATTTGAAAACTGCCCTGGAGTAAGGAGGTAAGGAAGAAGCCAAATGGGCATGGCTCCTCCCAGCACCCGAGCACCCTGCTGCTGGACTGGTGCTGAGACAGGTTTTAATGGTCACAGTGTGCTGGGAAGCACAGCTCTTTGACGGCAGTGGCATCTCTGTGGCTCCTTCTCCTCTTTTTCCACCTCTCTGAATATGATTTTTTTAGGCAGCAGCACTGAAATGTTTCTCTCCACTCCTCCTGTGAACTGGCCCAGGACTGAGCCTCCAAGGGCTGGCTGGAGCATCCCTCCTCTGCTGGTGCACGGTGCTGACAAGTCCAGCACTGGAGTGAGGATCATTTACTTGCCCAGTTACTTTGTTTATGGGTTACAGGAAGTAGGTGAAGCAAAATTCTTCTTAAAAGCACAATCAATTTTTTATAAACTTCAGTGAACGCTGGGCTTAGAAGGGATTCCAGAATATACTGAAACACCAGGTTCTCATGACATGCCCAAAGTGGTTTTTTTTATGGTTAGGGTTTTTTCCTTTCAGAGGGGATCTGGTGTCGTGTCTCAGTTTGTCCAGTGTCTATGCTTGTCCAGCTTTTTTCACGCATTGATTTTAGAGTTTCCTTTGAAAAAGGTGTTTTGTGAGGCAAGTCAGAACTGTTTTGGTATTTCATCTACAATCACAAGCTTATGTGGAGCCTGTGAAGCACTGGTAATTAAGGAAGTTAATGGGGTGCTACCTGAAATTAATTAAATTGCTTGTGACAAGAACTTTTTTTGTTTAGGCATTGGTTGTCATGGTGAGGTTACGTTGGGAGGTTTTCACCTGTAAAACGCATGCTCTGCCCATGGTGTTTGGTTTCTTGGGTATTTTTGTGGCTCTTGAGTTGGGATTGGTGATTGGAGATGTTGACTCCCCTTCCTCCTGCCCTTGCAGGATGAGCTGCTGAAGTTCTGAGGTTCAGTAGGAGATGTGAATCCCAGCATTCCTCTGCCATAAGGCTTTGACATGTGCCTTAATCAGTTTAGAAAGCAGCAAGCTATGATTGCATCCAGCAAAAAAGCATGCTCAGCCTTTTCTACCGTGCCAAATTTAGCCGTAAAGATCTGAATTAAACTCTTGATTTTCTATATATTTCTAGCAATGACTCAGGCAAATAAGTAAATTTTCCTCAGCCTGTTCTGTTCACTGAATTGTGAGTATCTGTGGGGACAAGGACTGCTTTTTATGCCTTTGTGAAATGAGTTTCCCCCTGGGAAACCTGCCTGCGCTTCACTAGTGCTGCTGACAAATAGCAGGCTTTAACTTCACCAAGGGTGACTTAGTGAGGAAGAATGTTGGCTGGATTCTGATAGGGGATGAAGCTGTAAATTTTTTTTTCCTGATTTGCAAGTTGTCTGATGGCATCTGCTGTTTGTTCACAGAGAGGGGATTTTGTCCTTTAGGATTACTTTAGATGGTAAGTGCTTATAACTGAGTGTACAGGGTGTGGGAATGAAAGGTCCTGGATGCTGCTGAACACTTACAGCATAGGAAGGATAAAACTAAAGGCAAAGAGCAGCCACTTCAGTGATACCTTGAGCCCTTCATAACCCCTGTTGCTGCGTGTCTGAGCCTGCTTTGTCTCCCAGTTATGTCTCTGGGAGAAATCCTTGATTCCTCTTATAGTAGATTAGACAAGTCTTAATGTGAAATGCAAAATGTGATTGCAATAAAGATCTTTTTCAATTTAAAGACAATTTTTTTTTCTTCTGGAGTGTTATCATTCATCTTTATTTCTAAAGGCCTTTTAATTTTTAAAATTTGAACACTTTTGAAATGTAAATTTTGAAAACTAAAGAGGCAGTGCAAACAATACAGAATTTACTGAACAGGCTGCAAGAGCTGGAGACCTTAGAGCCCCTTCCAGTACCTAAAGGGACTGCAAGAGAGCTGGAGAGGGGCTTTGGACAAGAGATGGAGTGACAGGACAAGCAGGAATGGCTTCCCACTGCCAGAGGGCAGAGTTAGATGGGATTTTGGGAAGGAATTCTTCCCTGTGAGGTTGGTGAGACCCTGGCACAGGGTGCCCAGAGAAGCTGTGGCTGCCCCTGGATCCCTGGAAGTGTCCAAGGCCAGGCTGGATGGGGCTTGGAGCAACGTGGGATAGTGGAAGGTGTCCCTGCCCATGGCAGGAGATGGAACAAGATGATCTTTAAGCTCCTTCCAAACCCAAACCGTTCTGTAATTCTATGAAATAAAAGTCATATGCAAGTACCAGCTGACACATACCAAATTCACTGTTGAGCAAAGCGATTCTGGCTTACTCTGTGACATATCAGAGGGCTAGTGGCTGTTCACTCCAAGTGGTGCATGTCACTGTTGAACTGTAGTGTAGAACAGAACTGTGCTCCTGTCCATAAATCCATGGTGAGTGAACAGACAGTTCCACAGGAGGCTGCTGACAGTGGATCCCGTGGCTGATTTCTTATCTGGAGGCCATGTCTGATTAGAAGAGTAGTTGCAGTACACGAGCAAACGTACATACTTGGCACACAGATCTGAACAGATGTTCATTCTGCTGTTGTAGGAATTTGATTTCTGTCCCTGGGTCAGAAGTGCCTCTTCAGTTTTCTTTTCTTCATCACTAATGTGGGTCAGGGATGTTACAGCTGCTGCATGACAGCAGTGAGCCCTGCCCTTGTTTGCTGACCTAATGCTCCTACCTGCCTTGCCACACAGGTCTTCATCTGTCCAAAATGAGACAAAATTAAATAGCCATCAGTAAAAGCAGCTATGTCAGTTCAAGCACTAAAAAAACAAGATCCACCTCCACCCCCAATCCACAAAACCCTCAAGAAAACAGTATTTATAGGCTAGCTGGACACAGAAGTCCTTAGGCCAGGAAGTAAGATATGCAAGTGTTTGAAGTAGTTTAATTTTTTTTAAAATTAGTGAAAATTTAAGACTTTAAAAGAAGAAAATTAAAGAAATACTATGAAACTGCAAAGCAACACAACTTTTTAGTTGGCAACAACTGTGCTCCAGACCCTGCTCCTACATGGTTCTAGGCACTGAATGTGAAAAATTTGTGTGGTCTTATTTGTGAGAACCCCTTTCTTCATCGTGGGGGAATGGAGTTGATTCACAAATCTGTTCACCCCTCACAAGGAATTAGGCAAGAAACTTGACCTCATTTGTTAATCTTGGAAATCTTCTGAAGGTTCAGGTGAAAGCCAGTTTCCTGCTTGTATAACTTTCAGAGTCTTAGTCAGAGCCCATATGTTACAACCTGGAGGAAATGATGCTTGGGGATGACTAACTGAACAAGTTCCTGCTGTTAATTTGGGTGCCATTCCAGAAATTTAATCTGTAAATTTTTCCTTTCCTTTTGTTAACACATTTACTTATTAATTCCCACTTTGCTGTTGTTCCCCACTAAGGAACTTAATGAAGGGATAAATTTTATAGTAACAGAGGCATTTTTTCACCCTACCTGTGATTAGTAGGGAGAAGCAGAGAACATACATGTGTTGGATTAGCAGAAATTTGGTTATAGGTTGGATATTCAGGTTTTTTTAGCTTCCTGCTGCAAATATCATGTTAATCCAGTTTGAATGGGGGCTGGATTTGCCAACAGTGAGGCTGTAAATGCTAATCAGTAACTCATGGAATCACAGAATGGTTTGAGTTGGAAGGGACCTTAAAGCCCATCCAGTGCCACCCCCTGCCATGGGCAGGGACACCTTCCCCTATCCCAGGTTGCTCCAAGCCCCGTCCAACCTGGCCTTGGGCACTTCCAGGGATGGGGCAGCCACAGCTTCTCTGGGCACCCTGTGCCAGGGCCTGCCCACCCTCACAGGGAAGAGTTTCTTCCTCATATCCAATCTAAGTCTCCCCTCCTTCAGCTCCTTCAGAGTTATTTATTCTTTGGAAAAAGATGTGAATAGCTTTGAGTGGTTTGATGATTAAAACTGACCAGGCAGTTACAGTCTGATTTGAAACAGGAAAACCACGAGAAGGATGAAGTAAAGAGAGCTCACAAAGTGGAACCTCTTCTCACCACTGGTAAAATACCTGTCTGCCAGATTGCCTGTCACAGTGAAGGATCCCTTGTATAAACCCAGCCCAATTAATGGCATTTACCTGTAGGAAGGGTGAAGTGAGGGACCCAAACCCTCGGGATGGTGTCTGTGACTCAGCTGCTGTGCACTGAGAGCAGCCAGTGTGGCTTGGGGCTGCAGCAGCGTTCTCTAAGTCCAAGGGCTCTGGTCAGAGAATGTCAAAGTCTCAGCAGTGGGTCAAGACTATTCCTCACAGTTTATTAAGACAGAGAAACAAGTGAAATGTACAGATTCTTTCCTAGCAGTAACTCAAAACTAACAGCTGTCTCGCATCTTGCTTGGTTCCATTTATCTCCAGTTTTTCTGGCAAAGCTGGACCAGCTCAGTACAATTGCTGTAGCCTTTGGAAGTTTGGATTTTATTTTGCCTTGGTGCTGAGTAGTGGACTTGCAGCTTTCAGTTCTTTGTAATGGAATTACAGTGTCACCTCCTGAGCGGGGACTCTGTCCCAGCAAGGAGAGAAAAAGCCAAGAGATGTGAATGCCTTAAAATGAGGGGAAGTGTGTCAATACCTGCAAACTGATACTGATACCACCTGAATCACACTGAGAAGAATATTTTCTGAGTTTCAAGGCTCATGCCTTGGGGAAGGCCAGGGTAGCAGTAGTGCCCTGAATGTAGCAGACAGAGCAGTGAGCTGGTTTGTCACTCCATGTGATGCTGCTGTTGCACGTGGGAAACCATGGAGGACCAGAGCTGTCAGATGTGTAGCTTGGCATCCCCGAGCTTCCTGTCCAGCAGCTGGAAACATCTGCTGCATCAGAGGGCATGGAGACTCTGAGTCCTTAGATGAATCTGGAAACTCTCTTTATTCCTCTAAATTTTGATAAATTTAAGTTATGGAAAGGATGCAGGGAGTTGGAACCGTATGATCTTTAGGAGGGTCCTTTACCTTTCTTTGTCATGACCTTTCCAAAGAATCCTGTTCCACATCTTAAAATTGAATGCCCAAAGGTTGTTTTAGGCTTACACCCTTAGCTCTTCAGGATGAGGACATTTCACCTTGTGTGGATTATATGATGGGGAATAAGTGTCTGTGACCCCAGTGAAGCCTTCTTGGGTTTGGATTAAACCTTGAGTGAGTCATGCAGTTAAACAGGTGTTTCTTGCTGCTTCAAAGTAGAAAACACTTCAACCCTTAAGCCCTTTCAGAATCAGCTTATGTTTTTGCCAGCGACTCATGTGTCAGGTTTAGCCTGGAGGAATTTAGGGGGGGTTGATTGAGCCCTGATGGCACCAGAGACCCCTCCCGTGGTGGAGACTGCAGCTGCAGCTGTGGCTGCTCTGCCCTGGCCCTCTCCTTGCCTCTCCAGCTGGAAAACAATGCTCAGCTATCATTCTGGTGAAAAAAAAAAATCCGGATTTTTTTCTACTGTAATTGCAAATAAAACACACATTTGTCTTCCAGAATAACTTTGTTGCAGTTACCCAAATGATTCTCGCTCTGATTATGTAGAATATACAGATTATGATTGTCTGCTGAATGGTATTTTTAAAAGTTACCATTAAAGTAGCAGTGGAAGAGTTCTCACAGTGCTCAGAAATCTGGAAATGAGAGTCAGGGACTATGGTTTTGTTTTGTTTTTTTTAATTGGAAAGTTTTTGCAAATCTGCTGGATGTGTGTGACCACCCTTCCCTATCTCTGCCGGCTCCTACTCTGCTCTTCCTGCCTTGCACAGGAACTTGCTCCTTCTCCTCCCTAACAGCAGTGTGTCTGATTTATTCTACAGGTTTTAAATTAGGAGGAAACTCAGCAGTAGGGAAGAAGTGATGGATTTGAGAGCAATTCTGTGGCTCTTTTCTCCTGACTCATTACACAGCTTGCTTTTTTTTCCTTTTTTCCCCTTTTTTTGGGGGGGGGTGTGGTTTTTTGGGGTTTTTTGTTTGTTTTAGAAAAAAATGCAGCTGGTGCCGATTAGCAGAGAGCTGCCTAGCTGGGCTGGAGGTGTTCTGGGTGCTGCTGTCCCCGAGGGCACAGGGTGCTCCTGGCTGCCCCAGGACACCCAGGCCCAGTTGCCGCAGGGCACCGTGCAGTGCCCAGCCCGGGGCTGCTGCTGGGTTTGCTCTGGTGCTGCTCCGTGGGTCTCAAAGGGAGCAGAGAACTGCCTCAGCAGCCCCAGTACAAGGGGAAACACTCCCCCCACACATGCACAGCACTGTGGGCAGGGTTTTGTCATCCACTGAGGGCCAAATCATGGTGTCAACCCTGGGTTTCCTCCCATGAAGTCCCAGTGTGAAGCTGTCTTGTTTGTAGCCATGGGAGTTCTGTTTCCTATCTTGAGTGTCTGGGATTGTGGGCGAGGGCAGGTTGTGGAAATGGCAGTGGCTGATCCTTCTGCATCTTGGCTATAAATCAGCTGGGTTCCCATTTCATTCACTCTGTGTACATAAGAGTACAGCTCATATAGGTGTGCCTAAGTGACCTGAGAAAAGAAAGATGTCTAAAGTTAAAATATGAAGTAATTAATCTGGGTGATTGATGAGCCTTTGGCTATCTGGGTAAGAGCAATGACACAGTTGCACCTTCTAAAGGTCCCAAAAGCTCCATTTCTAGGGCAGGGCAGTGCTTTGGCCAAGGGGGGCAAAGCAGGCAGGCATGATGGTGGGTCTGGGTGGAAGTTCCCTTCTGCTTGGTCTCATCATCTGAAGAGGTCACAGTGAGTATCCAATCTCCCTGTCAGACTCTCCGTGGGCCACTGAGGTCCAGGCAGCCCAGGAGCTTCTGCTGAGCTGTGGAAGGGGCAGAGGAGCTCTACCTGTGCTGGGCAGGGTCACATCACAGCCTGGAGCTTATGGGAAATGCCTGGAAATTTCTCTAGGAAAAACAGAGTTGTAGAACATGACATTTTCATATTTTTAATCTGAAGTATTTCCATGTGTGTGCAGCCTATGGAAGAAACTGAAGGACAGCTGTTAACACTTCCTTTACCAAAAACAAAAGAAAAGGTCTGTAAAGTTAAGCAGAACAGCAGCACATAGAAAAATGGATGAGTTTGGGTTTTTTGGAAGGTGGTATGGTTTTAATTTATCCTGAGATAAACAGGATGGGCTGTAGAGCCCAGTGTGGTGAGCAGGGATCTCAGCTGGTGGTCCCTGCCAGAGCATCCCAGGAGCAGCTGCGGGCAGTGGGAGCCATCCCAGCTGTGAGAACATTTGTAGCTGGAAATGACATTCTCTGGGTATTAATCCCTCGGATAATGAGCCTCACAACACTCAAACATGAAGAAATAGCTGAGGGTTGATCCATCATGCCACGGGTGTGTTTGTGGTGTCTGAAATATTAGTGCTGTCATGAGCATGGCTTAGCACAGGCATCTCTTTGTCTTCTTGATACTAGATTTAGGGTGAGTGCCCTAGTTCATACACACTGCTGGTCTGTTACATAAAAGATTTTATAATTGCTCTTGACACAAGCACAAAACCCATCTAAAATTCTGAATACCCTGGCAACGTAACACCTTTATTTTTGTCCAGCAGTAATAATAACGTCTCATTTTGGCTTACAGGACAGAAAACTCACAAAAGTAGAGAGACAGAGATTTAAAGAGGAAGCAGAAATGTTGAAAGGTCTACAGCACCCAAACATTGTGAGGTTTTACGACTTCTGGGAATCCTGTGCAAAAGGCAAAAGATGCATCGTGCTGGTTACCGAGCTGATGACCTCTGGAACGCTGAAGACGTAAGTACTGCGCTCACGGCGAGGGGGCTAAGAATAGCAGCAGAAATTTATAGCAAAATCCTACTTTCATATGCTGAAAAAAGCCATCTCCAGATAAAAGCAAAAAATGGAGCTGTTCTCTGGTGTCTGTCATTTGTCCCTGCATTTGAACCGCAGTGATTTGACAGGCAGAACTTTGGCCTCCATCTCTCTCTGCCTGCTTCCCTGTTTCGGTTATGCAACTTGAGGCTGTTCTCTCATCTTCAGCCTGTGACGTTTCGATTTGTCAGGGTGTGTTTTGTGCTTGCTTTTGTGCTTGTATTTGCATGTTTTGTCAGGGAATTCAAATGGAATAGGACTTGAATGGTAGAATGTCTTTTAGAAGCTGAAGGTGCTCTAGGTTATCTCCTAAACAATATTAATTAATAGCCTCTAGTACTGACAGTCTTGTTAAGGCTGATATAAAGCAGTTGGCATGAATTCTGGAACAGATTTTCAGCCCCAATGGGAGCAGTACTCAGCCAGTGTGCTCTGCCAGTGCATTAGCAGGCCCTACATCTTCCCCAAATCTCTCCTCCCCATCAGCTCTTCAGGTAAATGAAAGGAAATGCAGGTGCATGGTTCAGAGCTCAAAGTCTTGTGGTTTAAATTAAACTTCAGTATTCTTCTGATTTGAATATATGAACATATTCTCAAACTGTATGAAATGAATTGCTGAACTGTTAGACTTGCAAATATTTGGTTGTATTTGCACCAAAAATACTTATTATCATCCTCCCTACAAATGAATACTGCAATTCCTGCTTTGAAAAGATCTATTTCTTTCAATTTTGGGATATTTCTGTGCTACTCTTGTGGCATCTAATAAGGGGCTTTTATCCATAATGGAGTTTCAGCTGTTAAAGCCCTTCAAATCTCTAATAAAATGTTTTCACTTCCTTTGTACCCACTTGTGTGTATGTTGTGCTCTAGGTATCTGAAGAGATTTAAAGTGATGAAACCTAAAGTTCTGCGGAGTTGGTGTCGGCAAATCCTGAAGGGTCTTCTTTTCTTGCACACAAGAACTCCACCAATAATTCACAGAGACTTGAAATGTGACAATATTTTTATTACTGGACCAACTGGATCTGTGAAAATAGGAGACTTGGGTCTGGCAACCCTCAAGAGAGCTTCATTTGCCAAAAGTGTAATAGGTAATACCCTGTTCTCCTTGGCTTCCCTTGATCAGTATCATGGTTGTGTATTTAACATCTTCCTTTCCCATTTTGCATTAGTGGTTTTTAAGTTGCAGATTGGTAGTGGAGGTTAAAGTGGGTTTGGCATGGTTGCCTTTATACCACTATAAAAATGGGAATCAGTAGGTAATGGTATCATAACTTCCTCTTCTCCTTCCTTCTGTATCACAGTGGTAACACACTTTTTTCCTGGTGCTTTAAGTGGAATATTACTTGGTATCCATGAATCATTGTCTCTCCTTCACAAGGAGCAGCAGGGGTCAGCAGCTTGTGTGCACCCTCCTTCAAGAACAGGCTCAGTGCCTGATAGGAGGGAAATCAAAAGCACAGGGAGAGGAAGAATATCCAGTGCTCTCCCTAGCCAGGGAGTGCTGCAGCAGCCTGGGAAAGCCCTGGGATACCTTCTGCCTCCCATGATACTGGGGTGGGGCCAGTTGCTTTTGCTGAAGGGAGAGACTGTGGTGCTGCTCTCCCCTCTGGGGAGATTGTGGGGAGCTGGAGCATCATATCCCAGTTCTGGGGCATTGGCAGGCCAGGCTGCAGCACTGGCCCTGCTGCCACGCCAGCCCAGCAGGGTCTGCTGAAACCAAGTCTGCAAGTTACTCAAAAAAAAAACCTGTAGGTACAAAATGTAAAAAAAATCTCACTTTAATTTCTTCCAGTACATAAAAGGGCCTACAAGAAGACAGGAGAGGGACATTTTGCAGGGGCCCTGAAGTGGTAGGACTGGGGGTAATGGCCTTAAACTGAAGGAGGACAGGTTTAGATTAGATATTAAGAAGGAATTGTTCCTGTGAGCGTGATGAGGCCCTGGCACAGGGTGCCCAGAGAAGCTGTGGCTGCCCCTGGAAGTGTCCAAGGCCAGGTTGGACAGGGCTTGGAGCAGCCTGGGATGGTGGAAGGTGTCCCTGCCCATGGCAGGGGGTGGGAATGGGATGAGCTTTAAGGTTCCTTCCAACCCAAACTATCTCATGATTCTGTGATTCTGAGATAAGCCATATCCAATGCCCTGAGGTGGTGCCCACATGAGGAGTCTTAGAACTGGGGTTTGCTTGAACTGGAAGAACATTTTCTGAGTGACTGTTGAAGGACATTGTTCCCTTGCCAAAGTTACTCATAGTGTTTTGGGTGCAAATGGAATGTTTTCCTGAATTCTCAAACAGTTTATTATTTTCACCCAAGTTTCTGTAGCCAGTCTCCTTTGTTCAGGCCTGTAGGTGATTGGTCTGGGAACCTGCTGCAGATTTCTGAGGAATGAAGTTGAAAGGGAAGGGAGCATTACCAAGCATGCAGTCATATTTCAGCTTACAATATAAATGGAAATTAGATTCTAGGCAATAAAAGTTGTCAAACTGATAGTGACAACCACTGGTCCCTGACTAGATAACAAAATAACACCTTATCTTTCAGGCAGTACTTGCTTAAATAATTATTTTAGCATCTTAAATTTTCAGATATTGTAGTTCCCATTTCTTTGCATGTATTTGCACAAAAGTACCATCCTTAATGCTTAGGGAGCCCAGTATCACGGAAGTCAAAATTATAAAAATTTCAGATATGTGCTTGGCTGCTGTGGGTCTGCTTAACCTTATTTATTTTAGTGAAGTCATGTGGGCTTATATTTGCCAAGTTTCTCTAGTTTTTAACTTCTAATAATTGGTGGTCTTTTTTTCTGTTGAGGGTCAATATCTCTTAATATTTTTTTTTTTGTCCATGGGACATAATGGAATAATATCAATAATAACAATACTGGGAATAATATAAGTAATACCAGTGTTGGGAATAATACCAATAATAATAATAAAATAATAAATAATACCAATAAATAATACCAGTGTTAGGAATAATTTCAGAAGTACCAATACTGGAAATAATATCAGTAATACCAGTACTGGGAATAGTATCAGTAGTACCAATTCAAGGGGCAATATCAGTAATGCCAATATTGGTAAGAATATCAGTAATACCAACACAGGTTTCTGTAAAATCGGTTGTGAACACAACACCATCAAAATACACTATGCTTAAAAATTTGATACTGAGAAAGCTGCAGGATGCTGGCAAAGTGGCTGCATTCATTTTGGCACTAAAGCTGAGCTTATAATTTTCATGAGTTGTGCTACTCCAAGGAGAGAATTAGGAAGGCTTGGAAACACTGGTGAGGAGTATTCTGCCCCCTCTGCAGAGGTAGTAGCTTTAAAGGCATATTAGTAGCTGCAATTTTACTTTGGCCTGAAGGGATGAAGTCAGCATGGCTGAGATCCAGTTCCCTCCTTGCTGCGTCCCTGGGGCTGCCTGACCTTGCAGTGTCACTGTGGGAGCCAAGTCAGGGCAAACCTCCTCCTGCCAGGAGCAGCTGAGTGGATGCTGAACAGCTTTACATTTAGGTGGTCTGTCTTGCTGAAGGATTCTTGTATGTAATACTTCCCACCTCAAGGAATGGGAGAAAATGTAATTTTGGTGCTGTTTTGGAATGATGCCGAGTATTCAATTTGCTTAGACTATTTCTGTCACTTTTTCAGATTTGTTTTAAATGCTCTGTAATTCATGAGATTCACTCCTGCTGCTGAGTCGTGTTCCTTCTAAAACGAGGCAGCAGGTCCAAAATCATTCCCTCTGACAGCTGTTAACCCTTTCTGAGCAGCAGCCTCTGCCTGGGTGACAGCTGGGACAAACACCCAGAGAGAGGGACTACGCTGAGCTACCATGACATGAGTCTGCTCATTTGCCAAGGCTGGAGGAATGAGTGTCTTCGAGGTGGAAGGAACATAAATTATGGAAAAGATCAATCCTGAATTTTGCAAAGTTAGTTTAACAGAAATGTTTGTTTGTAAGGCCGAGCCTACTTCAGAAAAATGTGCAAAAGCAGATTTTACTTACAGACTGTGATTTTGAGTTGTCCTTTATGCTGCCATTAAAAAAAGTTTAGGACAAGTCAGAGAATCCTAGAGTCACAGAATGCTTTGGATTGGAAGGGACCTAAGGGACATCTCATCTGCCATGGGCAGGGACACCTTCCACTATCAAAGGTACTCCAAGCCCTGTCCAACCTGGCCTTGGACACTTTCAGGGATGGGGCTTACACAGTTACTTTGGGGGCTTGGGTGCTGGCTTGCAAATGGAGGAGAGGAGATTTAGATTAGATATTAGGAAGAAACATGTTACTGTGAGGTTGGTGAGGCCCTGGCACAGGTTGTCCAGGGAAACTGTGGCTGCCCCATCCCTGGAGGTTTCCAAGCCAGGTTGGACAGATCTTGAAGCACCCTGATCCAGTGAAAGGTGTCTCTGCCCATGGGAGGGGGTTGGATGAGATGATCCAAAAGATACCTTCCAATCCAAACCTGGATATAGAATCCTGGGATTCTATATGCCAGAACTATTTTTTTCTGATTTTATGCTACTTTAATTGTGCTTTTGCTGCTGATCAGAGATGTCATAACCAAGCACTGATGGGATGTGCCAGGCTGTGAAGGCTGGGGGCAGTTTATGTGCTGGATATAGATGGGCAGATTTTATCTGGGTCTTTCCCATGGTCCAAGACCTGTGACTCTCCTTTTGGCATCCTGACGGCTCACTCCTCCTCTCCCTCGACACACAACTGTGTTGCTCTCTCTTCCTTCATCTTTTCTACATGTAAAAAAGAAATAAACTAGTCATTACTCCTAAGCATGAATTACAGTGTGAGATACAGTTCCTGGAATCAATCACCCAAATGTTAATAGTTTTCCATTTTGTTTTATAAGCTCACCCTTTTCAGAGTAGTTTGCTGAGCAAATGTTGCAGGTGTTGGAGGTTGCTGCTTGTGGCCCCGTTAGGAAGCAGTAAGTGCAGTGCCTCACTTCATATTTACCCAGTTGTATCAGATTCCTGACACCCTAATCCCGATTGAGTAGGACTTTATTCTGTGAGTAGCCTCATTGATTTGTCCCAGTAAACCAGTGACAGAATTAGGTTTGATGTTTTGTGCATGACTCTGTAGGTGATTTGTGGTACTACTGGTTTTCAAAGTGCTGTCTGTCTGCCAGTGGTTGCTCTGTATCTCTGGAGGAAACAAAAAAATGCAAATTTGCACTGATAAAAACAAGAGTGAAGGTTCTTGTTTCTTCTCCCCTTTTCACGTCCCCAGGCCTGTACACATCCCTCTTCCAGCCAGCCAGAAATCATTCCATCGTTTCCAGTATGGGCAGGCAATGAACTGTAGCTCCTTTTCTTGTGAATTTTTGAAATTTTTAATGCTTTTTTTCCTCCTCCTCTTTGGCCCTACTTCCCCCTTTGGATTATTACCAGCAAGCCATGGGCGTGGAAGTGTGTGTGTGTTGACCTTGGATTTCTTCCTTGGGGAATGCTTGTGCTCTTTTGAAATAATCTTGCAGCCATACACAGTTGTACTGGGCATACTTCTTACAGGTGAAAAAGCTTGTGGTTAAAGCTATTTGGACTCCTCAGAGAAATCCACATTGTCTTTGTGCATGTCTGTGTAGGCACACCGGAATTCATGGCCCCGGAAATGTATGAGGAACACTACGATGAGTCTGTGGATGTCTACGCCTTTGGAATGTGCATGCTGGAAATGGCTACCTCAGAATACCCTTACTCAGAATGCCAGAATGCTGCTCAAATCTACCGAAAAGTAACCTGTGTGAGTACACATCCTTAATCTGTGTTGGAGCTTGTCATTTGAAGGTTTCAAAGAGTATTTTGATGAAGTGTCAGTGCTGCTGAGTGGGTGCTGTGTTGTAGAAGTTGGTGTATTTGAGCTCTGGGTTACACAAACCTGTTGCAGACCTATGTGTAAGCTCACAATTCTGCAGGTGGATTGTGTTTGACTGTATGCAGCTACGTCAAATATTTTCAGTAATCTTTGTCACTGATTTTATCTCTGTCAGCCACAAATACATAAAACTTGGGAAGAATGAGCAGAGAAAAATCTTTGCTCTAGTCTTGCATTGTAAATGAAGAATTTTCAGACTTGAGTCGAGTTGGCATTCACAGCTCCCCTGAGCAACCTGTTCTAGCACCTTGCTGCCCTCAGAGTAACACATTTCTTTTTAATATCTATTCTAAATATCCTCCCATTGGAAGCCATCACCCAAGTCCCCAAAGAAATTGTTGAAGAATTGTTGAAGCCTCATCCCTGGAAGTGTCCCAAGACCAGCTGGACACTCCAGGGCTTGGAGCAACCTAGTGAAAGTGTCCTCACCCAAGGCAGGGAGTGGACGAGATGAACTTTGAGGTCTTTAGCAACCCAAACCATTCTGGGATTCTGTGAGCTATGAATTTTCCCACAAAGCTAAAAGGACTAACTTTTAGGTTGCAGCTTAAGTGCTTATTTATACAGTGGAGGGTGTTTGATTTGGATTTCTAGCATGGATTTGCTCAGTTTGTATGTGTAACAAATTCTCTGAAGGTACAAAGGGAAAAGATGGTGATATTTAGTTTTGCAGTCAACAAGAGGAGCTTAGATCTGCATTTGGGAACTCTGCAAGGTCTGGTATCCTCAGGCAGGAACAAGGGTAATGGGTTTGCTGCATTTTCAATGAGGTTAGGCTGGAGGAGAAGTCAGTGTAAAGTAACGTCTGCACTGATTAAAATCCCCTTTCCAACAGTCTTGCCCCGGATGATAAATGTGTTTGTCTACATGAGCTGTGCTGCGAATGTCTGAGAAAACTCCCAAGTCTGTAGATGGTCTTGGATAGCAAATCACTGCAGAGAAATGGGGCTTGCCAAAGGCTTTGGCAGCACTGGTTATGCTGTGTTGTACTTGGTTGAGTGAAACCAAGAGGTGCAGGAGGTTTTCTTCAAGACAGGGACTGGTTTGGCAAAGATTTTCCCAAGCACTTCTTTCCATCTTATTGCTACCACAGAAGATGGTGAGCTGTGTGTTTTGGCCCTTGTTCATGTCCAGAAGATGCAGTCTGCACACTCAGGATGGGACAAGGGTAATCCTCAGAAGAAAGCTGCACTAAAATTGGCAAAGATTACCTACAGATTAATTTCTTGGACTTCTATGGTAGAAAGAGTAGTTAGGCTTACATATGAGATACATCCATCTCTCAGTCTCCAAATGTGTGGTCTCAAAATTAGTTTCTATTCCTTTTATCTAACTGCTTATTATGAGCAAAAATATTTCCAAATGAAATTTAGCAATAACTTGTTCATTTTGAAAGATGTTTGAGACCACTTGCCTTCCCCAAGAAGTTTAGGAATTGAGCTAGTACAGTTTTTTTATGCTGAGAGTGGTGAAAGATGAACAGAGGTTGCCTAGAGAGGTGGTGGATGCCCCATCCCTGGAAACATTCAAGGCCTGGTTGGATTGGGCTCTGAGCAATCTGGTGTAGTGGAAGAGGTCCTTGCTTGTTGCAGGGATTGGGATTGGACTGGATGGCCTGTAAAGGTCCCTTCAAACCCACATCATTCTCTGAATCCATGAAATGTGGTGCTGAAATCCTGCCAGCAGCAAACACTGCTCAGACTTGCATGTTTTGATTTGCTGTGTGCTGATCCCTCACATTGGGTATAGAGATGGTATCATCAGATGCCAAACACCTGTGCCAGATGGTGGGTTTGTATGCAATGTAATTTTTGTAGGTGTATGTTCAGTATCTGTCTTTTCCCACCACTGAAGACTGGGATACTGGAAAGTTGGTACTCTTTTAGATTACTAAAAGCCAGCTGGAATGATGCTGACCTGGACCTGGAGGGAGAGGGAGAATTCTAACTGCTTAGGGAGAGGTGTCTGTGTTTAAAAGTTGAAGTCACTATCATTAGACACAAGGAACCATCCCTGCTGGAGATGGGAGAGAATGACATGACTTTCTGAAAGCAAGAAGCCATATCCAAAGTAGGGGAGGAAGCAGCTTTATCCCATTTTTGTGTGAACTGTACAAGCTGACATTTGTAGCTTGGTAATGTTGCCTGAAAAGGCTAGCCCAAAAACTGAGGCCAGTCAGGAGTAAGGGAATAAAGGTGGGTATTTATTCAAAAGGCCTTCAAAGGTACATTTAGGGCAGACAAAGCCCCCCTAGGGGCATCACCCAAAATGGACAGCGAGTCACGAGTTCTCCACACCTTTATAGGTTTGGTCCATTTGCATATCAGCATCAATTCACCAATTAAACTTTGCAATTTCCCCCTAGCTTGCCCCCTCCCCCTTCCCCCTTGAGAAGGTTGGGCCTGGGCAGACTGAGTGTCCTTGAAGAGCAAGCCCAGAGAGGCACTGTTCTGTCTATCTTAGCATGAGAGAACAGCAGCTAACAGGCTGTGAAGCATCTCAGAGTTACACATTAGGCAATACAGAATTCAAAAAAATATAAGGGTTAAAACCTAAGGCAACATTCCCCCCTTTAGAGTCTTAACAAGGCCTCTACCTTGTTGAGACTCTATTCTAAATATTCTAAATACCTACTTATGATACGTGTTTAACAGCAGTATACAGCTAACAATAGTATATATGAACAAAAATAATAATTATAAGTACTATGTTCAACTTTTAAATCCAAAATCAGCTTGGTAACCATGAAATCAGGCTGTGGAAGATATAACCAGATGGGACTTGAACCCACAATGCCCAGCTTAGGCTGTTATCTAATGGAAGATCTGAATTAGTAAACAAATTGTCACTTTGGTTTATAGTCAATTGTTAGTTCAGTATCCAAGTGAATGTCTTCAGANGAATAATCATTTAAACGACATCATCGTTTATATCAGTCTCTGGTTTTTCAGTTGTTTCAGGAGCAGAAGCCTTCCTAACTCTGGAGTAGTGAATTTGGGGTCCTTTGCCAGCAACTTTGACTGCAGTCAGGGTGGTCAGCAGGACTTGGGATGGTCCTCTCCACTGAGCTTGCAGGGGGTCACTGCTCCACCATCTCCCACAGACCCAGTCTCCAGGCTGGACAGATGAGCAGGGGTGTACAACCCCATGGGTCTGGATAACATGACAAATCTCTGGAGTTTCTGCAAAGTAGAGCTTAAAACCATTAAATACATCTGCAAGTCAATTTTCCCCCTCACGCAGATCTCTCCCCCACTACAGTTGTAAGAAAGTGTGGCCCTCTAAGTGATGACAACCCCAAAGGAACCCCAAACCTTGGAATTATATGGTTGAGCAGAACTTTCACCACCTCTTTAGCTGTGTTAGTGTGACAGGGGTAAACTTCAGGCCATTCACTAAAGCTGGATCTTTTCCAGTGGACTGATGCTTGGTAGTTTAACTCTTCTTAGGGGGTTGCTTTCAACCCAGAGCTACTAAAAAATAACTTTAAAGCCCATAAAAGGTCCCAGAAACTGCTCAGCAGTGCAGTTATCTGCATCCTGTGGCTGGAGCTCCCTTGCATTGCAGGAAGGGTGAGTGTGTGCAGCCTGATCTGCTGGCTGCTGACTGTGCTGTGCTGTGGGCTGGCTGAAAATCGTGCTGCAGCTCCTCAGAGATGTGGAACGGGTTTGATGGCTCAGGGGACTTCCTTGCCTTTATCCTTGTTGTTCAAGGCCAGGTTGGATGAGCTTGGAGCAACCTGGCCTAGTGGAAGGTGTCCCTGTGCTTGGCAGGGAAGTAGGAATTAGATCTTCAAGGTCCCTTCCAACCCATACCATTCTGTGATTCAGTGATTCTAGTGGCTCCACATTGTTATTCCATGTTGTTATTCCACATTGTTATTCCATGGTACTTTATTACAGTGTTTATTCCTTTGGCACAAGGGATGTTGGCTCTGTTTTGGTATGTAGTCCTTCAGATTTGGCCTAAATGCCACCAGTGTGGGCAGCTTAGCCTCCTTGGACTCTAGAGCTTCACAGAGCAGCTACAAGAGGCTCTTCTAATTTTAGGCTCTGGAGCCTCATCTGCTGCGTGTGATACCAGCCAGGTACTCAATATCACCATGGGAGCTGCCATCATGGTTAACTGGTGTTACTGGGAATGAGTGAGTGCATCTGGAGCCACAGAGAACATTGATCTCTTCATTGCTCCATGTACCCAGAGAACCTCTGTGTACACCTCTTAGCCATCTGGAATATTGACAATTAAGACTTCACAAGGCTTCTAAGCCTCATTTATCAAAGCGATATCCAAGATGGGAAAGAATAATGATTAATCAGAGGATTCCTAATTAGAAGTTATATTTCAATTTGCAGACATAAGTAACCATATTTTTAAACACTGTTGGAAGCCTGAGCCAACTCGTGTTCTAGGGCAGTAAGCTTTACATGGCTGAGGATTAGGTGGTAAATTATTGTAATTTTGTAAAACTGGCTTTATACTGGCAGCTTCAGAGAGGTGGGAGATGATGTTTATCATGTAGAACAAGTAATGATGGAGGAGCTGTTGAAAGGTCATTGTAATGGGTATTTTTGAAGCAGAACTGTCTGGCAGGGAAAGCTGAAGCCAAAAACGTGAGGTGCCAGCATGGAGAGTGTGTGGTTTTCAGATATCTGAGTTTGGGGTGTTAGCAGCAGGAGCAAAGGCACCAGGATTCCTTAGATGGCAAAATGGGCATTACTGTTTTTCCAAGGAAAGGGTTAACCAGCTCCCTGTGGAGTGGAGAAAGCCCTGTCAAATGCCATGAGCCGAACAACTGTCAGGCAGGAAGGTGGAGCAGGGGGTGGACCTCTGGGGTGAGGGTGCAGGAGGAGCCTCTTGTCCTGGGGGAGATCCTCTGTCCCAGGAGGAACCTTCTGGAGGGCTCACCAGCTTCTCTAGAGGAGCTGCCATCAGCAGGAGAGCTGACAACAGCAGGGGATCTGCTCCAAGCAGCGTGAGTTGCCCGCAGGGCTGAGGGACCCAGCGGCTCAGGAGGAGGTGGAGAAGTTGGGGTGTGGGGTCCTGAGCCAGCAGGATGCAGTGGGCTCTGCCCTAAGCTGGGGCAGGGACTACATACAGATAAAATAACTCTAAAATAACTTGGATGAAGAATTAGGGTTGGTGATACGGCAGCTTGTTCAACTCTTGGGGCATATAGACTGAAATATAGTAAGAAATGGAGTGTAGACAAAGCCCAGGAGGCTGAATTAGACTGTTTTCTTCCAGTATTAGATTAGGTTGGGGTTCTCACTAGAGCAGAAGGTGACTCTGACCTTCTTGGATGGAGAGGATGCAGAGCCCCTGAATGCTGCAGCCTCTCAGTGAGAAATTTACTTATTTTTTTATGAAGCTGGGTTTTTTTTGCAGCAGAAATATAGATACTATTTTTAGTGTTTTAAATTGAGGGTGAATGCATTGTAAAAATGTGTTTGCTGTGTCTAGCTGCCTGATGCTTTTATTTTAAAAGTATAAAATAAAATAACTTTCTTCTCCTGCCTTGGGCTCGGGATTGCAGTGGCAACTGCTGGGAGTATTGATAGCATCTGCAGGGGTTGGAATTGCTGGCTAGAGTTTGCATCAAAAAGCAATAACTGACAAAATCTTTAGACTACCTGCAGCCTTCTGTTGCGTCCCACTGATCAGACATTCCCTCCACTGCCCAGCACAGGCAGGACATGATTTGGGTTTTGCCACTATAATCTTTTTCAACAGTTTCTACCTTGTGTCCTAACACTCTACCAAGTCCTTGCCTACTACTAGGACATAAAATACACCTCAAGTCCTGGCTGCCCAAGTCACACACATTGCTAGTCCTTATTGGTGTCGAAAATATAAACATTACCTTTCTGAGACATTATTATTTCAGGGTATGTCACATTCTGTATGTCTGTAGTGTAAGATTATTATACTTAATTTATTTCAGTGACCTTTTATTTTGTCTGAGCATGTTATCATGGCTTAATTGCTGCTTTAATTTTTGCACTCCTGTTTTCCCACACGCATGGCTGTGTGTTTGTAGTTGTCCAGGATAAAGTGGTGGTCATGTTTGGAAATGTGCAGAGGGGCTCATTTCTCTGTCAGACTAGATGTACTTGTTCCAACTTGCCACCTCACTCTGCCCTTTTGGTCTGAATGATGGAGTGTAAACATTAAAAAAATGGATATGTACCATAAATAGAAAATACATCTTTCCCAAGCAATGGGGCCAAGCCACATTTACCGCAGCTCACTTTGAAGTGATTTCCTGGTCAGCATATTTGCAGTGCCCTTCGTTCTGATGCCATAATCTCATTTTTCATGCATAACTTGATGGTTTTTCTTACTCAGATTTTTTTTGTGTTTAATCATTCTGCCAAGTGATTTTGATGTAGACAATAGTGATGAAACGTCGGAATCCGTGACCTTCCCAGGAGGCTCCAGCCCAGTGTTTTCTTAGGGATGCACTGTAGAATGCACAGCAGAGCAGCTGCATCCCTGGGGAGTTCCTCACCATCTCCTTGGATTCAGTGGCACTTCAGAACAACCCACCCTGTTACAGTGTTCTGGTTTGCATTTAAAGCTTTCATGTTGTCTCTTTTCATGAACATAGTGAAGATTTTCTCAGCATTCACAGGCTGTATGCCATATTGTGCACACAGAATAAAGGCTGTGGTACAGTGTCAACAGGCTAATGATTCTGTGAATGTCATTGCATGGACTTCTTGTGGCTTTTGGAGATCTCTTAGATCTGCAGGTAATCCTCTTAGCTTTGCATTAATTCTGGAGCACCATTCTGGAGTGAAACAGAGATGAGTTTATAATTGCACACCGTGATGTCATGGAACAAAATCCTGGTAAAATTGAGAGCTTTACCTTCATTTCAGTGACTTGGGAGAGTGTGTGCCAGGGTGCAGTTTCAGTTGGAAACATGGCTTCAGATTTTTTGGTAGAATGTTTTATCCTTTTTTAGGAATGACATGAGCCTAGAGACTTACCTTCATGTGGAAGGTGCAGTGTTATCCCAGAGCAGGCTGTTGCTGGGGTGGAAGGGCAGAAAGGCCTCTAGAAAACTGACTGATGTGTGTCAGACACCCCGCTGACTTGTGTGGCATTTGCTGTGGACCTTACAAAGCATCACGTGCTGCTCTTCCAAAGTGTGCTCTGCTGATGGAAAATGGCAAGCCGCTGTTTTTAGACCTCTGCTAAACAAGCAGCATGTTTTTTCCCTCAGCACCTTCCTCAGAAGGTTACAACTTTTATGTTTATGTGTGCTGAGCTGTAGACTCAGCTGCCTTATACTGGGGGTCAATGGATCACAAATCTAATGCTTCAGAAAGAAGGGGATGGGAATAAGTGGTGATGACGGAGTCAGAATAAATCATCCTCTTTGAGCCAGAGAAATTTTCAAAAGGGAAATTATTTGATCTCTCATTTTGGTCTTGGTTTATATATGTGTATATATATTTTAACATTTAAAAATTTTGTATTAAATTATCCTTATGCCGCTTATGCCACCCAACCAGCCCTGCCTTTCACATGTGATGGTGTTGAATTTATTTTAATTTACAAGAGGCTGTACAACTTTCAAACTGTCATGGGTAATTTCTTAGCTAATACACTTTGAATTTTGGTGCCGTGTTTCCTTGGGAATACTCAGGGAAGACAGATGGCTTTTGTTTAAATGAATAAGTCTTTGATGGCAAATAGAAGCCCCCTTCATTGTCAAGAGGCAATGCACTGCAGGGAGGGTTTGTAGCATCCCAGTGAGATGGCCTTGGAGAGTTTAATGAAGAGTAAGGAACAAAAGCATCCTAAAGCATAGGGACAGGGAGAAAACACTCTGGCAAAGCAACTCTGTTCAGTACTTCACTCTCTACGTTTTGTCCTTGTTTGTTTTAGTCAACTATTCATAGCTTAGCTGTTCAGCAGATTAACACAATGGATGTTCAGAGAGGAGTCGGTGTTCCTTCACGAGATGGTGAAAACAAAGTGTTGTTGGAAGAGTTGCTTTTATTTTATTTGTGGAAGCAATTTGTAAAGTCAATATTGGGAATCAGTCATCAGGGATCTGCTAAATGGACCGTTTTCTGGGAAGCCTCATTTCTAGGTGCCCAACATGTCCCTTCCAGCTCCATCCCAGTCATGTCAGAGTTCAGATTGAACCATGTACTTGAAGGTTATTTGTGAATTCTGGAAAAGAAAATTAAATTGGAAGAAACTCTGATATGTCTCATGCTGTTGGTATCTTTTGTATGTCCAGTTTGTGTTAAGATACCCATGGAGTGCTTACAAAAATTGTAAAAAGCAGTTGGCAGATTCCTTTGAGTGCATAGGCATGTGAGCAGTATATTCCTCTAGATCACTGGAAGCTCTGCAGGTAGAATGGTTTACGTTGCCTCTACTGCTTTTTTGGGGTTTTTTGGATTTTGTGTGTGTGTGTGTGTTGCATTTTTTCCCCCTATTAATGGATACCCTTACATGTTTGTGGGATATTTTTCAGTAAACTTTAATCTATAGCAACTGATGCTTTTTCTTAGAAGCATGGAATGGTTTGGGTTGGAAGAGACCCTATATCTCATCTCATTCCCCCCCCTGCCATGGGCAGGGACACCTTCCACCATCCCAGGCTGCTCCAAGCCCCGTCCAACCTGGCCTTGGACACTTCCAGGGATCCAGGGACAGCCACAGTTTCTCTGGGCACCCTGGGCCAGGGCCTCACAGGGCCCCTTCCTCACAAGGAAGAATTTCTTCCTTATGTCTAATCTACATCTGCCATTCTTCAGGTAAGCCGTTATTAGGTCTTATTACCCTTTCTTCCTGATGAGAGTTGCATTAATATGGAAATCAGAGTTTTCCTATAGCAAACAGGAGTGTATTGAAATGTAGAGATCTGTCTTGCTTCCTATTTTGAATTACCAAAGTTTTCTTCCAGCTGCTCCTCATTGGAGAACACATTAGACCCCTGGAGCTTAAAGGTGAATTAGGGTGCAGGGGAGTCTTGCTAAAAATGCCTTTTGGTGGTGCTTTGTTTTCTTTAATTTCTAATTCAGGTATCAGAGCTCTCCTAAGAGCCCCCCTTGGCACACTGGAGCCAGCCTGGGCTTTGCAGGCTGGACACTCCAGAGCCTTTGACACATTTTTCTCATATACAAAATTTGAATCCTCATCTCATCAGTAAGATTTACGTTTGCTTAAGCAAATAATTCTTTTTAGTGGGTCACAGCCAGCCAGCCAGCCACATGTACGGATTATTTTGGTTTTTTCTCAGAATAATGTTGTTTTTTGGATCTCCACAGCTTTCTGTTGAAGTAAAACAGGGGAGCTGAATCTTTTTGTGACTATTCTGTATTTTTATTGCTATTTTTTTCAAAATTTATGAATTACATATTTTATTCTAGAATTTTAAGACAAAAAGGGGGTGGTTGACATGAAATTAAGGAATAAAAGTTTAAAGTAAAATCTGAGACTTGTATAACAATGGAATTGTCATAGAAGTATAAAAGTAAAATATGATGCTGGAATATTCAGAAATTCTCAGAGAGATTCCAGCCCTCACTGAAATTAATCCATAAAATTTATTCAAGGCTTAATTCACTGAATTACTTGCAAACACTCTCCGAAATACTTCTTTTCTGTTTTTAATCCTTTGAGTGAGTCAAAAGTCCACTCTGCAGGGCTCCTTATCTGTGACTGAATGAGCTATTATTTACTGTTACTTCAGGGTGAAACTTTAAAAGGATTTGAATGGAGCTGAATGTCCAATTCCCATTTAGTTATGTGCTTAATAACATTCTGGTTTTTTAGATAAAGGAAATTGTGTTTCCTTTTTGTTCTGCTTATTGACTTCGTTGGTAATACTTGGGTCTGTAAGTGGTAGGGTCTGACTGCATCATCTGTTCTCAAACTAATTTTGTCAAATTTTCATCCATCTACATCTCAGTTTAGCAGGTAGGGATGGTAATGTGTTTTTAAAAGGGAAACAATTCATTTTATGATTTAAACTGGACATCACAAATAGAGAGAAGAACTTCTTACATTGCCACTTGTCATCTGTTGCTGAATATATACATGGAAGGCATTCACAGGAGGCCTTGTGCTGCTCTGAATGGAAGGAGTTGCCAGGCACAGGTGTTGGGGCCTGGTAGGGATGGACATCCTTTGACAACAGAGCAGCGAGGTGGCCCTGCTGGAAGTGATGGCTCTTCCTAGTGGAACATCCCTTTCTCCTTGTCCTCAGCCTGGAATCAAAAGAAATTACCTGGACTTTGAAAACACACGGCCCCATATCTGTAGCTGCCCATCAGTATTTTTTAAATATATTTGGATTATGTTTGGATAGAACAGTGGTGTAATATAAGAATGGTTATTTAGCCTGGGCTTGCATACCTCTTCTCCTACAGTCTCTCCTTATGTTGGTAAGGTATATGTTGTTTTAATATTATATGTTATTTTAATATTATATGTTATTTTATCCAGGCTCTGTACCCTAAAGTGCATTATGCTGAGTTAAGATCTTGGTCCTGAAATACTAGAAAGTAGGGAGAGCTGACCTGTGACTCTGCTAGGAGTGTATATGTGTGTGTCCCTTTTAAATCCTCTCCATCTTCTTAACACAATCCCACCTAACCTTCAAGAAAAACAAACTATCCCTGTTGCACCTGCATGGAACTGAGCTCCTGGTGTAGGAGCACTGATTCTGCTTCTCCAGGTTTCCTTCTGTGATGGGTTGGGTTTTCTCCCTGAAAGGCCATGCTCAAATGTTGCTGTTCTTAATCTACTCCCAGCAAAAATGCGAACGTTTGACAGAAATGTAACTGGATTTATAGGTTACATCTGCTCTATCATGCATTCCCAGTGGGATTCTAATAATATCCTGGGAAATTCAAGAGCAATGCAGAGCTGTTTGGTGTATTCTCCTGCTTCCCTGCTTGGTTTTGGGGTTGATTTTTAATTTTTTATGGGAATTGGGAGCATTGGAGAGTGTTTAGGTCATGGTAAAGCAAAAGATTTGTGGGAAACAGGAATATGGAATATTCCAAGGTGTTTTTGTCTCATTCTCAGTACTAGCTATCTGAAGAAAACCATGGTTATTTGTCTTTATTCATTTAGTGCTTTGAGAGTTAAAGCAAAAACATGAAAGGAATAATTTCAGAAAATGGTTATTTTTGAAATTTAAAATTGGCTGTTTCTTGAATATTCACTTCAGAGTCCACAGGATGTAACGGTAAAATTTGTAAAGGTTGGTAAAGAAAAAGAGATATTTGCCCTGTGTATGGCTGAGCTTGTGCAAACTGGTGTACTAATTCTGAAGTGCAATGGTATTTAGAAATACAGTAACCCTAAATCCTCAGCTCAATTTTGCATTGAGACTAACAAACTGAAAGCACTGGTTACTGCCAGAGCTGAATTATTAAAATGTAGGGAAAATATGCTTAATTAAGAGTTATAATGTAATTCTTTTTCAAACTTAATTGTTTTTCTTTATCCTTTTAGGGTATAAAGCCAGCAAGCTTTGAGAAAGTTACTGATCCTGAAATTAAGGAAATAATTGGGGAGTGCATCTGCAAAAACAAAGAAGAAAGGTTCGTTTCAAGTGATGGAGTTTTGTATTAAATAATGTATACACAGGGATTTCAAAACTGTCTGTGGATTTCTGCTCTGCTCTGTGGGTCTCCCCTGTGCAGGAGGAAATGCAGAATGGAAATATAAATAGAAATAGTTTCCTGCTTTCCTGACATACACTGTCAGGATAAGTACTGTTGTGTCTCTCAACCTCTCAGCATTGCTGTGGACCTGAGCTAGGGTATTCCAGCAATTTCTGGCTCAGCAGTCCATGAAATTCCACTGGGAAATTCTATGGGGAGCAGCAAGCGTGGTGTAGGTCGGTGTGGTACATTTATCACAAGCTGTTCTAGCAGATTCCATTGGCCTCTGGATATGGAGACACGTTGTGCCTCATTTCCAGCTTTGGTTTTAAAACCTAATCTTTTACTGGTCTCTGCCAGTTTGTCTAGTGTTCAGTATTTCCTGGAGGTTTTGTGGACTGCAGATGACTATCTAGAGAGAATATCTTCTTTAGTACTCTTGAAGCTCAGATACTTAGGAAAAGTTTAGCAAACCCGTAATCTGCATTTCTGTAAGTGCTTATGGTGTATGAATATTGCTAAAGCTTTGGGAAATGGGAAATGTTATTTTTACCATTTCATTTCCCTTTCATTAACATGGGAAATCCCTTGTCTTTTCAAAAAAAGAACACAAATTCATTATGGGTGAACAACAAACATACCGTAAATGTTTCCACCTTTAAAGCAGTTTCTTGTCACAAAAACAATTCTGAAATTGCTTGAATTGCAGTATCTGAATCTTCTTTATATCCTTTGCAGATATGAAATTAAAGATTTATTAAGCCATGCCTTTTTTGCTGAAGATACTGGGGTAAGAGTGGAACTTGCAGAAGAAGACCATGGTAGGAAATCCTCTATTGCCTTAAGACTCTGGGTAGAAGATCCTAAGAAACTGAAAGGAAAACCCAAAGATAATGGAGCCATTGAGTTTACTTTTGATCTGGAGAAGGAAACTCCTGATGATGTTGCACAAGAAATGGTAAGATACACTTCTCCTGACAAAAATGTGTGTATATATATATATATAAAGTAGTGCATAAGTATCAAAGGACAGTAGATGAGTTGGGCAAAGTAACTTCCACTTAAACCGCTCCAGGTGTCCTGTTTAGGTGCTTTGCATTGATTTTGGACTGAATACTGCAAGAAAGGGGTAAACAGGGAAGAACTAATAACTCAAACATACTTTTCACCATGTATGAAAACAGATGTCTGGAATACTTTTATATTTTGCAAACTGTTCTGCCAGTTTCTGTAGGTTGTTGAATGCCTTTGAATTTGTTTGGAATCTGTTTCGTTCCAGGCAGTAGCTAGAAATTAAATAGAAGAGTTCAGAAGTTCAATCACAAACTACTCTGCACTGAATTCTTCAAAATGCGTTTTCCCATCTTTTCTGTTGGTGTTCCTTAGAAGGAATGTAGATGAGGAAGGTCTGTGCTCAGCCACTCTACCCCCAAACTTTGATAGGAACCTGGATTCACTGAGTTAGGAGTAAGCTTTGGATTTTTTAACAGATAAGTTTAACTTGCTGAATTTCTGTACCTTCCTAACTTGTGGGATTTTGTTAGAGAATCTGTGTTCCAGTTTCAGCACATTGTCCTTGAACTCATATTTTAATGATGTCTTCACTGCAGTTTTTTAGGTGTTCTAACGTCACAGAGGCACAGAGTCAGTAAGCACATTCAGGAGTCTGAATGTTCCTGTGCTTGCAGAAATATTCCTGTTAGACTCTAAATCCCAAGGGATCCCATTTAATGATGTCATCACCGCTCCTGTTCTGCTCAGGAAATACTCATTTTGGTAATGCTGCCTTGCTGTGCTGGAACTCATCACCATCTCCTCCAAGTTTAGTGGAAGAAATTCACACTTCTTTGTCTTCTTATCATTAGTTTGCGGGGGGTCCAATGTTGTTCCAGCAATGTATTGTTACAGAACTAATTTAGTTTAAAAATTGCTCTGGTACCATTACTTACTGTTATATTTTGCAATTGAGTATTGATGGCAATATTTGGAATTTTGAAGTTCCCTAAGTGGCTTGGTCCATAGTTGTGATGTTTTATTTTGAAGATGATATAATTCTTGTAAAAGTATATTTAAAAGGGTCATTCCCAAACCACAGTGACACTATACCCTTTCCCAAATAATTTTAAAACCTCTGTTCTATGTCAGTACTTACCTATGTGACTGCCCATGAAACGCTTTCAAACCTGAGGCTGTTGCAGGGGCAGAAAAGGGGGACATTTATTCCTAAATGTCTTTTTCTAGTCCTTACAAATTCTGGAACACCAAAGCATATACTTTCATCAATTTGTTACTTTATGAGCTGTGGAAGAGAAGAATGCAGGATACCTTCTGAGTACAGGGAATTAGTTATCATTACTGAAGTTTTTTTTGGTAATCAGGCAATCCCACCTGTCCAAAGGATATGAGCAAAGGGAACTTGAAGCGTTCTAGTGGGTTTGGAACCTGAAGTTAGCGCTCCCAACCAATGGGTACTGCTAAGTGGTGTGGCTTCATTAAAATGAAGCTGTGTTTTAAGCTACTTTGCACCCATTAATTTTAGCAGGGAAGATCTAAGCTGTGAAGCTGTCTCATGTTTGGGCAAGAGCAAAGCAGGAAAGCTTCTAAATTTTGCCCATGGATATACATGCTTTCAAATCTGTCGAATGTGCTTGTTAAGGATGTCAGGAGAGCAGACAAAGCACTGGTAGGTCAAATTCATACCCTGCACTACAGGAGATTATGCAAACAAATAGCACAAAGATGAATTTCCATTTTATCTGTTGAGCAGTTGAGTTCTGAGAAGCCTTGTTCTCTTTTCCATCAAATGGGAACAGTCTGCTTTTTCTTTGTAGAAGTCAATCAATACTGAGTGACTTCACTGTTTAAGAGAAGTTAATTTGAGACATAATTCTGTTAACGTCTTGTCCTTCATGACTTGCTATGCTATCAAGCAGAGCAATTTGGAAAACTCTGAAGGCTGGAAAGGTTAAGGCAATAAATTCAGATTTATGGGTAGTTTGATTCACTCCAGTTGCAGTGTTTGTAGGGTTTTTTTTCCTGTTTTGTCTATTCTTTTAGTATTTGAGAGAATACAGAGCAGGGAGACCCATCTGCCACTGAACTTGATCTCAGTGGATGTTTAGTGGCATATAATTTGAGCCAATACATATTCAGGTCTTAGAAATCGCATCCTGTTTTTTTTTAATGCATTAGGAATAGAAATTTTATTGAAAAAAAAAACCCACCACATCAAGCCCTTGAGTTCCTGTTCTTTAGAGAAATAAATTTATATAAATCCGTGTTGTTTCAAAGTGATGTTTTGTTAGGAACAGATTAAAGTCGCGCGTGTGCTCGTGTGCACGCACAGCCCGTGCAGGGGACCTTGCTAAGTGTGTGCCTCCTCTGTAGATTGACTCGGGATTTTTTCATGAGAACGATCTCAAGATAGTAGCGAAGTCCATACGCGACAGAGTGGCCCTGATCCTCTGGAGGAGGGAGCGCATTTGGCCCAGGATGCAGTCGGAGGAGCGGCGCGACTCGGAGTGCCTGGAGAAGCTGAAGGCGCCGCAGGCGCAGCAGGTCCAGGTCACTTACCTGTCCCACACGGGGCACCACATCCTGTCGGAGCCAGAGGAGCCCGAGGCAGACCAGCACCCCTTCCAGCAGAACCTGCCCACCAGCGTCACCTCAGTCGCATGTAAGTGCCTTGCTGACTTTGTGGGCGCACAGTGATGAGTGGCCGAGGTGAAACCCACCATGATTTGAGCTCAAATGAACTGGTACGTGTGGTTTTGCACAGTAGCTCAGGAAATACAAACATCCAGAACAGATGCATCACAATTTTGAAAGAAATGAAATTTCAAGAAAACAATATTACATAGATATCTCTATATAACACTCCTTTGGTAGCAATAGATGCCAAAAACATAACGTATTTGTAAATGGAAAAGCAGGATCTGCTGCTTGACACAAAAACTGCATGTTTTCTGTGCCAGGTGGTGGGATCAACACTTTGAAGTTTGTGCAAAACATGATTTCAGAGCCTGCAGAAGTTGAATTGGCACCAAACTGATTGATGATCCTTGTGGGTCTCTTTCAACGTGGGATATTCTATGAGTATGATTCAAACAGGTCACAGTGACAGGTGGCTCTGTCAAGTGATGTTGGCCATGTGGAGATGTTTGTTGCAAACCAGACCTTACTGAAACCAAGGCACTGCAGGCCCTTGTGTTTTGGAGTGACTCTTGATGGCTCACATGCAGTTTTTTGTGATACTGTGCAAAGGTCTGCAACAGGAAAAGAATCTGTCTCTGGATGTTACGTGATAGACTTTAAGGTTTCCCTGTTTTGTGGGAAATACCAACTGTGTTTTGGTGAGGCATCTTGGGAACACCATCCAGACCTGTGGAGTGGCACTGTAATCACTGTTGAGTCTTTGGGTCATGATCAGGGGCTAACTGTTCCCCTGGCTCTCTTTTGTCCTGAACTCATGCCCTGAAGCCAGGAGCTGTTTGATCTTCCCTCTGGCAGGTCAGAGTAGGGGGTCATTGATCTGCCAGCCCTTGCCTCTGCCCTGGCCCCTAAAATCAACCTTTGTTACTGACTCAAGCTCTGGTACTGAGATTTGAATTTGTTTGTACTTCTAAACATCTTGAAGGAAATATTGCCAGATACTTTTGCCACATCCCTGGAAGTGCTTAAGGCCAGGTTGGAGCAACGTGGTCTAGTTGAAGGCGTCCCTGCCCATGGCAGGGTGTGGAATGAGATGAGCTTTAAGGCCCTTTATAGCTTGGAAGATCTGAAATTTTATGAGAGTTCTTTTATTTTTTCCTAGCCAGCTTTTCTGATAAAATCTGATGTGCATATTTTGCTACTAAACAATTACATTTGTGTTTCTGTTTTACTGTTTTGGGCTTATATGTAGGCACATTTAAGTTAAAGATGCATTATCTTTAGCAAAGACAGCTGCTGCTTCAATGCAGGTCTGCTGAGGTCTGCTTTGAATACTGAAATATCCATGTGTGCCTGTACAGGAAAAAGCCCTTTACAAGATAGGAGAAATAGCCACATTTGCATAACACTCATAATGTTGCTATATTCACAAAGCTTTTTATCTGGAGCTAAAATGAGCTAATTTCATTTTTTTGGATCATATACTTATTTCGTGCTAATTCCTTTGAGGAACACTGCAATTATGACTCTCTCTGTTTCTAGTGGTGCAATGAGGTGACTTGTGCTTCCCATGGTTCTACTGGACATGAGTTGGCAGAATTTTATACTAAATATAACTCCCCACATTTATTTCCTACCCCTTCTCAACTTTTAATCAAAACTTGGTATTATTTGACGATTTGCTATCAGATTATTTGAACATTTTCTTAGCACAGGACCTCTATAAATTAGTGTGCCACCCGTTCGTATAATCTGAGGTCAAATGTAAAAATGGAAATTAATAACTTAATGTGTGCAATGTACGTTCTATAAAAACCTGACACTGATTCACAGCTTTTACTTTAGCACTCTACCATCATGCTCTCTTTTTTCTTTTTCCTTTGAGGTCCTGAATAATTGTTTGTAATGAAATGGAGGTGGCTGTGTAGCAGAAATCCCTTCGTGAGAGTAGGGCTGTGTTGGCTCTTCAGAAATGAACTGAATAAATAGAGAGGGGAGTTTAATTTTGGAAAATAAAACATTCAGGAGAATAGTTTGGGAATACTGAATAGAAATGTAATCTCTGGTGCTATTAAAAATAATTTGTTATTTAAAAGCCAAATAAGTAAAACTTTATTTAGTATATAGAATAAAGAGACAGTGGAAAGTGTTGGAAAAAGAAATAGTGTTGAAGCTTAGCTGTAACTTCAGCTGCTTTTTAAAAATTTGTTGCAGTTTTCTTTCATTTTTGAATTTTATATCTCTGTTGGAAGCTATTTTTCATTGGGATACATCCAGCTGCAGTCTGGTTGTCTCACATCCTTTCTTAAATGAAGAAAGCAGTAGCTTATGCTCAAAAAGAGCTGGGCGCTTTTATTTTACGGGCTTTAAAAGTCACGAGAAGACATTTTTACGTCAGTAATACCAATATTTCCACTGGACAAAGGACCCAGTGCTTGCCCACTGCCTGTAGCTGTGCAGTTCCACAGGTTAACTCGGCAAATGTTCCACGAGAAACTGCCACAGAGCTCTGAGTGTGTCAAACTCACTGGTACCTGCACAGGGGTTTGCGTCTGACCTTCAGTTGTTCTGCACTCAAGCAGGGCATGATTTGCTGGACTAAAATCATAGAGCATAAAGAATTTTGTAATTTTCTGTCCTGCTAATAAAAGTAGTGTTAAAAGCAGTGCATCCCTAGGAGATGGAACTCTAAAAGACCCCAAGATCTGCTCTGAACATGACAATTGGGATTTCCTCTTCTTTCATCCTACAAGATCCATAAACGTCTGCAATTCTTAATGTCAACCTTATGCCCTTTAAAGAAAATATTAATATGCCTAAAATATCATTATGTGCAGAAATCCATGGGGATGGGTTTTGGCTTAAGAGAAGCAGTGTGTGCCTTTTGTAGAAAATAACATTTGTGTTGTATAATTTATTTATATAACAAAAGGGCTAGAGTAGCGAAAATGCTAATTACATAAACCATGGTGACCTTGCTCTAAAGTCATCACTTGAACATTTGAAGTTGTTGAGCTTTTAATAAAAATTACTGTTCTTTCAGCTGACAGCACGTTTGACAGCGGCCAGGGCTCCACTGTTTATTCCGACTCCCAAAGCAGCCAGCAAAGTGTCATCTACTCGTCCCTGCCGGAGGCCGTCCCTCCTGCCATCCAGCGGGTGTACAGCCCCCCCCTGAGTGAGGGCCAGGCTGTGCCCCACAGCCTCCCACAGCTTGGGCATTACCAGCAACCCTCAGGAGTAAGTCTAAAGCTTTTTCAAATAATTCTGTATCCTGGGTCATGTTTCATGTTATCATTTATACTCTTATTTTCAGAGGCTATGGATTCCAAAGGTCTCTTTGACCTCACTGACCTCTGTGGATGGTGGCCTGCTCAGCGATACATTTCGGGATGATATGAAATGGTGATGGTGTCTGGCTTGCTGTATTGGCCAGCCTGCTTCACTGGCAGCTGTCACACTTTCAGAAATAAGGAACTGAAAGTTCCTTATCAATCTGTTGGCTCGGAACTGCATTAGTGGCTTTACAGCAAGGCACAAGAAGGATGTAGACCTGTTGGAGTGGGTCCAGAGGAGGCCACAAAGATGCTCCAAGGACTGTAGCCCCTCTGCGCTGGAGCTGGGCTGGGAGAGCTGGAGCTGCTTAGCCTGGAGAAGAGAAGGCTCTGGAAAAACCTTAGAGCCCCTTCAGTGCCTAAAGGGGCTTCAAGAGAGCCAGAGAGGGACTTCGGACAAGGGTTTGGAGTAACAGGACAAGGGGTAATGGCTTCCCAGTGCCAGAGGGCAGAGTTAGATGGGATATTGGGAAAAAATTCTTGTCTGTGAGGTTGGTGAGGCCCTGGCACAGGTTGCTCAGAGCAGCTCTGGCTACCCTTGGATCCCTGGAAGCGTCCAAGGCCAGGTTGGACAGGGCTTGGTCTAGTGGAAGGTGTCCCTGCCCATGGCAGTGGGTAGGAATGAGATGATCTTTAAGGTCCCTTCCAACCCAAACTATTCTGGAATTCCAAGATTCTATGTCTACTCTCCTGGCCATAGTTGCATACTGTTCCATTTTGCTCACTCTTGGTGTAGGCCCATGTTATTGCTCTGTTGTTTGTTCGAGAGCTCCCTGGGTCTGGTGTTCCTTCCAGCTCTGACAAGGCTTACAGGGTCATCCAGTCCCTACCTTTGGGGCTCTTGGTGTGGGTTTGACCTTGCATGGCCTCGGTGATGCATGTCCCTTACTGGGGCTCTGAAACCAGGTCCTGGTAGCCCAGTCAGATGTTCTCACCTGCTCTGATTAAGACCTTGGCCTAAAGCACTACATGGAACTGCTGGTGCAAGGACAAATAACCACAAGCAAACAGAGATCTCCGTGTGCTTCCAGTGAGAGGCACCAGGTGTTACGTCCCTCAGGAGGGGTCACAGGACCATGTCCCAACTCCAGCCTCTGTGGCCACATGTGACAGGCCACCCTCATGCTGCTTTTTGCCGCTGCAGTGACCCCGCTGTGGCTGTGACTCCCAGTGCCACGTCCCTTCCCTGAGGAGCGGGAGAGGGAGATGTGTATTTGCAGGGCAGGGAAGGGGCAGCGGGCGTGGTGCCTCCTGTGGCACTGGGGACCTGCAGGCCCTGCAGAGCTCATGTGCCCTGACCAGTCTCCTCAGACCTGCCCAGCCCATTCATTTTGGTCTGGCCAAGATCAGAATGCACTGGAAGTCTGAATGCCTACTGGAAGTCCTCACTCCATGGTTAGACAAATCCCAGAAAACTGTGTTCCAACCTCTTCCCCAGAGCAGCCTCTTCCCTGTGGCAGGCATTCAGACCTGCTCTTTTATGGGAATCTTTACAAGATGAAATTGGCCAAAAGGCCAGTTGTTCCCCCGTGAGACCGGCAAGGGTTGCAGAAAATATTGTCTTCTGAGTTGTCTGATGGCCGGGAAGCTTGGAGCATGGACACAGGCTGCCCATGGAGGTGGTGGAGTCTCCTTCCTTGGAGATACTCAAAGCCTGTCTGAGCACAATGCTGAGTAACATGCTCATGGGGACATGCAGGGAGGTTGACCTAGATGACCTCAACCAACCTGAACCATCCTGTGACTCCTGTGTGAGAAGCCTTCAGATGGAGTGACCTCCATGCCTGGCTGGTCCCATCCCAGCTGGGAGACCATGGCTGGCAAGAGCATGCTGGGGATTGAAGTACCCTGAGCAGTAAAAATGACAGTAATGATGTGATAGTTTGTTTTGTTATTTGTTTCATCCTCTTTTTCTTAAGAGAAGAAAAAGTTAAATCCAGGACTAGTGTATTTTTTTACCTGCTTAGTCCAGATTTACCCTACACATTTGGGAAGTGCATCATTTTCCCTGGTTTTACCTTATGTTTTTTCCAAAACATCAACAAATTCCAGAGTGTATTTTGGTAATGCATCAACTCTGTTCACTGGAAGGTAAAAAATTCATTCTTGGCATCTGGAGCAAACTCCCTTCACTGTCACCTTTTCTACAGGCACAAATCTCCTGGCATGGATGGGATGCTCTCGCCTTCCTTATTTCCTCCTCACTTGAAGCACCAGCTCAACACCTGTAAATGTAGCACTCAAAAGGCACCTCTTGAGGAGAGTTTGTTATTTAGTTGAGCTGTGCAGCACACAAAGGATTCTGTCATCCTTTCCATTGATGGGTTCCAGTAATATTAAACTAAATGCATTGCTGGTTGATTGAGGGTTCGGAAAGACAACAGCCTTTATTCATGAGCAAAATACTTCTCCTAACCTTTTATCTTCTGATGGGGTTTCCTGTGGTATTTTCTTCTGGTGATAATTTAGGTATAAAGTTCCGAGTGTAGAAAATCTAACCAACACAGGAAACAGAAGTCTGTCTCAAAGCTTTCTGTTTTCCAATTAAAAGAAAATAATTGAAAGAATTGCTGTGGTTTTTTTTTCACTTCAACTATGGTTTTAATTTGTTTCTCATTTTTCTCTTCATTTTCCTGGCATCCGTTTCCAGTAAATTACCTGCTTTTTTAAAAGATAAAAATTCTTCATGAAATCAGAAGAATCTTTGTGAAGATAAATTTGTTTCCCCCAGTTGTTGCTGGTCTGTTCCCAGTCGCTGTGGCTGTATTTCCACTGGTTTTACTGGTCTGCCTGATTGCTTCCAGAAAAAAAATGCAGTGCCGTTTGGTTGACTCATTTGGAATTCACCAACTCTTTTAGATGAAGTGACTCTCCATTCCTTACAGATAACTTTTCTCCCCTCTGTTTTGAAGCACGTACCAAGCCGCCGATTTCCTTGCGGTTGTGTTCTTGTTGTTGCCCTCCTAACGCTGCTCTCTCTCCGCAGCCTGTCCTGCCCACGGTGCCGGCGGCGCCCGCCGTGGTGCCCCAGCACTACCAGGAGCCGGCCATGCCGTTCCCCGTCGTCCCAACCACCGTGGCCTCCCTCCCGCTGGGGCAGCCGCCGCCCGTGCTGGCCGGCCAGCAGGTGAGAGCTTGGCTGCCACAGAGCCTTGTCCCCTCCCACCCCTTCCCTGTGCTCTGCTCCAGCTCATACAGATGTGTTAGGAATTTGAGAGAGTTTAATTTAAGGTTTGAAAAGATATTTTTAATGTTCCATTTGCCCCAGTGAAACGAACTTTTGATAGACATTCAGTGGTTTGTTTCTCCTGTGTTTTGTTTACTTTTCTTTGAAAGTTTGTTAATGTCAGGGCAAAGTTTTTACTGCGTTCATTTTCAGACCTCTGTAGGGTTTTTTGGATAGTTTGATTTTAATTACAGGTTTTAATTCAGATTTTGAAATTTCTTCCCCCTTAAAAAGGTGGAGGCTTTTTGCTTTCATTAGAACTCAATTTAATATTTTCATAACCAATTTCATCAGAGTTTTTCTGAATATTACCATCTCCATTCTTGGGTGATGTTATTAACTTTGGAATTTCGTTAATATCCACAGATTTGGAGGTTTTTAATAATGCCAGTTTTAATTTTCCTTCCAAGGTTTTTGTTTTTTCCTTGGATTCTTTTAGTTGTTTTTTTCTTATATCATCTGTTCCCTCCCTTGGCAAGCATATTTTAAACTATGCATGAATGCATGGCAAAGGATATTTCCTCCTTTTTTTCCTTTTAAATGATTTCCAGTTCTCACTTATTTTTCCGTGTAATTTTCCCCATTTAAACCAGCTTTTTACAGCTCTGGGGTTATTATGGTACTCACTGTGCCTCTGTAAGCATTTTGTTAAATATTTGGTCTGTGTTTTGAGATTGTATCTCATAATCCTTGCCCAACTACGCCAAGATGTTCCAGAGCAGCTGTGGCTGCCCCATCCCTGGAAGTGTCCAGGGCCAGGTTGGACAGGGCTTGGAGCACCCTGGGATAGTGGAAGGTGTCCCTGTCCATGGCAGGATTTGGAACAAGATAAGCCTTAGGGTCCCATCCAACCCAACCATCCTGTGATTCTTTGATACCTGTAGGTTCAACTGCAGCTTGAGAGATTTAGGGATGGGGCAATGGGTGTTTGGCTTAAGGGATGATTAACAGGCTTGAGGACAGTCATGAACACACCGTGGCTTATCTTGGTAGAGTTTAAGTCTTGTCTTTCATTGTGGCTTCACAGCATCAGCCTGAAGCTTTGCGTTGACATCAGTGTGCTACCTTGATGTGTAAAAATCAAATAGTTTATTAATAATTTTGTTTTATTATTCATCACCTTCCTTCTAAAAGTTTAGAAAGGGACTCTTAGCCTGATGCCTGTTGTCTCTGAATCCTCAGTGGTGCTGCTGGATAAGTTGTGCAAATACAGTGTTAATACAGTTCAGTGCAGGCACCCAGCCAGGAGCTCCATCTCCAGCAGCAGACTCTGGCTTTCTCTGAGTTGTCTCCAAATGGTAACTCCTGTACATTTTGAATTACCAAATCCCACCCCAAACCCTGCATTCCTTAAAGGTATTCCCAAAGCAGCTCTCACCAGTAGTGATGGGGGATGCTTTTGTGAGGGATGCAGCCATTGCCTGGTATGATCTGGTGATTCATGGCTCATTTTGGTGATTTTACCAAAACCTTGGTAACTCTTCCTTCAATAGAAACTGTTACAGAGGGCAGGGAGTGTCTATACTTTGTGACTGGCATGAATCATACCTTTCCATGCCTTTTGTCAACGTTTATCTCACAGATTGTCTTTAGGGTTTTTTTAAGATGCCCCATTCTCTTCAAAGCATCAAGGGAGAAGTGTCATTTGGTCTCCTTGAAAAACATACCTTTATATGAGGTTTGGTCGTATAATGAGTTTTTTCCTAATGGGTAGGGATAGTTCTCTCAGACAAAAATTCTACACTCAGGCAGATTTAGGACCTCACCATTTGCACAGGTCTCACTGTTGGCCTCTGGATCTTTATGCTCACAGTTCCAAATCTGTTGTTTATTTTCCTCCATGAACAAATTCTGGATTGGTATAGGATATTTACCCAACTTAATTTCTTTCACATGCCCTTTTCTTACAGCATTTCTGTCTCTTGGAATATTTCTCTCCCTAACAGCAAAAGGATTTATTAACTGGTCTGTCTTTGCTTTCTAATCTTTCCAGAAAGCCTCATAAGAGACTGGCTTTTTACAGTGTTACTTTTACAAAAATAAGTAAAATGATCAAGTTTTTCTGCAGAACTTCCCAGAGCACCAGTGTGCCTCAGAGAGAATAGTGTCCAGTGAATATCAGTGCTAAGAAGGGCAGAGCAGGACAGCAGAAGAAAGGGAAATTAGAGTAAGAAATTCATCTGCCTACACAATGAATGTATTGGTCTTGTATCAATATACACTGATGGCTCACATGTGGGATCTATATTGTATTTCCTAGTTTTTATTTATTTTTCCAATTTGGGTGTCTGCATTTATACTCTTAAGGTTATAATGAGGCAAAGTTACCTAATCCAGCTGGATATTTTCCCCTCCCTGTGCCTCATCCAGTTCAGGCATTTTCTAGGACACAAGCTGGACTTGAAAGGGAGGTTTTAGGAAGCCACTCTGTTCCCTGAACGCAGTTTTCCTGCTGCTGATGCGTTGTCTCCTCAAGTGGGAGGTGACTGAGCCACCTATGGCAGTGCACTCTGTCCTTGGTGAGCCGTGGGCAGCCGTCTGAGCTGCAGATAACTCAGCTGGGGTGTGAGAGAGGAGCTGGCTCTGGGAGCTGACAGCTTTATGAGCTCCATCCCAGTGCCGTGGACAGGCGGCTGTTCCACTCCAGAGCTCGGGCTGGGTCTGGCAGAAGTTCCTCCATGGGGTGCGTGGGGTCCACTCCATCCCGGGTGGATTCCTCCCCATCCCTTGGACAGGCCTGAGGTTCCTCCACCTCGGCTGGTTTGCTCTGTCCCATCACCAGTGCTAGGCCAGCCCCCACACTGCCCTTCCCTTGGGTTTGGGATTCTGTCTGGGAAGGTGCCATCTCTTTCCCAAAACATTGGGTGGCAGAAACTGCAGCACAGAGCGATGGTTTTGGATTTTGGTAGTATGTGACAGAGGAATGCCCAGGCATGACTACCTTACACGGCAGGACCCACACTGAGGCTCCAGGGAGTTCCTCAGTGCCATCTCTGGTGCGACAGGCACTCCTTGTGGCACTCAGTGTCATCAGCCCTGGATGTGCCACACCAATCACCAGATTTGGTTTTGTTTCCTGATTCTGTATTAGGAACTTAGCAGTCGTGACTGAGTTTTAGCTGTTTCAGGATGGATGGCATCTTGTTTCTGTGATACAAAGAAAGGTTGGGAGAGCTGGGGGTGTTCAGCCCAGAGAAGGGAAGGCTCTGAGAAGATCTTAGAGCCCCTTACAGTGCCTAAAGAGGTTGCAAGAGAGCTGGAGAGGGGCTTTGGACAAGGGCCTGGAGTGCCAGGACAAGGCAGAATGGCTTCCCAGTGCCAGAGGGCAGAGTTAAATGGGATATTGGGAAGAAATTCTTGTCTGTGAGGGTGGTGAGGGCACAGAGCAGCTGTGGCTGCCCCTGGATCCCTGGAAGTGTCAGAGGTCAGGTTGGATGGGGCTTGGAGCAACCTGGGGTAGTGGAAGGTGTCCCTGTCCCTGGCACGAGTTGGAACAAGATAAGTGTTAAAGTCCCTTCCAACCCAACCATCCTGTGATTCTATGATTTTGTGGTACTTCTGCTACAGTTTTGTTGCATTAATACCAAACTGGTTGAGGAGTTATGTCATTAAAAAAGTGCAGAACAACATATTCACAGATTAATTTACAGTGGAGGTGGTGAAGATGAAGGATTCTAATGCTTATCTGTTCCTTTTAAAGTCTGCCTTCTAACCATAGGCATGGTGTGAGGTTCTGTGTGCCGCAGAGCCTGGTGAAGCCACTAGTCCTGTGGTCCCAAGTAGGTCACCCTGTCAGAGCTGTCCTTCTGAACCAGAAGGGCTTTTAAAGTACTTCCAGAACTAATTAGAGGAACTGAAGAAGGAGATACTGGTAGCACATAAAATGTGGAAGTTTGTTAGTGATGATTTCCAGCTTTAATGCAACTTTTTCTCTCTGTTCTTCTGCCTAAAGCCTGACAGGCCAGTGGAGCACTACTTTCCCTGGGAAAGTAAAGCTACTTTTTTGGCTTCCACATTGTCACTACAGTACATTAGAAATAACTGAAACCCAGCTTTCACTGGAATTACTGTGATTTATTGTGTCTCAGATAATAAGTGTTATACTTTCCATGCCTCCTCCATTGTGTAGTGGGTTCAGCTTGCCAGGATGAGCTGGGTATTATCTGCATCTTGGAAATTAATGGGTGGGGATTGCACAGGGCCAACTGGAGCAATCTCTGGGATTTAAAGAGTCTGAGTCATTACAAGTAATCTCCAAGACAGTCAGCACTTGTTGTTTTAGGTAATGTATCTTGCATTTAAGTACTTCTAAAGTGTGGGCTCCTGTGCAGTGTTTGAATTAGGAGTGCCTGTCTCTCCTGGGAGCCGTCCCTGCTGGAGCACATCCTGAGGCGCTGGAGTGTGTCCAGAGAAAGGAACGGAGCTGGGGAAGGGTCTGGAGCACCAGGAGCAGCTGAGGGAGCTGGGGGGGCTCAGCCTGGAGCAAAGGAGGCTCAGGGGGCCCTGCTGGCTCTGCACAACTCCCTCACAGGGGGGCAGCCGGGGGGGGAGGCAGGCTTTGCTCCCAGGGAACAGGGACAGGACAGGAGGAAACGGCCTCAGGCTGTACCAGGGGAGGTTCAGGTTGGACATTAGGGAAAATTTTCTTCACTGAAAAGGTGGTCAAGCATTGGCACAGGCTGCCCATGGTAGTGGTGGAGTCACCATCCCTGAAAGTGTTCAAAAAACATCTCGATGTGGCACTTGGAGACGTGCTTTGGTGATAGACCTGGCAGTGCTGGGATAGTGGTTGGACTCAGTGATCTTAGAGTTCTTTTCCAACCTTAATGAGCCTCCGATCCTGTGCTCCAAGCCAGGTCTGTCCTGACAGCGAGCTGGAGAGAAACAGTCAGCATGTCCAGCCAGCTGGTTCTTTTGTGATGCACAAGCAATAACGTTTTTTCCTTCTTGTCCCTGACAGCAGCAGCCCATGTCCCAGCCAGCCTCTCTGCAGCAGGTGCTGGCCAGCCAGCCCGTGTGCCCGATGCAGCCGGGGCCCCACCTGCTGCCGCCGTTCCCGCCGCAGGGCTCGCAGGTGGCGGCCAGCAGCACCCCCCTGAAGCCCCTGCAGATCTCCACCGTGCCGCAGCTCCCGCCCGTGGCCCCTTCCCAGGTAACGCTGCAGAATGGTGTGCAGACACAGCCTTTTGAGGAAAGCTCTCCAGCTAATAATTAACGTGGTTTGCAGGTTTTGTGTGGCTATTTTGACTGCATGCCGGTTTAATTAGGCCATAAGAGTATCGCTTTTCCCCAATTCCTGTATATTTCTTTGTTATTTGTTTGGTGAATTAGAAATCTCCTTTGTGCCATCCAGTTAATGGCAGTTCCAAAATGGCAATAATTGCTTTTTTGTGTTGTTTTGGTTTGGTTTTTTTTTGCACTGTCCCTCCTGACACAATCTCTGCCCCATCCCAGGTTTGAGAGCATGAGAAGTTGCCCTTTTTTTTCTGTTTTCTGACCTCCTGACTTGACCACTTCCTCCAAGATCTGCCATCCTTGTCCCTGTCTCTCTGCCCTGGTTCTGTTCTCTGGTGCAGGGACAGACCTTTCCGTTGGCCTGGGAGGGTGGGTGGTGCTGTCACTATGTTTGGTAGTGACAGGCAGCACGATGTGAAGCAGCTTGTGCCAAAGGGCAGGAGCAAGCTGCTGCTGTGATGCCAGTGTCTGCTCCATCACAGGGAGGTTTTGATTGTAAAAATCCTTTTTCTGGGCTCTTCCATGCAGTCTGGGTTGTAGCTTTTTTCAAAGCAAGGGTTTAAATTGTCTCACTGAATTTTGCGTAAAAGAATTTTGTGTTGTGTCTGGCACAATTCCTTTTAATTTCTGTTACGATGAAAGCAGCTTTTAATTACGGTGTTGCTTGAAGGCTTCAAGCTACTGTTAGAAGTAGTTTTAAGCTTCTAAGGTATAAAAAGTCCCCCCCAAATGAATTTGTTTTTGCTTTTGCTAATGATCTAAGCATAATTCAGTTTTTATTACTGTTTGTGAACCTCAGGGAATGAATGGAAGTGATTAACAAACAGACATAATTATCCTCATGGCACAGGTGGTTCTTAGGGACTTGTGTGGCAAATGAAACTGCTTTATCCGTAGTGAAAGCACTGGCAATTTATGAGATATTGTATTTTTTTCAGATTCCTCAGTTTCCTGTCATTCCTGCAATTACTCCTCTGGCAGGGCTTGACAGCCTTCCTCCAAACCTCTCTGACATGTCTGCTGCGAACGTGCCCCCCATTCCCGCTCCTTCTCAGTACTTTGCTCCCGCCGTGATCCTGCCCAGCCTGCCCATGAACCCCACCCTGCCCATGGCGCCCAACTCCCCCGCCCTGCCCATGCAGGCCGTCAACCTGCCTCACACCACCGTGGCTTCTTTGGTCTTGCCCTGCCAAACCATAGTGCCAAACATGCCGGCCGCCACCATCCCGCTGCTCGCCGTGGCCCCGCCGGGGGTGCCCGCGCTGCCGCCGCACCCCNGTGGTGCCGGGCCACAGGCCGGTCTCTGGGCACAGGTGTCCCGTGGTGCCGGGCCACAGGCCGGTCTCTGGGCACAGGTGTCCCGTGGTGCCGGGCCACAGGCCGGTCTCTGGGCACAGGTGTCCCGTGGTGCCGGGCCACAGGCCGGTCTCTGGGCACAGGTGTCCCGTGGTGCCGGGCCACAGGCCGGTCTCTGGGCACAGGTGTCCCGTGGTGCCGGGCCACAGGCCGGTCTCTGGGCACAGGTGTCCCGTGGTGCCGGGCCACAGGCCGGTCTCTGGGCACAGGTGTCCCGTGGTGCCGGGCCACAGGCCGGTCTCTGGGCACAGGTGTCCCGTGGTGCCGGGCCACAGGCCGGTCTCTGGGCACAGGTGTCCCGTGGTGCCGGGCCACAGGCCGGTCTCTGGGCACAGGTGTCCCGTGGTGCCGGGCCACAGGCCGGTCTCTGGGCACAGGTGTCCCGTGGTGCCGGGCCACAGGCCGGTCTCTGGGCACAGGTGTCCCGTGGTGCCGGGCCACAGGCCGGTCTCTGGGCACAGGTGTCCCGTGGTGCCGGGCCACAGGCCGGTCTCTGGGCACAGGTGTCCCGTGGTGCCGGGCCACAGGCCGGTCTCTGGGCACAGGTGTCCTGTGGTGCAGGCCACAGGCCGGTCTCTGGGCACAGGTGTCCCGTGGTGCCGGGCCACAGGCCGGTCTCTGGGCACAGGTGTCCCGTGGTGCCGGGCCACAGGCCGGTCTCTGGGCACAGGTGTCCCGTGGTGCCGGGCCACAGGCCGGTCTCTGGGCACAGGTGTCCCGTGGTGCCGGGCCACAGGCCGGTCTCTGGGCACAGGTGTCCCGTGGTGCCGGGCCACAGGCCGGTCTCTGGGCACAGGTGTCCCGTGGTGCCGGGCCACAGGCCGGTCTCTGGGCACAGGTGTCCCGTGGTGCCGGGCCACAGGCCGGTCTCTGGGCACAGGTGTCCCGTGGTGCCGGGCCACAGGCCGGTCTCTGGGCACAGGTGTCCCGTGGTGCCGGGCCACAGGCCGGTCTCTGGGCACAGGTGTCCCGTGGTGCCGGGCCACAGGCCGGTCTCTGGGCACAGGTGTCCCGTGGTGCCGGGCCACAGGCCGGTCTCTGGGCACAGGTGTCCTGTGGTGCAGGCCACAGGCCGGTCTCTGGGCACAGGTGTCCCGTGGTGCCGGGCCACAGGCCGGTCTCTGGGCACAGGTGTCCCGTGGTGCCGGGCCACAGGCCGGTCTCTGGGCACAGGTGTCCCGTGGTGCCGGGCCACAGGCCGGTCTCTGGGCACAGGCCGGTCTCTGGGCACAGGCGTTCCCGTGGTGCCGGGCCACAGGCCGGTCTCTGAGCACAGGCGTTCCTGGGGCTCTCTCCCTCAGAAACAGGCAGTGGGGAGGCTTCTTCCTTCCTTGGTTTTGAGATGTTTGTGACTTCTTGATCTCAGTCCTGGAGGTGGTGGCTGGAGCTGTGAGAGCTCAGGAGTAGCAGGTGATGGGGGTTACTAGGGATACAGGGCATAATCCAACAGGTTTTGGACAGCAAGTGAATAGAGCACTTTCTGAACTCCCTTCTCCATCTCAAATCTGAGGAAGTGTGAACTGTGGTTTTCCTGGGGCAGGAGGGCGTGCCAAGCCTTGCCAGTGCCTGGACCTCAGTCCGTGTGGGATGCAGAGGCTGCTGGGTACACACAGCAAAATACAGGAGAGCTGGTGGAAGCAGAGGAGTTGTTTTGATGTAGAACATCTTTAAAACAGAAAAGGGAAGTGGCCATCTGGTAATGACTCCGGAAAACTGCATGGAAGAGCACCTTAGATCCGCAGGGCTAGCTGTGGACCATTTCCCTCTTGAAAGAAATGAAGCATAAATGGAGTTCAAGTATTAGCAGTATTTACAAGGAAACTGGCTCAGGACTTAACACAGTCTGTAAATACTTCTCTCGCCACATCTGTGATACGTCAATGTGAAACACAGTCTGACCAAAGCAGGAGAGGGCACTCAATCTGTTAATAAGAACATTTAGAAAGTCTGTATTCTGCCACATCCCTTCACCATAACACACTGATTAAAATTCAGAACATCCCATCCCAACCTGCGATGTCATTGGCATCTTCAGAGCAGTACATGGTTTTTAAATTTCTCTCTTCAGCCATATATTTGGTACAGCTGTATATTTGAAATTACTGTTGTTGAGAATGTCAGCAGCATGGAGCCTGGAAATGTTACTCAGTGTTACCAGTGGCTTTAGAGGCGGTGGAATCAAGCCCATTAGGTACAGCGAGCACGGCAAACACCAGAAGTGGAGAGCTCATATTCCCAAACCATCCTGACATGGTCATTAGCTATCAAATATGTATGGAAGAGTTGCATATGGAAGAATTTAGGATAAAAAATAGCTATTACAATGCGCAGAGGAATATTTTAAAATACATTCTTCTGATTTGAAGACTTGTAATGCAGAGATATTTCTGTACATAATACCATGCTTTTTTCACAGTTGATGCTTAGCACCTCTGACTTTTGTTTTGACTCGCTACATCTGTGGACCATTTACTTCAGAGCTGGACTTCTTGATTCTTGTGGGTCCCTTTCAAGTCAGAATATTCTGTGATTCTGTGATTTAACATCAAAATATTTTGTGAATTATTCTAATTGTACAAGATTTAAAATAGAACCACCCTTCTGTGGCATTACACCATAATTGTCAGTCTAACAACCCTGCCTTGGGCAGCCATGTAACTCTGAGGTGTTGCAAAGCACATGGTGTCTTTATTTTTGTCCACATTAAAACCTGAATAATAATTTCAGCTCATACACAGAACCCACAGAGAGCGTGCAGCAGTGAAATGATGTGGCCTAGTTCTCATCTGAGTCTTATTTTTTTTAATGTATTTTCCAATAGCCTAAATCTCTAGGTGATGATACTTTTAAAAAATTAAAAGTCAGGCACACTTTTACCTTGTACTAAAAGTCTATTCTTCCATATGCTCCTTTCTTTCCTTCTTCCTGTTCCCACAAGTTCAGTTCTCTTGGAAAAATACATGATGTACCTAAAAGAAGAATGTTCTGTTTCTAAATGTACAACTCAAAGGGACTGTTATGCAGAATAACAAGCCAGTCTCTAAGGTAGTTGGCGTCCTGTCGCTTCAGTCTGGTTCCCACCAAGCACTTACGCACACAAGTTATTTTGATGCACTGGAGAAATCCGCTGAGATCCATGAAGTCCCTCTGTCCACATGGAAGTGTTGACAGGATTGGGGCCTTGGGGCTTGGCACATCAAGTGTTAAATGGTGATTTCAATGTGTAAACTGCGTTAAACTGAAGTAGGACACTGGTGCATGTTCAGCAAAAAAGAGTTAATTGTGTCATTTGTACCATCTCCTGGTTCTATATATGTGGCAGATTTCTTAAAATATCCTAAGTTAGGTTATGGATAGAGCGTGTTTTTCTCTGCATGGACAGTGTGGGCTTGTTGAAAGTAGAACAAAGTATACAGAACAATGAATTCATCACCTAAGATTTTGAAGCAAGTCCAGAGGAGGCCAAAGAGATGCTCCAAGGGCTGGAGCCCCTCTGCTCTGGAGCCAGGCTGAGAGAGCTGGGGGTGTTCAACCTGGAGAAGGGAAGGCCCCAGCAGACCTTAGAACCCCTTCCAGTACCTAAAGGGGCTTCAGGAGAACTGGAGAGGGATTTTGGGCAAGGGCCTGGAGTGACAGGACAAGGGGTAATGGCTTCCCAGTGCCAGAGGGCAGGATTAGATAGGGTATTAGGAAGAAATTCATGTCTGTGAGGGTGGTGAGGCCCTGGCACAGGTTGCCCAGAGCAGCTGTGGCTGCCCCTGCATCCCTGGAAGTGTCCAAGGCCAGGCTGGACAGGGCTTGGAGCAGCCTGGGATAGTGGAAGGTGTACCTGTCCATGGCAAGGAGTAGGAATGATATGAGCTTTGATGTTCTTTCCAACCAAACCATTCTGGAATTCTGTGATTTTTCATTTCTTCACAAAATATGGCTTTGTCCCTATAAATTAACCACTACCTGAGCAATGCACACATTGTCATAATCATAGGGAGAGAATCCTTAGATTTTTATTGGGTCATTTCAGAGAAAGTTCAATCTCTATAGTAGTTACTGCGAGCACCCAAACCCAGTGGCACTGCAGAGTGTGAGTCCTTCATGAACACCAGTGACTTTGCTACCTTGTCACATAAGTCCCAAGCCCTGGGAGCAGAGGTGTGTGCTAACAGCTCTCATTGTGTTGCAGCCCATGCCTGGACACACTCAGTTTGCTTTGGAAGCTGGAGCCCAGGTGCCCGTGCTGCCAGTGCAACCCTCGATAGTCATGTCACCGCCTTTGCAGCTGCAGCCAGAGCTGGTGCCGCCCTGCGTCGCTCCCGAAGGCGTTCCCCAGGTCCATGGCAGCCTTGCCACGGCTGCCCCACCTGTCCCCATAGACCCTGGCCTGCCTCTCCAGCCCTCTGCTCTGCTGCAGCTCCAGCCTGATCTTTCCCAGCCACTGGGCCAGCAGCTCCCAGCTCCCTGCTCGGCTGTCCCGGCAGCCGCAGAGACATCTCAAGAGGTAGAGCCCTTCCTCTTAAGTAACTCACCAGCCTCAGCCTTAACCTTAGTTCCTCCTTTGTAAAACAGTGGGCTTGTTGCACAAAGGGGGTTATCCCCTCAGTGTGTCGAGCCACTGCTCCTAGATGCTAGCAACTCTGGGTCAGCTAATAATTGGCTATTCCAAATGAAGTTGGAAACCTTATATTGTACCTTGGGAAATGTCTCACTGAATTCGTGAGGCAGCAGGACTAGGTACCTCCTTGTCCATAGCTGAGCACAAGCACAGAGAGAGACATTTATGAGACAGAAATTTAGAAGTTCTCACTGTGGCCAGTCAGATGTTCTATAGAGTTTCACCTGTGTTTTGTCCAGTCTTGTTTTAAATGTCTCAAGCACTTGTTCAACCAACCATCATTTGCCTTAAGAAACTGCTCCACAACCTGAATCTTTGTTATGCAAAAGCCCTTCATGCTCCTCAACTTGAACCCTATTCCCATTTCATTTAGCACTGTATCCTCCTGTATTGCCTGAAGTCTGCTGTAGCCCTGGGATTTTTTTTTCTTCACATATTCATAGGCACTCCCAATTCTCCGTGGTCATTTAAGCAGGACACTTTTTATTAGTTTCCTTACAGAACTGTCTGCTATTTTGACTTTCTCTTTCCACTCTCAATAATTATTTAATCTTCAGTCTTGACGGAATATCACAGAACATTTCCTTCTCTTTAGTTTCCCATTAGCAAAGCAAAACCAAAGCTTTGGCATTTCTGCCTGATTTCAGGAAATAAGTCTGATTTGTTCTCCACTTCTGGATGGAAATGTCCCTCTGTGATTCTGCTTTCAGAGTTGTTCCTCTTGAGTCTCTGTTCTGAGCTGCCTTTCCTCCCAAAGTATGTATTTTGTCTTTTCTAAATTAATCTCTTTGTTTTGCTCATGTTTCCATGGCTTGTCAGTGCCTTGACTCCTAGAATTCCATTGGAGGCACAGCTCAATGCTGCCTCCAGAAGATACTCAGGAAAAGTGTTATGCTAACACTAAAAATGGATTCTAGACCCCCATTTTTCCTGTCCATCATTGGCACTTAATTCTTATCAAATCAGCATTCTTGCTGTGATGTAGGATGTTTCCTGGTGAATGTCTGTGTCCTATTGGTTAGATGGAGCAGGAATGGTAGAGCCTGGCTGTAGTGCTTCACCTGCAGACTCCTCAGAAAAGCCTGACTGGGTCAGGCATATCCATGACTCCAGGTATTCCTTCTCCAGTTGCCTTTTTTCTGAATGCACAGCTCATGGCTGGGTCAGTGCTGGTGCCTTCACTGCAGGGTCCATCCTATTAGAGATTCTGAAAACATGAACAAACCTTGTTGTTGTGCAGTGTGATACGGGGGATACAAGTTGGCCTGAGAAGCCCACGGCCACGAGGCACATGTCTGTCCTTTGCGTCCTACATCCCTCAGAACAGTTAACCACTGGTTTGCTAACTTCATTCTCACATCCATCTGTAAGTTAACTCCCTTCTCTCGTTCAGTTTAAGAAATGAAACCAGTCCCACTCCCCGTGCTGGTTTTCTGACATACATTGCCAAAATTTTCTTGGGTGTAAGAGAAGTTTCGTACCTGTCTACATAATCAAAACACTGCCTTTTGTTGCTACTCTGCCATGATGTTTTTCTCTCTCCTGTTGTGTTTGGATGTGTGACAGCACTTGCATCCAAACCAACCGGAACCAGTCAGACAAAAGAGATTTTGTAAGGCTCTTGGTTAAGTGCATTACCAAAATGTAGATACATTATGTCTGTGTTTTCACTGTTCATTAATTTTGCAGTTTTATTTAAACTGCAATTAAGCTTGGCATGGCTTATGTGTGGTGTTACAGCCAAGGAGTGGGGCTGACTGGTTAACTGCAGAGAACCAGTGGGGCTGACTAGTTCACCACTGAGCTTTTAACCCCAGCCCACCACTACTTGAGTGTTAAGTGTAGCCGTGGCAGTCCAGGGGCTTGTTTCTAGCTGTGCGTCTATAGAAGGATTTTATAGACATATGTTTATAAATATATATAAAATTATATATATTTATGGATCTATTTGGCATGTGTGTGTGTATATACACAGTTACATATGTGCACAGGTGTGTGTGTCTGTGTGCATACATGGTAAGTTTATTACAGCAGGGCTGTAGCATTATCAAAAACTCTGTGAAAATGGGTTTACCTGATGCAGAAATCATGCTGTGATGTCTGTCCCAGAGCTGCAACCAGTGAAGAGGGAAGCTTTTAGGGGTAGTCTACGTAGAGAGCAAGAAGACATGATGCAGGGGTGCTGTTCTTAAATGATGTATTTTCATTTTTCTTTTGTGAGTTCCTCAGAAATTTTCCCACTAAGTCAAATGCAATGAAAATACTGAGAATATTTCAAGAAATTATGTGAAGCAATGAAGCAAATTAGCAGATACATTAAAAAATATAGGACAGTGGATGCTGATGTGGAATTGTCCCTCAGTCAGGTTTTGCCATGTGGTGACAACTGTTCTATTCCTTTCACCATCTCATCTGCTGTAGAGGCAGCAGAAGGGAACTGACAGGTTAGTGGCTCTATCAATAGAAGTGATATTGGAAGGGTAAAATGGGACATTTATTTCCAAGTTCCAAGAACTGGTTAAACAGAATGGTTTTAGAGTTACAGGTGTCAACAGCAAAACCTTTCTTAAAGTTGATTTTCATCTGTCAATATAATGTGTTTTTCTTAAACGACTTTTTCTTGCATTTTAGGAGCAGGCAATACAGGACAAACTCCAAGCTCTCTCCCAGAGTTGTGAAAGGTATTGTTACCACTTTTTTGGCATGAAAAATGTTTGCTTTCTGGGGGCTGTTTTTTCTGACCTGACCAGGAGGAGATGAATGGGAGCACATCTAGGGAGAGCTACCAGTGTTCTGCATGCAGTGTGCCCTTTCTGGCACCTCCAACTATTTTAATTCCTTAGTTTGGGTGCAGCATCCTAGCCTTGCTGTATGTACAGCAGTATGGAACTTCTCCTTTTTTTAGGATAAGTGAAGAGGTACAGCCCCTGGCTTGAATGCTGTTGAACCTGTGTGAAAATCTGCCACACTAGTGCAGTTGGGTATATTGTTTGTTCCCTCTTTTGGAATAAACTGGGTATGCCCAAGTCATGTCCTGCAAGGATCCTTCCCCAGGTCTGTTACAGGGAACAATATATTGGTGGGAGATGTGTGTTTAGCCACTCAGAGGTGTTACTGCAACAAACAAAGGACACAAGGCCAAAGCCTACCCTGTGGCCTTGGAGCACACGAGGGTACATTCCAGACAAGTGATTCTGATAGTGGAAGTAACAATCAATAATCCTAGAGCCAGGTCTGCACTCTGCAGGAAGAAAAGCAGTTTTCACCAGCCCTCATCTGCCTGTTTCTGCACTCAGAAGCGGGAGGGGAAGCAGCGAGATTCAGAGGCGGCACTGAGGAAGGCTCATTGCTGGACCAGAGAGGGGCTGAACAGGGGCAGTGGGACTGCCCTCCCCCCAGGCTCCTGGTGACCCTGTGCCACAGCTCCAGCACTTGCAGTGAACCAGATATTTCAGTGGTTGGGTATGGGTAGGGTAGACACAAACAGCCTGTCCAGCAGCTGCTGGATTCCCTGTCTGCTATAGGAGCCAGCACCAACTCTGTCCTTAGGGATTGCAAAGCTTTGGAGTTGGGATTTGAGTGACCCTTTTCTGTTTTCCTGAACAGACAAAATCAGTTCAGTGTATGAATGTTGCAGACACCTGTCCCTGATGTTCTTATTGTACCCCACCACAAAAGTTCGCCTGACGTGAGTCAATGCAATCCTACAACCATAAGGTGGAAGGAACTTTTTTCCCAAGCATTTTCTGCTGTTAAATATTGTGTGGAAAGGGAAATCTAATTTTTTGCAACTATAAATTAGTTCTGGCTATAAATAAGTTAGATGTGGTAGTAAAAAATGAGTTCATTTTGTCTCTCTAGCCTGTTGCAGAAAGGCAGATTTTCAGTCATCTTTTGAATCCTAACTCACCTGTTGCAGAGTTGTGTTTAAAGCTGGCTGTTGTGACTGCAAGCACTGTCAGTGGAGCATCAGTGTCAGCACATGCCTCATAGTTGCAGAGGGAGGGCTCACTTTTCCAGGTGAAAAAAGCACATCTTGGAGCTGGATTGTGCTTTTGTAGAGTGGAGGGTAATGACACATGCATCACATGGCTGGGAATTGCCACAAAGATATAACCTGGGGTATATCCTGTGCACAAAATAGGTTCCCTTTCCTAACACAGGAGTTACATAGACAAGGTAGCTGCAAAGGGAGTAGAAATAAGCTGTTCTGTGCAGCTAGTGTAGAATGAGAAGGAAAAGCCTTAAATTTAAGAAAGGGGATGGATAGACTTCAATCCTTTTCTACCTGTGTGGCTAAAGGAACACAGTAATAAATTGTCTAGGAGGGTTATGGAATTTACAGGAGCTTTGTAAGATCAGTTCACACATGCCTTTGTGAGGATTGGTCTAGCCAGAACTGATCAGCCCTTGGGGTAGTAAATGGGCCAGATGGCCTCTCACAGTTCCTTCCTCACTTGTTTTTTATGAACCTCAGAAAACTTCCTGCAAATTCATTGCATGTTGGTGTTTTCTGTACATGCCATATTGCAGTAAGGTTGTAGCAGCCTCTGTCTGCCATTGAGGTTGGCTCAGTTGTGCAGAGCATGGTGATAATAGTGCCAGAGTCATGGGTTTGATCCCACAGGCCATTCACAGAAGAGTTGGACTCGATGATCCTTGTGGGTCCCTTCCAACTCAGAATATTCTGTGATTCTGTCTTGACTGCTAAAAATATTGTGCTGTTGCTAGGTGGTCATCTGGTATGTTGGGGCAAAAAACCTGATCCTTCAGAGCTGCAGAGAGAGGAGAGGCAGTCTTCTATGGGGTGCTGTACTGATGTCACTCTTTTCCTCCCTCTCCAGTATACCAACCTGACCCTGTTTGCCCTTCTGCTGGGAGTGCAGACCAGCAGGAGCTGAGAAAACTGCACCTTAGAAAAGCAGGAAGGTGTGCAGTTCAGAGAGGGACTGTCGGGACCCCTGAAGTGAAGGGATTAGCAGATGTGGTGATATATTCGGAGTGATGGGACTTTCCCTGTGGTATTGCCCGAAACACTAATAGATCATTTCTTCATAGGTGTGGTAGCCATAGTACGTGCCTGATGTGGAGTAGTGCTCTTCACTCACTGAGCATCTTCCAATTGACTCAGTTTGGGCCAAAAAAGTGCAAATGTGCCTCTTTTTGCAACCTTTGTTGTGTAGCTTACCTGTGATGCATGACTCCATTGTATGAGACACTGGCTTTATTTTGTGGCTGTTCTTCCTTTCCTTTGCAAAGCTACATGAGTCCAGATGTTGCTTCTGGTAAAGAGATGAGTGACAGCTTTGAAGGAGCCATAGGAAGTGGAAAGCAAGAAGGAAAGTCTTCAAAGAAGCATAAGAAATCCACGCGCGCTCGTTCGCGCCAGGAGAAGTCCAGCAGACCCAAACTGACCATATTAAATGCAAGTACAGCCTGTTGGAGGGTAACTTTTGGGTTCCTTTGGCTTTGCCAGGAATAAGGGTTGTTAATCTCTGCATACAGGTTTGTAACACAGGGGATAAGATGGTGGAGTGCCAGCTTGAAACCCATAACCACAAAATGGTGACGTTTAAGTTTGACTTGGATGGTGATGCGCCGGAGGAAATCGCTACTTACATGGTGAGATGTGGCTGCCCGTGGGTGTCAGAGCACTCAGTTGCTTCAGGCAGCTCCTCATGTGTGCGTGTTGCCCAAGCTGTCTGGCAGCTGTGGAATGAGACATTAATAAAAAATGACTGTTTTCCTCTTTATTTTGATGTGGCCTTCTAGGTGGAGAATGAATTCATCTTGCAAAGTGAAAAAGAGACTTTTATTGAGCAAATGAAGGATATAATTGATAAAGCAGAAGATATGCTCAGTGAGGATACAGAAGGAGAGCGAAGTTCTGACCAGGGAACAAGTCCCCAGCAAGATGCTGATAGGCTGGAAATGAGCGAGGTAAGAAATGCTAAAGATTTCTAGTTTGATTCCTTTTTCTTAACAGCCAGACACTGCATCTTGTGTTTAAAAAAAAAAAAAGGTTTCTTAGCTAGAAAAATAATGCTTTTGCTCTGTTAAGCCTTACAATATGAGTGGGATGATGCTCCTTGGGATGATGGTCCTCTTGCACTGATCCAATTAGTTCTTCTGTTGTTTCTTTGACAGGAGAAACGTCAGTCTCAAATGAAGACACCTGTGTATCAGCAAAATGGTAATTGTGCCTTTGAATTTCTAGTGGAAGGTGTTCATGCTAATGGCAGGGGATTGCAACTAGATGGCCTTTAAAGTCCCTTCCAACCCAAACCATTCTGTGATTCTATGATTCTGTGAATACAGCTTAACCTCAAAGCTTGGAGGCAGTGAAGAGTTCATGCAGATGTTTGCATCTACCCCATACCAGTGGTTGGAATATATCTGGAAATAAGGGTGTAACAATGGTCTCTGCTGTTACCAACCTGGCATTGCAGGGCTAGCCAGGATGCATAGAACATCTGAGGATGTTCGGGGAAGCCATGGATGACAGAAGCTGATAATTAGTGGTGGAAAAGTCAAGAAGGTGCAGGGGAGCATTCTCTAAACATGGCAATATATTTACAAGAGGAAGCTAAAAGATTGCATTAACTTAATTGAAGTGTCTAACCCCTCGGTTTCCAGCTACACTGGTATTCCAGGGGGGAACTGTGTTTTGGTATTCCAGGAATATCTTTGCCTCTGAACACAACTGTATTTTAGGGATTGTACAGACAAAATGTATGGTGAGAGAATTGGCCCTTGGTTCTCTCTGTAAGTGCATGGTGGTGGGATAAATGAGAGGGACCTGGGGGTCTTGGTCAGTAGCAAGTTGGAGTCAGCACTGCCCTGGCAGCCAGGAGGGCCAACCATGTCCTGGGGGGCATCAGGTCCACCGTCACTGACCAGGCCAGGGAGGGGATTGTCCCACTCTGTTCTGCTCTGGGGCAGCCTCACCTTGAGTATTGCGTGAATGTTTTGGGCACTGCAATATAAAAGAGACATTACACTAGTAGAGAGCATCCAAAGGAGGCTATGAGGATGATGAAGGGCCTTGAGGGAAAGACGTGTGAGGAGCAGCTGAGGGCACTTGGTCTGTTCAGCCTGGAAAAGAGGAGACTGAGGTCACACCTCATTACCATCTTCAGCATCCTCTCAAGGGGTAGTGCAGGGGCAGTTCTGATCTCTGCTCCTTGTGATGAGGGACAGGACCTGAGGGAACGGCTGGAGCTGTGCCAGGGCAGGCTCAGGCTGGAGATCAGGAAAGGTTCTTCCCCCAGAGGGTGCTGGCACTGCCCAGGCTCCCCAGGGAATGGTCCCGGCCCCGAGGCTGCCAGAGCTCCAGGGGGTTGGGACAGCGCTGCCAGGGATGCCCAGGGTGGGGTTGTTGGGGTGTCTGTGCAGGGCCAGGGATTGGACTCCATCATCCTTGTGGGTCCCTTGCAACTCAGCCAGTTCTGTGATTCTCTGTTGAAGGTTTGCCACTTATAAGATATAACAGGTTTTGAGAGAAGATGTGGAAGGAAATACTAGCTACAAAACTTCCAACATGGGAAAATTCAACTGGATAAACTTGGCAAAATTAGCAAATTTGTCATTGTGAAAAAACTGTCCACAGTTCCATTAAGGAAAGATTCATGTATGTAGCTATGACCCTTCTGAAAGCATGAATGCTTGAAAATGAATTTTCAAATAACTTAAAATATGTGCCAGACTTGGGAGGCACCACTGTCTGCTTTCCAGAAGGGATGAAGATCTAGTTTGGAGCCACTGATTTACTCTTAGCTGATACTGTAAAGATTCTAATTTTCTTTCTAAACAAGGAAATTAAGACAAGGTTGTGATCTGGAGGAAATGGAAGCTCATGTGTTTACTTGTTATTTTCTTTTCATCCCTAGTTTTGCATACTGGAAAAAGGTGGTTCATTATATGTCCAGTGGTGGAAAACCCTACTGCGGATGCCCCCGAGTTTTCTCCCCCGGTACCTGCCAGTGCCCAGCAGGCGGAAGGGCCAGGTATCTCCAAACTTTATAGAAAATGTCTTCTTCAGAGCTGGTGTGTTGTCTCTCTTCTGTCCTCGCCTGACTCAGCTGGGATGGTTTCACTTGATTTAGTCGGAGGAAGAAAATTATGAGTTTTGTTAAGTTGTGCATTTACAGTGTGTTCCTGGTATTGAAGCAAGTTGAGAGTCTTTATTTGAGTTTCAGGGAAGTGTCAGTATTTTAGCTCTGCCTTAAACTATCAGGTAGCTGAAATTCTCATTGCTGCAGTGTCTATTCAGTGAAATATTTTTTGCATAATCTGAAAATTCTCATTTGACTTGCATAACAGGTGTTTTCTGTTGGGAAGCTCTACTGGCTTGCCCCTGCAGCTGGCTGGGAGGCTTGGCAGCGATTTCCTTTCTTTAAAAAGTTCACCTTTTGTTTGTGTTCTCTAGACCCAGAGCAGCCGGATGACCAGCCAGCGAGCTCTGCAGTGGCAGAGGTGCCTGGGGTCGGGACTGGCCAGCAGCTTCCCCTGCACACTGAGGTCTGTGACAGCCCCCTCGGAGCCACCCCGTCCTTGGCACCGGCTCCTGCTGCAGCAGCACTCGCCAGC
>VZRZ01001077.1:171281-195873 GCA_013398175.1 Climacteris rufus
CGGGGCGGGGGTCAGCCTGCTCCAGCAGCAGAACCCCCCCGGCACTGCCGAGTCTGATGGGGAGGGACCCCCCAGGGTGGACTTCGTGGACAACACAATTAAAAGCCTCGATGAGAAGCTGCGCAATTTGCTGTACCAGGAATACGTTCCGACTTCTTCTGCATCGGCGGGGACGCCGGACACCTCTGTGCCACCCGAACAGGGCGACGGTGAATTTACCTTACCACCTTTTCCCGAAGAGCAAGCTCCTGCCCTGGCTCTGGATGGGAGAGAACCAGGCTATAGCATCCCGGACACCGGCGAGGAGGTGAAAGCTGCTGCTGAGCCACTGGTGCCCCTCATGCCCTCTGAGGTCTTGCCCTGCCCACCACTGGTCAGTCCTGCCACGGCTCTACCCTTCCTCCCCTCAAACCCAGCCTGTAGGGCCAGCACTAGGGCAGAGCTCAGGACCCACCTGCTTGCAGTAGGACACGTGTAGATCTCTTACTTCCCTAAACATTTCATATATCTGCTACAGGGTATGTTACCTTTGCTTGCTGACTGCTTTCCAATGAAAAGGTTCGGTTAAACTTTTCCTGTCAGATCCCAACTCACTTAACAGAAATGTTTGTTAGTGAAAATCAGACTTTTCCTTTGAATTTAAAAGTGGTATACCTTAATTCATCTCCTCTTGTGTCCTGTGTCCAAAGCAGACAGAAATGTGTCCATTTCTTTGTAGTTTAAGAATGGAAAGCACAGCAGTGGTATAGTCATTCTAGTTCTAAAGAAGACGATTTTGCTTCAACAGAATCTTTTTAAAATAGAAATGAATGGTAGTGGTTGTGATTCCTGCCTTCCAAGTGAGCCTGGATAAAGCAAACACTCCAGGTGTCTTTGCCTTGTCCATATGCTGCAGCCAAAGGCAGACACTCCATTGGCAGGAGTTTGTTCTGCTTCCTGTAATGGTTTCTTTTGTCTTCTCCTGAGCTTGGTAGAACAAGACTGCCAGAGAAGCAGGACGAAATGAAAGCAGGAGCAGGTGGTCTGGGGCAGTGGTTACTCTGTGTCTCAATTGAGCCCCCACGTTACGTTCTTTCAGATAAAATCCTGAGTTAATGAAATCTTCAGATTTCCAGCACATTGTGCTAGATCAGTGTTTATTCCACGCCCTGGCACAGGTTGCCCAGAGCAGCTGGGGCTGCTCCATCCCTGGAAGTGTCCAAGGCCAGGTTGGATGGGGTTTGGAGCAACCTGAGATAGTGGAAGGTGTCCCTGCCCATGGCAGGGGGTGGGACTGGATGATCTTTAAGGTCTTTTCCAACCCAAACCATTGTGAAATTTTATATCTTACTTGAAAAGTAGCATTTCTGGAGACAGCTCCATCCCCTCTAGCAAGGCTGAGCCTGTTCTCTGTAGCATCAGCTGGAGGGAGTCTGCCAACTGCTCGAGAGATGCTGTATGGTACAGGAAAGCAGCTGCACTCAAGTGACTCTTTAGAGCCTCTTGTTTTCTAATGATAAATTACTTTCTACAGCAAATAAAATTCTCTCTCCATGAAAGGTGTTATGTCTTTCCAGTAATTGGAATTTGTCCTATTAAAATCTGTGCCAGTAAGGAAAGAGACACAGAACTTCTGAAGACAGACATACAGATGAGGAAATGTGCAGTCTGGCTGGAAAAGCAAAGAGAACAAAACCCCAAGCATATGTATATATAATATACAGGTTTTCAGTAACTTGGGCTGCAGTTCCAACTGTGATGCTGCCACTGCTTTATTTCTTCCAAGGCAGGAAAGAAAAAATGGAGGAGTTGGAGGCAAAACTTGAAGGCCACCTCCACAGGCACTGTAAAATATTCCCCGCTAGTGCCAGGGCAGTGAGGGGTAGCAAGGCAAGGAGAACACAGTCTGCTTCGTGAGAAAGACTGAAATTGTGTTTCTTTTTTCCTTTTATTGAAAGTTTGACAAGCCAGAGGTCACTGGTGTCGGTGCTCATCCCTCAGAGGCAAGAGGTGGGTCAGCAAGCGGAACAGGTAATGCTCCCCCGGCGATGAGCAGCATCCCTGCTCGGTGTCCCACTGCTGCTCACCTGCTGCTGCTGCTGTTCCTGATCCTGCTTTTGATACAACCCATATTAAACATCTCATTTCTGTTGACCTTTCTAGAAACTGCAGATTTATTCTGCAGAGATAAATCTCAGGCAGATTTATTTGAACCCAGAAATGCAGTTCATGTTTGTGGTGTAGGTGTGGGGTATTCACACAGAAGGCTGCATTCCCAATGATCAGTTTCCCCTAAAAGTCCCTCAGAATTCCTGGATTTCATAAAAACATACAGACAAAAGTAACATGATCAAGGGTTGCCTCTCTGGGGGAAGCCTGGCAGATTCTCAAGGAAGTCCCACAGAGGACTAATAAACAGTACATCTCTTTAGGTGCTTGTAAATGACCCTTGCTATAGTAACATAGTAGAAGCCACAGAAAGGAGCTGCATATTTATTTACCTGTTTACATATTTATTTACCTCCATTCATCTATTTATTTGCCTGCATTTACCAAGTAATACACCACCATTTACCTTTCTTGACACCCATGGCAAGTTTTACAGGCTGAGAAATGCTACAGTGCTCCTGCTGTCATGGGTGGGGTTGGGGAGGGCTGCTGAGATTGTTTTGGCAGATCTGGCTACCAGGTCTGTGTGACAAGGTAGGCCATTCTGTTTCTGGTGGACATTGCTTGTCCCCTGCTTTTAGGGCAGTGTGAGAGGGCTTTGGGTAGCTGACATCTGCCCATCTCCCTACAGGCAAAGAAGAGAGTTTGCAAGTGGAATGTAGTGCTGTGTAGTAAAATCAGTGTATCTTAGAAACCACTGATGCGTGTCAGCATTTCAGAGCTCCAGATGTGGACATGTCCTCTCTGTGCAGTGTGCCATGTGAACGCAGTGTTCTCAAAAGCTTGGGTGTATTGGTCTCACTTCAGAACCAGTGTCTGGGGTGTGAAATAATCATGGCTTGATTCCTGCCACTAATGCTGTGCTTCTGGTGTGATTCTGTGGCCTGAATGACCACTTTTTGGGCTTATAATTTCCACTTCCAGCAGTGTGCATTTAACGTCATTTTCAGGCACTTTGAGGTGTTGATGTCAGTGTGTGTCAGTGGAAGGGGTGAGACAGCAGCTCATCTGTGCTCAGCAGCACTGTGTGTCTCTGGGACACCAAGAACACCATAGTAGTGCAGACCCAATGTACCATGCAGGTTTCATTCTTCTTCTGGTTTTCTCCTTAAAAATTTTCAACTGACTAATGAAATTGCACACTCGTATTATTATTTGAATTCTCCAATTGACTAGATCTGCCTGCCTGCAGATATTTTATACTGCCATTGCCTTTGCTATTGCCTCCCTAATTCTAGATCCTGTATTACAAAGATTGGGTTTTTAAATTATTCTTCAGTGGTAACTTCAATTTATCACAATGAAAACATTGGCTTTTATTATATTAAAGTATTCCAGACATAATTTTTTTTTTCAACTTTAAAACAGGTCCAGCTGCAAGCATCGCTTCAGCTCCTGCTGCTCCAGCAAAAGGCCTCCTTCAGGTAACCAGAACTAGGAGCAGTTTCGTGCTTGGTAGTTACAGTTACTTCCATTAATCTCTCTTATTTTCTCCAGGTTGCACCTACATCATCAGGCATATCTCCACAGATGGAGAGTTCCCAGAGGAACGAGGAGGCGGAGAGGACAGCTTCGCCTGCGCACACGGAGAGCGTAACGCGGCGATCGACGGCAGATGGGGCGATGAGTAACTTTCACAGGGATGGCTCTCAAGACTCTGGTTCCTATGGAAAACAGGCTGAGGCTCAGGACAGCGGCACACCAGCCAAAACCATTGGCAGGTTTTCAGTCATCAGCACGCAGGATGAATTAACTTTAGCGGCGCCGCACTGCTTGAGGTTCTCGGCACCCCCAGACGTCTACCTGGACGAGCTGCCCTCCAGTCCCGACCTGAAGGCCGCGGTCCGGAGGGTGCAGACGGCCTCGTCCGTCGATGTCCTCTGTGACCAGGCCTCGAGCGACTCGGCCGATGAGCCCTTCCCTCGGCCGCCGGCTGCTGCTGTCCCGCTCTCCCCCCCCAGCAGCAGCGCAGCCACGGACTTAATTAAAAAAGCAGCGGCTTTTCTGCAGAGGTCTGGCAAAAGCGGCTCACCCGGCCCGGAGTCGCCCAATGGGCAAGGTGCAAAGATTCCTACCATCAACATAACATCCTTCCACTCACAGTCGTCCTACATGAGCAGTGACAATGACTCAGAGTTTGAAGATGCTGATATGAAGAAAGAATTGCAGAACCTGAGAGAAAAGTATGTTGTGTTGCAAGCAATGTGAGGGAAGCTTGTGTTACCATGCGTTGGCAGCAGCTCAGTTTAGCATGAGCAGAGCTGTAAGGAGTACACTGGTTCTGGGCAAATTAGGTGTCACCTTCTCCCAATGTCACAGTGCATCTTGCTGTGCATCACCTTATTTGCCAGTTCCATTTAGAATAATAATGGTTTGGGTTGGAAAGGACCTTAAAGATTATCCTGTTCCAACCCCCTGCTATGGGCAAGGACATCTTCCACTAGATGAGGTTGCTCTAAGCCCTGTTCAACTTGGTCATGAATAATTAAACTAAATAATTCAATAATAGCTCAATAGTAACTTAATGATTAGTAATAACTTTTTTAACATTTTTGCTGCTGCTCCTTCTGATAGGGAGGGTGTCGTGCTGCCAGAGGACAAGAGCTCACTGCTTTGAACATTTTCTTCCTTTCCTGTCAGATGATGGGTAAAAACTAGCATTAGATGGTAGTTTAACCAAAATATTAAATTTTCCCTTAGGGTATAATGGTTTTGCTGAATACAGATAATGCATCTTTTAAAAACAGAGCTCCAGTAATACAAAACCTTTAAACAGATGTTACAGCACCATGAAATCTGCGCTATAAATAAGATAGTGATTCATGTGCTAATGGCATTTTTATGGGAAACATTTGTATTTTCCTTAGTATTGAACTCCTTCACACTGGTATACTTGCCTTGAGAGTTCACTGTTTTGAAGCCACTGATTTGAAGAGAGAAATTCTGGAGTAGTTCGGGGTTCCTGCCAGATCTCGTGTAAAAATCAGTTGGTTTGGATGAGGATGTTGAAAGTCTTTTTACTTGTCTAGGATTTGTTCTTATAAATGAATATATGAGAAGTCAGTCACAGAATCCCAGAGCGGTTTGGGTTGAAAGAGACCTTAAAGCTCATCTGGTTCCACCCTCTGCCATGGGCAGGGACACCTTCCACTAGACCAGGTTACTCCAAGCCCCGTCCAACCTGGCCTTGGACACTTCCACAGGTGGGAGTCACCACAGATAGATTGTTACATCTTTGCATACTTGGGGATGAGCAGCTGATGGTTTTATAACCAAAGACTGTTTTGTTTCTTCTTTTTACAATTAATTACACTGTCAGAATGTGGTGCTTTATCAAATACATTGCTAGCAGAGTTCTTTATGTTTTTAGGCATATGAAAGAAATCGCTGAGCTCCAGACCCAGCAGAAGAATGAGATAGAGGCACTGTATATTCGGCTGGGGAAACCCCTTCCTCCCAACCTGGGCTTCCTTCACTCCGCCCCACCAAGCGGCCGGCGCCGAAGAACCAGCAAAAACAAATTGAAAGCTGGAAAACTCTTAAACCCTCTGGTCCAGCAGCTCAGGAGTGGAACATCAAGCACAAGTAGGTACACTTGGTGCTTCCCTTCACGTGTTGCTCGTGTCAGTTGTGGCTCTGCTGTGTGATGGCCGGGACTGCAGGAAAGGATGGGATGGTTTTTGGTTTTGAACTGGCGTGCTGTTGGACAGGATTATCCAAGCTCCCAGTGTGAGCCATACCTGCCTGCTCTGCATTGGCTACAGTGCTTGGCAGAGAAATAATACTCCACTTAATTTGGAAAACAGCCTGGTTACGTCTCCTCCTTTCTCCAAATGCAATTTATTGATGCTTGTATTCACTTCTTAGGTGCTGTTATCCTCTATTGATTAGGTGCTGTATCTTGTTGTTGTTTCCTTTTTCTTCCAAGATGCCATATAAAAAAGATGGGATTGCATTTGCTCCCCCAAAGGATGGAAGGTAAAAGCAGTTATAAAACCATGATGGATGCTTTGTCCATATGAAGTAGTGTGAGATTTTCACACAGCAGTACAGTCTTAAGTTGTTATCTCTTGGAAAAGTATAAAGATATAATTTAGCTGGGAAATTTGGATATATCCAAGTACCTATTTATTCAGAAAAATGTAGAATAGAATATGAATAATTTTTCTTCGGCTTGGTTCGTACTGTTATTTAGGGGAGCAGCAGCATTTCCAGCATCCATCCTGTGTTTCCAACCTGGTGGCTCTTGTTTTCAGTGTCACTGCTTCATAGGTGCCCTTTGAATTTCATGGCACAAATCTTTATAGACAGGATGTTGAGGAGTTTTTTCCTTTTAATTAAGGATTCTAGCTGAGATGGGAAAAACAATTACATTCAGAGATAATAAGTTCTGTGCCCCATCTTGAGACTGAATGTTCTTGCCCACAAGGACTGAAACAGTGTTTGATGCTTTCTGTGCCTCTACATCTGTCTATATATTTATATATTGATTCTTATCCATAGGTATCTCAATAAATGTCTCTATCTATACTTCTGTCTACACAGATATCTCGGGTAAAGAGGCTTTAAAACCAAAATACCTTTGTAATCATGTGTTTTATCAATTTATCAGCAGAAGCATCTAACAGTGGCAATGACAGTGATACTCAGATAGCTATCAATAAAAAGTTCCATGTGTCTTCGCAGCAACTTTTTATTCTTCTCCATTTGCTTTATTTCATCTTCGGTGTTGGAGAGCAAACCTCTGCGTTGTGCCCTGTCATTCCATGCGTTCATCCTCTTCCTCAGCACCCCAGCAGCTCTCTCTTTATTCCAGCAGTGCTCCTTTTGAGGCTTCTGAAAACACAGGAAAAATTGTAAAAATCAAACCTACTCCAGGAGCTTCTTGGAGAAATGGGATCAGCATTAGGATGTGTGGATTGTTTTCTGGTGCAGGCTGTCCCCAAAATCTGTGCTCCATCCAGTACATCAGAATGGTGAACGGCTGTTCCTCTTGGGGCCAAGTTACAGATTATTTTTAGGCAGGGATTTTGTATTCAGAGGTTTCCTAGCATTTGCCATTGCATATATTCTGTTTGCTTGCTCTTTCAGGTAATCTTTCAGACTCTAAAGACTCACCCCACAAAGAAACAAGTAAATCGCAGCCGGGCTCCCCCGAAGCAGCCGCGGTGCCGCCGGCCGCAGCGCCCAGCTTTGGGAAGGCTGTGCAGACCCAGCAGCCCTGCTCTGTCAAGGCCTCTCTGTCCTCTGACATCTGCTCCGGCCTGGGCCCCGACGGAGGTGATGCCAACGCAAGCTCTGGCCAAGGTGATTTTTCCTGCCGGCTGTTTCGTGTCTCTTCCAGCACATGCTAAAATTAGTTCCCTTCCCTTAGGCTTGAACTTTTTAAGAGTGGTAGAGGAACGTGATCCTTTGGCAAGCCAAATTACTGGCTTATCTTTATAAAGATCATTGCAGTATTGTCAGAAGAGCAAAATTAAAGTATCTTGCTGAGTGTTACCAACACTCAAGAAGGCATGCCCAAGACATTCGTAATTTTTAGGAAAGAAAAGAAATACCTTTCAGTTTTGCCAGCAGTGGCTTTATCCTGATACCTTCTCTGGAGTCTGCCTTACAGATTCCTGAGAAAAAATGAAAGGAAAACAAAAAAGATACAGAATAATAGGAGCTTGTTTCCTTTGGTTTGTTTTTTTTAGCCCCTTGATTCTGGCAGACCCCAAGTTCGTTGTTATAAACCACCAAACTGTCTTGGGCATGAGGGTAAATAAAAATGAAATCAACAGAAAACCAAACCCAGGGGACCAAGTTCTGTTTCCTTCTCTAAGGGGTTCACTTTGTGCATGATGTTGGAGTCCCAGCCACAGGACTGTAGACTGGCTGTGCTCCCAAGCCCCCAGCTCTGAGATCTCCGTGTATTGCCCCCATCGTAGGCTTTGACTGATCTTGTTGTCATGCATATGGGAAGTTCCAATGATGATTAAAATACTTTCCTCTCATTGCACATCCTGCCAAACTAATCTGCAAAATATCTATCTGTCCTCTTCTGCTGTTATTGCATCTTTTGTGTATGGTCAGTGAACTTGCTCCTCTTTGGCAAAGTTAAGGGGGAGATGTGGAGGTTTAACTAACAAAGCTGATTTGACTGATGGTTTAGGACATCTGATCACAGCTACTTGTACTTTATAAGTGTCTTTGTTTTCTTCCCTTTATATTCATTTACAGGCTGGACGGTTTTCCACCAAACGTCTGAGAGAGTGACCTATAAATCTAGTAGCAAACCTCGTACCAGATTCCTCAGTGGACCTGTGTCTTTGTCCATCTGTTTGTATTTGTTCTTTTGTATTTTATCACAGTCCATCTTTCTTTTACCCCCTTTTTCCAATTCCATGGTTTATATCTCTAATATGTTTGGCAGGATGCCCCTTTTTCTGAGCCATCTTTTCTTTCTTTTTCTCTTTCTTTTAAGTAATCATCATGAACACACCTTATTTATATTAATTTTTCATATGAAAGCTTTTTTTGCACTGCTTTTGGCTCATGCTTGGGCACCAAAAGCATGTGTGGAAGATCTCATCATTTATTATATATAGCCTGATGGTAAATTTTACCCTGGACTTATCAAAGCTTTTGTACTTTATGTGATTTCTGTTGAAGTAATTTTATTTGCAATGTGGCAAATATACATGTCTGCTGTCCCGGTTCCAGCGGCAACAAAACGAAATCCATCCTTCTGTAGACGAATGGTCTCTTTCACACATGTTTGGACTCTGAAGACATGCATGTAGCAAGCTGATACAATTCTAGAAGGTCACTGGAGGGTATAACTTCCATACAAGGGCTGTATTAACACAATATACAGTACTGTTTATATCCACTCTATTTTCTTTAATTTTTTCCCCGCTCTTTGCATGTGGAAATGCTGAGACAACAGTGCTCCAGCTAGTTCTTTCCAACTCTCTGTCCTAGGTGGGCTTTTCCCCATGCAGTCACTTTAATTACTTTAAGTGAGCAATTTTTTATGTACTCATAAGCATCAGGAAGATCTGGTTACTCTAAGGGAGAGTCCCATCAAATTTTTGTGTAAGCTGATCTGGCTGAAGCACTTGACTCAGTTTATTTTCTTATGACCTTATGTGACCTCAGAGATGAAGTCAATTAGCAGTTCATCAAAGCATAAATAAGTAAAAAGCAATATTAGATTTTCAGATGATACTTGGAAATGGATTGCTAGGATCCAGGAGTTTTGTCTCAAATAATTGTGCACCTTCTATTTGTACCCTATTTGTCTGACTTCTAAAGCGATTGGCAATTCCACCAAACAATATCAGGCTATTTAATGAAAAAATTAAGATTTTTTTACCCAATTGTAGATGCTGCCTTTTGGGCAAACGGATTTTGCTTGTACAATAAAGATATGTTGTGCTGAACAGGTACTATAGGCCACTTACATATAACCTTAGAGAGGCTGATAACGTTCTTGAGAAAGTGTTTGGTTAAATAACTGTGGGTTTGTAGTAATGTCAGATCTCCCCTTGGAGTTCTGCGTTGCTCATTACTATCCAAGTGGTTCAGGTCAAAGCCACAAGACCACTCAAATACACTCCTCCTAATTTTATGAATAAACAGTATTTTAAAAAATAATCTTGATTTTTTTTTTGTTTGAGCTCTCTGAAAACCCAAGCACTCAGGTGACTGATGTTTACAGAATTTATTGTCATGTAAGCTTTTAACAACTGGTGAAGTCATGAGAAAATTTTGCATTTAGGGATTTTTTCTGAGAACCTGAGGAGAGTTCTCAGCTCCAAAATATTCCCATTTGGTGTTACAGCAGCCACAGTAATTTCTTCCTCTGCACATATAATTCCCAGAAGTTGTTTCATTAATCTTCCATGGAATTACAATTCAGTAGGATGCAAAAAGACTGGGAGATGCCAATTAAAAACCAGTTATTAAACATGTTTGGGTGCATGGATATTGTGAATGAAACCAAGGGAATATGTAAATCCTTTGAATCATGAAGTTTCCTGATGCTAAAATAACTCAGGATGACTAATGGCTTTCTGTTCTCAGCCCCTGTGCTCTCTCAGGGTCTTCTGGGCAAGTGCTGGGGGAGGTTTTCCCTCCCCCATTCCTGAGTCCCAACAGGAGACGAGTGGCAGTTCAGTCACTTAACGTGGCACTGCAATCCAAGTCACCACTGAGGGTTCAAATCCTGGGAGCACAGCTTGGCTTCCAGTGCTGCCTCTCACTTGAGGTGCTCGACAGGTCCCCACGGCTGAGTTATGGGCAGGTTCTGGTGGGGTCTGGAGGTTATTCCAGCTCGTTTTGGCAGTGAGCCCGGCTGTTTGTTCGTTAGTGAGGGGCTGGGGCTGGGCTGCGTGCGCTCCTGTCCTCCCGAGGGCGGCTGGAAGGACCTACGGCGGGATGTTCTGTGGGGCATCCAGAGCAGCTGCGGCCAGGGGCCTGAGGAAAAATAGTGCTTGAGGAAGGCCAGGTTGGATTGGGCTTGGAACTACCCAGTCTAGTGGAAGGTGTCTGTGCCCATGGCAGGGGGTTGGAACAAGTTGAGCTTTAAGGTCCCTTCCAACCCAATCCATTCTGTGATTCTGTTATTTGCAGATGATGATGATGATGGCAATGCCAGCTGGCTCATGTTCCTTCCCCTCTGGAAAGGACATCAGCTGACCCAGCAGGCAGGCAAAGCCAGGCATTTGGATTAGGTGCTAAGCATGTTTGCATACATGCCCCATCCCCAGAAGTGTCCAAGATCAGGGCTTGGGGACGGGGCTTGGAGCAACCTGGGATAGTGGAAGGTGTCCCTGCCCACGGCAGGGGATGCCATGAGCTTTACAGTCCCTTCCAGCCCAAACCATTCCAGGTAGGACTCCATCATCTGTGCAGCTGTACAGGGCTGGGACATGGCCATGTCCGGGCAGTTCAGAGTCATGGCTCTATTCCACAGGTCAGGGTTTCCCTGGTATTTTTTTGTTTGAGAGTTGTTGGGAAATGTTGTGCTGCATTTTCAGAAATGCTCTGAATCTGTTTGGTTGGTTAAGGAAAAACAGCACTTTGGCGAGGTGGGATATTTCAGTAGGACACCTCTACTGCACTGGCAGAAAAGTTAGCAACAACTTTAAAAATAAATATTCAGAGGGATTAAAGACAGTAACACAAGGATCTTGCTCCGGTTACAAGATCCATCAGACTTGAACATTTTCACAGTGTTCTCCAAGACTTTTTGATCTGTTGTCCATATCAAGTCTTGACTGTTTCTTTGTATGTTTCATGAAATAAAATATTTTTTGATGGACTTTGGCATAACTTCAGCCTGAGTTCCTTTCCTGGGTTAAACTGCAAGGGTGCCCTAGGGAAGAGTTTCCACTGATCGTGAGTGGAATTTTCAAAGCTCCATTTGGCTTCAGCCTGGAATCTTGTGTAAAGCAATGTTTGCCAGGTCTGTAGCAATTCATGTATTGTATGTGCATATAGCAATTATGGAAATAGTCTAGCAGTTACTTGCCATTTCCATTTTTTTGTAGCTTCCCAATTTTTTGGCAGCTGTTGAATGCAAATATGGGATAGTGGATTTTTTTCTGTTCTGTATGATATAATAGCTATTTAATTCCTCAGATAAGAAATCTGGAATTGGAGGTAAAACACTCTCCTGAACCTTCACAGTCTTACATTAAATCTTAATTATGATCAACTCCTTAACTTTACAGTTCTTAAACACCTTAATTTTAGCAGTAATATAATTAATCTAGTGAATTAGATCTACAAAGTGAATTTTTAATTGAATTTGAATTCAAAACCAGCCACGGCTGATGACTGTCAGTCCCTGCTTCAGGCAGTATCACCGCTTAGGGCATGTTTCCCATCTCCCAAGCCCCATGCTGGAGGGATGCCTCTTGGAAGGAGCAGCTCTCTTTTTGGTGACTCACTCTCCTGTAATATTTTCCTCACATCTGACTCCCCTCACGTGGGTGTTTTGTGAGTCTGTTGAGTATTGCTGCTCTCTGTCACTTCCCTGGGTCAGACCTGGCACCTGAGGTGCAGGGAAACCTGTGACTGGGTGTGCAAGAAGTGGAGGGGTTGGTGATTAAAATGTTTTTACATGCATTTGAGCACATACTGCAGTCAGCTGCCTGCTTTTATTTCTCACAGGCAGTTGCTTTCCATTTGCATTCATATTGTGCTAAGAGCTGCCTGTTGCTGCAGGAAATAGCCCTTCTAGGATTGCTGCCGTGGCCACTGCCATCATGGGAGTTGTTTCCATAATGGGAATTGGTAGCTAAGTTTGGGATAGGCAAGGTAAGGTATATCTGAGGAAAAGGAGGGGAGAATATCTAGGAATACTACACACATGGCTGAGTTGTGAATGTTACTGTGAACTAAACTTGCTCATGCTTGCGTTGCTGTAGTCATGTCTTTCTGATTTTCCCAGGATAGAAACCTATATGAACTATATGAAATAATAAGAAATTCTTTCAAAGCAATCCTCTGTTCCTCATGCCACCCATATCCAAGCATAAACATCTCTTCTCCCTTACTTCCTCCCTTGTTTCTTTACTCTCTCTTCCTCAGTCTCTGACTGAAATCTCTTGCTCTTCTGAAGACTCATTCAGGGTCTGTGTCAGGCTGGACCTGCGGTCGCTGAGTTTAAAGCTGCATTTCTGGCACAGTAACATAAAATGTTACACCACTGTTTATTCTACAGAAAAAGCACATCCATCCTCTATCTTACTTTTTTGCCCCACTCTGATTTTGCTCATGATTTCAAGTGCTTCTTCCCAACAAACTTGCCATAGCCCATGTCAGACAGCCATCTCCCATGCCATAATGATGTTCTTATCAAGTCCAAAATACCTTTCAGGAAATTTGGCACCCAAATAACGGTGCCGATGTCTGGCAAGATCTGACAGTTGAATCGGGGTCTCAGCACACTTCTGGCACTCTGCTATCTATCAACAGACTGTGTAAAATCATGATGAAGGATGGAACAAGACAATAATGAAAAAAGCCACATGGTTCAGTTAAATTAAAACTCGGCTACTCTGCTGGATTGTTTTTCTGCACTTGGACAAGGCATAAGGGAAACTCATTCACAGTTCCATTCAATTGAAGTTCAGAATCTCACATTTAAACACAAATCCTACAAATCAAATATTTGAAAACAATTGGCCTCAGACCTGCAGAACAATGTATCTTTTTGGACTTGTAAAACAGGACTTTTAGGGTTATTTTATGGTTTGTCTTTGCAGCCAGACTAGCTGAACTTGTTCCTGAAAGCATTTTTGGCCTCCAATCACAAACTGAATTGACATCATTTCCTGCATTAATAGAAAACAAATCAAAACCTCCTATTAGGAAGCCAAGGCAATTTGGGGAAAAAAAAAAAAAGGAAAAGGAAAAAACCCAACCAAAACATTAAAAAAAAAGAAAAAAAAAAGAAAAAAAGAGAAAATAAAAAAAGAACCAAAACCCAAACAAATGCATCTTTAAGTCACGAGCTCTTGCTTTTGGCATGTTGTGGTACTTTCCAAAGCTTCTGAATGGCTGCACATTAAGAAAGGTTTGAGCTGTCCAGTTATTTAGGCTTCCTTTACTCACCTGAACTGCTGACTTTGTCTGTCCTTTCTTGCATAATAACTACTTTTTGATTGCTTAAAAGTACAGAAGCTTGTCCGTCCGATTTGTTGTGTTTAGTCTTACCTAATTCTGTTTGTCTTGTATTGTTTTACCTTGTAGGGTCCACCTTGAAACGACTATGTCTAGGCAAAGATCACAGTAGTAGTAACTATCCCATTTTTGTTTCTCAGTATTTCCTTCATGGCATGGGATGTTCTTTGCTTTTTTTTATTATTTTTTACTAAAAGCTGGTTGTTTAATAACTAGAGCTGATGCACTTATATGAAAGTAGACTGTATAAATTGTGATACTTTGAGACTAATGCATGTGCTGTGATGTCTTGGGAACCTTGCATGCTGCAAGAGAGTCATGGTGTTCTGTGTGTGTGAGACTGTGCACGCATGCGGCCAGGAAACTGGGTCCAGTGTCTGTCTCTCTGAAATACACACCTTTATATGACTGCAGTTCTCTGCTGGAGGAATTGATAGCTTAAAACCATTCCGGCCCCGTTGAGCTGCATGAAATATTAAACACCAATTGAAGAGCTTTCCTCTCAAAATCCTTACTTTTCTCACTTTTACCCCAAGTAAAGGAAAAGGGATTCAGCAGTATTCACTTAGAAGTGGTTGCAGGTTGAATGCATGATCATTTAAAGGTTATTAACGTATTTTATATAACTGTAGGACTAATTAGTGTACTCAGTTTCTTTGGTTGGTAACTGATTAACAGAGAAAAGACTCGGTGTTCATGTTTGCCTATATAATTTTACTACAGTTCTATGAACTTTTTGCTTGGAGAGATGGTCTTTATTTCCAATCTTTTGCTATCTCAAATATATTGGCTGAAAAGTTACTTAACATCTTCTTCTTAGGTCAGGTTCAGACTCCTTCAGTTGCGGTTCCTTGCTGAGCTTGCGTGTCAGACCTGTAGTCACCAATGCAGAAGAAGCACAGGAAATTGTTTTTCCTAGTTCTTCTAGAAAGAAGTGAACATATAAAATTAAATCTCTGTCAATGCTCCTCCTGACTGCTTTTATCTATACCAAAAGTTCTCTATCCTTGTCTCAAAAAGTCACCCCCCCTCCACTACATCCTCTCTCCTCTCTCTTCTATACCCCTGATGGGATTTTTTTTCCCCAAAAACATGCAGATGGCCAAGTAAATGGTCCTGGCATCGTTGAGAGAGATGTTGGGTTCCCAGAGCCTCTGAGGTGCAGGAACCAGCCCTACCTGTAACCTCTATGATAGTGACATTTTCCAGGAGGACAGGAAACTTATGCAAGTAAATTAAATGGTAAATTCATTCTATAAATGCTTACAGTGTTAGTAATACATCCCACCTCCCACTTTCCTGTAGTAGTCTCTGATGAGATGTATGCCTTGGGATGTCAGCGTTACTGGGCTGCATTCCTGGCTTTTCTCTCTGTCCCTAATTTCACCCAAGACAAGTTAGTAGCCAAGGTAACATGATGTGATAGAAAATACAAAGCCATTGGACTTGGACCATTTCTTTAAGCAAAGGTGTTCTCTGCAGCCAGGAGGGGGAGGGTTAGAAGTCTGAGAAGCCACCATTTGAGTGGCAATAGGTGAGAGGTGGTTTGAGCTGCAGAGGTGAGGCAGAGATGCCATTTCAACTCTCTGTGTGTGATTTTCCAGGATCCTCGACCAACAGCCTGGTGACATGTCCTGAGCCTCTCCCACAGTCAACGCTGCAGGTTCAGGCCAACAACAGTAACAACAAGAAAGGGACATTCACAGATGACCTGCACAAGCTGGTGGACCAGTGGACGAGCAAAACTGTTGGAGCTGCACAGACAAAACCTTCTTTAAACCAACTGAAGCAGAACCAAAAAAGGCAAGACATGGAGCCAAAGGCTAACCCCATGCAAACGCAGAATGAGACGTGTGGAGTAAGTGGCCCTCCTTGAAGAACATACCTTTTGCTATGTCAGCCTTTGCAGAATTCAGATGTGGAGGAGGACATAGATTAAAATTACTCCAGACAGATGCTTTCTATAAATGTCCAGCTCTTTTCATTCAGTACTAAACCAATTTTTTTAATACTGTCCTTTGGAATAATCTTAAGGGATATATGGGCTGCAATATATAAAAAAAAAAAATATTTTATATTCCAAACTGCTTATTAACAGCGATACACAGCAATACTCGTATTGTTACCATCTGTTGCTCAACTTCAGTTTCAACTAATACTTTTCTTTTAGGTGTTTAATATTAACCTTCCTTAAACAGAACAGGGGCTGGTGGCTCAGTGGTTGTGAGCCATTGTTGGAGTGGAATTAGACTGGATACTGTGCTGGGAGAGGGACAGCTGGGGGTTTGCTGACCCCTGCTAGTGGTACTGGGCACATTGACAATATCATGCTCAGAAATTTTGTCAAAGTATCCTACAACAAATAGGGAATTGGAAGCGCCTCCTTTCATCCCTTTGTATTTTCAGCAGGACAAAGTCATTGCAAGGTGCATCTGTGTCTGCATTCAGTGCTGGTGTTACAGCTGGGGGTGATACGAAGGTGGGCACAGAAAGGAACGAGCACACATCCAAAATCCCAGTTCACCATTCTGTCCCACCCTGCTCTGGGTTTCCAGACCTCTCCCTTCTTGCAGTTGGAGATTCTTTGACTAATAATTTTTGCTGGGTTTAATTTTTTGGAAGACTGAAAATTGAGCCAAAATAGAGGAAAATAACAGTGAGGAGCTGTTTTGTAATCCCTTAAACCCAAGAGAACTAGATCTGGATAGTAAACCATTGCCTTTTGGCACATAGAAGGGAAAATGCTTGTAGCAGTAGTGGCTCTGTAGTTGTTGGTGAGGTGAGATGAACCTCAGGAACTGCACCAGTGCCTCTGCTTTAACACTTGCTAGTTCCTGAGTAAGTAAATAATCGTTTTACATAGCAATGGTTTAACCAGCTCTGGAGTAAGTGATGTTTACTTAAGATCCTGATAGTTCTCATAAAATAAGTCAAAGTTGGTGCTAGTAAACCAAGATTGAAGATTTCTTGAAAGTGGTGGTGAGGGCACAGATCTTGTTCTGTTAAGTCACTTCTTACTTTATTTTGGTGTGCTTTTTGCAGTGTTTTGGTGTCTTTCCCCTGAGACCCCTGCAGAAGTTTGAAGTATTTGATGCGGATGTTTTGCCCACTTGTAACTTTGGAAAAATGAGTGGTTATTTTGCTTATTTAAATCACATGTTAATGTCAATTTATGGTTAGTTCTATCTCCTGCAGTCCTGGTGTCTCTGTCTCAAAGCATATGGAGAACTCAGTTTCAATGTGAGAGCAGCAGGAATGTTGCTGTCTTAGTATACTGATCTTAGAGGGTTTATGTCTTTCTCAACCATGGCAGTTGTTCCAGGGAATCAAGAGAGCTCACTGAAGCTTTTTGGAGGTGATTCACCGAGAGTACAGAGAGGTTGGGATTCCCTGCTCTCATTTTACATAATTTCTTGTTGCTTGGAGGAGTGGCATCAGTTGGAGCCCTGGTGTGGGTGAGACCTGGAGTGGTTTGGGGCATGAAGTCCTTATAAAAACTGTGGTGGCTGCAGCAGACATGCAAGGGCAGATGGCAAACCTTCCTGGTGTAGTTTTTGTTGAGTGTTTTGGCCATGAAGGATGCACAGGATGCTGCATGTGAAGTGGCAGAAAACAGGGCAGTAGGTGTGATATAGAAGACTTTGACAAGGGTTGGTCTGGGAGTTAAGCATTGTTCTGCTGTTTGTATCCCTTGAAATTCACCCTAAAGGGGAAATTGAAGTTGAGGGAGGAGAGGGCTGCATGGTGTTGAGGGAGGGACCAGCATGAGGACTCAGTGTGCACAGCCAGACAAATGACCTGTGTGTCAGTGGTCAGAGGGATGGGGAGGTGTTACACCTGTGCTGAATCACAGCTGAGTCCACTGGAAAGACAGAAAGAACTTGGAAAATCACATAAAGAAAGGATGGAAAAAATAGCTTTCCAAGAGAGAAAAGCTCAGGCTGCACTTCTTCAGTTCATCTGGTAACACCATCTTTTGTTACCTCTTTTAATCAAAAATGCCTTTGCAAGAAAAGAATAAGGAGCACTAAGCAGATTTCCAGCCCATCAGAGAAGGTTATAATAAGGTTTTATGTTGGAAATAAGGGCTGGATAAGTAGGAAATGTGGTCATTCTTACACCTTTTGTGGGTTTTTTTGACTGAAACAAACTAGTAGGGAACTGTTAGGGTGGGTTGTCTCATGTGGGCTTGGTTTTGGGAAAAGCTGTCATTGGTCCTGTGTGATGGTCAGAAATGAGGGACTGGGGGTGGCAGGATTTGTACCTTCAGTTCTGGGTTGTCTCTGGGCATGATTATACAGAAAGATATCTCCCTGAAGGGTTTTCCTACAGGAGTGGGAGTGAAGAGAGTTGTCCCATGATGAAAAAGACATGAAACAATAAAGATTATATTTATAAGGTATTAACTATGCATTTAAATTGAAAAGTATATTTTTCAGTTTATAATTTTCTCTTACTGTTAACCCACTGTTATGAATATGCAGACAGTTGTGTGACTGACTTGAAATCTTCTCTTTCCCTCTGGAACCAGAGGACTCACTTTCCTGAGTTACCTCGTATTAACTCGAGATTCTTCTACCACCAGCAGCAAGTTGTTTGCTGTGAATACAATATATCATTTTTTAACTACATGAAGGCTGCTCTTTAAGGCTGGAACTAGAAAGTGGTAGTGTGTTTAATAAAAGTGAGTGGTTTTATTTTCACCCTCTAACACCAGAAGTGTAGACAGCGATAATATAATTGGGACACAAAGGAAAACTTTATATTCTGCTTTGTTTCTAAGGAAGTTACCAGTTCATTTGGCTGCAGATCCTGGTTGATCATATTAGAAGTTCAGGGGGAACCTCTCAAAGGGGAAGGAACCTTCATCCAGTTGTGTCACAGGAGCACTGAAATGTGCATTTTCAAATGGTTAAATGAAGCATGAAAATACAGGGAGATTCTCATCAGCAGGAGTTGGAAATGTAATAGGAGATATTGGACAGAACTGAAATCACACTGCCTGATACTAGTGATTTCTCTCTTTGTGATATGATTGAAGATATGATGAAACAATCCATTTTTACAGGTAATTTTGGTTAGCATTAGTCAAGGAACACACTTAGGAATGTGAGCTGCCTTCTGTGCAAAGAATACTGAATATTGTGTACTTACAGGCACTATTTGGAGATGCCTGAGAATGAAGGGCTTGCCAAAAATATTTTCTATTCTCCACACCGTTACGTAGCTCCATGGGCTTTAAAGAAAAAAGCATTACCCTAAAAAAGCTGTAAAGATGTTCCCAGTCCATAGTGGTGTTGTTTCTGAGAACACACAGGTCTGTGTCAGTGGGTGACGTGTGCTGGGGGCTTGGACACCGTCAGTACCCTCTGCACATCTGCTGGCATTTCCTGACTCATGGGCTTGGGCTGGCTGCTGGCAGCATGCCACAGATGCCAACAGCAAGCCATAGCACCTTCACTGTGTCTTCCCTCTGTTGGATTGGGAAAATAATAAAAAATGCATCTGTGTTTGAAGCTATTCGACATTGCTTTGGTCTGAATGACAGAATGGTTTTCCAGGCAATTGGAAAAGCACAAAAACAAATCTTCAGGAGTGCCTAATAGCTTTGGTGTTTCAGCAAACTGGGCAGAAGTGATAAAAGAGGTGGATTAGCATCCTTGGCTGCTTGTGTTGGCAGCCAGCTCTGACTCAGCCCCGCAACTCAGTTTTGTTTCAGTGGTAGCTGCTCCACAGAGAAGGAAAACACTGATACTAATGGGGTAGCCAGCAAAAGAAAAACCTAAATCCTGCATTTTCAAATGGGTTGTGATAATTATGGTCAGCTTTCCCAGCAGAAATTACCTGGTTTCCTCTGCTCTAATATAAACCCAGAAGTATTTATGATGTTGGTAGGTCATACGCAACTTTTGGCTGTGTAGCTCGACAGAACTGGAGCTGTGCCTATCGCTGAGGTGGCACTTTGGAGTTTGCCTGGTAAAACACAAGAAAAAGGTAAAGAATTTAAACAAGTCCAAAGAACACTTTGTCTTGTGGGGTTTATTTCATTTTTACCAGTGTTTTCCAGTATGTTCTTCTCTGTGTATGTATTATTCTTGTTTTCTAAATGAGTTTGGGTGATTATTTGGGGTGAGGGGAATAAACAGCCACAAAGGCAAGACTGGCAGGAAAAGCAGGAGTGGGGGAAGCAGGAGCTGGTGGCTGGTACCTTCAGGGACGTGTACAGGTGCTCAGGGCAGAGGTTTGTTAGTGCAGGAAGAGTTGGGTAAGTGCATGTGAGGAGTGGCACAAGCAGAGATGTGAGGGCAACGGGTGAAGGTGCCACTGTCAGTGTTGGCTTAGTGGGTTTATTGCTCCTTCAGGAGCCTAATGGAGATGTAGAGGGGAAGAGCAGGGGAGGAACTTCCTTTCCAGCCCTATAATACATGGCACCCTGACCTCCTGAGACCCCACTCTCAGTACTGCCTGTAGGTCTGGGGTCCTCAGCATGGGGAGGACTTGAAGTGAGTCCAGAGGAGGTCATGGAGATGCTCCAAGGGCTGAAGCATTTCTGTTATGGATCAGGCTGAAAACTGGAATTGTCCGTCCTGTAGAAGACTCCATAGAGCCCCTTCCAGTGCCTAAAAGGTCTCCAAGAGAGCTGGAGAGGGACTTTGGACAAAGCTCTGAAGTGATAGAAAAAGGTTCTTAACACTGCCAGAGGGCAGGTTTAGATAGGATATTGGAAAGAAATTATTCCCTGTGAGGGTGGGGAGGCCCTGGCACAGGTTGGCCAGAGAAGCTGTGGCTGCCCCATCCCTGGAAGTGTCCAAGGCCAGCCTGGATGGGGCTTGGAGCTGGGAAAGTGAAAGGTGTTCCTGCCCGTGGCAGGGAGTGGAACTGGAGGTCCCTTCCAATGCAAACAGTTCTGTGATTGATTCTATGATTTTAGAATGTCAACCCATTCTTCCTTACAAAAAAAAAAAAAAGAAAAATCTCTATTAAATATCTCTGGCAGACAGACTTTACATGGTGATGGCAGATGTAAATTTTGCAGCAGAATTGTTAAATTAATTAGTTTCGAGTCTGTTTGCCAAATCAGCCTCCTTAAGGCCAGGGCAGCTGACTTTGGTAGGCCTAGATAGGCAGCAGAACAAACAGGAGGAAATTAATATTGTAATATTAAAAATGAAGTCATGCCATTCACAACTGGCCAAGCCATGGAATGAGTGTCATTTCTCATTATTGGTGTTGTAGTATCTAAAGCTGAATCAGAAGGGGAAAAGACCAGTTGTACTTTTCATTCCTGCAGGAGGATTTTTGTATTTTAAATAATCCCCAAACACTTGTGCTGTGTGACTGTGGGTATGGCTGTAAGGATCTTTATGTGTCAGTGGTCTCTCAACATGGGTTGCTTGAGCTGGATGCCAGGTTCTGATATTGTACCACTTGTTTTCAGTTCCCAAGATAACTTTGTTATTAAAGAAACCATTCACAGCCATATCTTTGAGCTATGGGGGGAACACCAAAGCCCAGCAGACACAGTGGAAACTGGAGCCTTGGCACTACTAGGATATAGTGGGCTGTAGTTGGTGCACATCATAAAAGCAAAAGATTGTGCCAAAACTGTCACCTTTCATAGGACCACAGAATGATGTAGGTTGGAAAAGCTCTCTGAGACCATCGAGTCCAACTGTTCCCCCACTGGCAAGGCCACTGCTAACCCATGTCCTCAAGTGCCACATCCACACATCTGTTAAATCATGTCAGGGACTGTAACTCCACCACTGTCCTGCAGAAATGACAAGGTTGTGGCCAAAGGAGAGGTCCTCTGGGCCAGCAGGGAGCCATGGATAGCTGCCATGTCCCTTCAGCTCAGGAATGAAGGGAGCACACAGGGGCTCGGCTTCACTGGTGACCTTCACCCCCACGGCCGTCAGGCTCATGCTCAGGTGCACACCCGGCCACGGACACGGCACTGGCTGTGCCCTGCAGCCCAGGCCTTCCCTGTGTGTCATCCCACAGCAGCCTGGCTGCCTTGAGATGCTGAGCCAGTCCTGCTCACAGCTCTGCTGTGATCCCAGTGAAGGTGAGGAACACACCTCATTCATTACCGCCTGAATGTCCGTCTGCTTCCCTTCAAACTGTACGAGCAAAGGGGCTTGCAGTCTCATGGCTCTCCTGGAGCTGGAAAATCCACAGCTTTGAGGCAACTTTACTGGTGCATGGTAATTTTGATGTTTCAGTTGGCACCTCCATGCAGGAATTGATGGGCTGTGTGAGCCTCCATAGGTGTTGAGTCCATAGAGCTGGTTAAAAGGTGATGGTTAAAAAAAAGGCCATAACCGAGAGGCTCCTGTCCAGGGGAAGATGCAAGAGCCAGGTATATTGGCTCCATGCTTCTTCTTCTTAAGAAGCATGGAATGAAGGTAGAGGAAGCAAGCTTAAATCATTAAGGTGCATTTGTCATGACATCATCGGATTTAATGCTTATGTATAATGTTGGGTTTGGAGCATGATGCAGGTTTATTCCTGGTCACACATACATAGCATTAAATGCAGCTGCTGCTTTACTGAGGAATTCAGCTGAAAAGGAATATGTTCAGAACTGGGGTGAGTCAGATTTCTCAGTGCTTTAGAAGAGCTGAAAATAAGGCTTTCCAAGTTAATTTTTGAAAAGGTCCACTGGCAAAAATGTCACCTCACATTTTCAGTGCCACTGAATAATCTGTTGCTAGTATAGGAAACACTGTCACAGAACCACAGAATGTCCTGAGTTGAAAGGGACCCACAAGGATCATGGAGTCCAACTCCTGGCCCTGCACAGACACCCCAACAATCCCACCCTGTGCCTGAGAACATTGTCCAAAATGCTGTATTTGCACAAGCATCCGTTGGCGTCACTCACACGTGTTTAGTTTGGTGGAAACCATCATTTTGAGGATGTTAAAATGAAAGTCTAATAACAGCTTATAGAAGTCTGCAGGTCTTAATACATCCTTGGTTCCTCTGTTGTTAATTTTAATTTTGTTTATACCTTACTGACGTTAAATTCATGACACTGAAGCATCTCTATCAGTTTGATATTCACCATCAGATTCAGATTTCAGATGAGAATAGGAATGGGAGACAGGGAAGTGAAGGAGGATATCAGATAGTTCTGTATTTTTCTAAAATTGCCAGTGGAATAGAGGTTAATGCCCCAAAGCAGGACATCCTGGGGGACATTGCCATTTTTGTTGTTAATTGAGAAGATATATTAAAATCAGAAACATGGAGTAAGCATCCCATGCAGCTTTATACATATATTCATTTTTTCTGCTAAAATTCCACCTTCATACCAATTTTATCAATTGAATGTGAAATATCACACTTATGGGAGATTCCCAGAATTAAATAATACCCTTTTTTTCTTATGCCATGAATAGGTGCTGGCATGGTGGGAACCCTGGCAGGGAATTGTAAATTCTGTGATGTGAAAAATGTAATGAAATGCTGCAAACGTTTGGGACAGCAGCACTTCCCATGGCATTGTGCAGGATGGAGTGTGTAATTTGGGAAAGCTCCACCATCCCATATTGAGGGAGGAGAGCTCTTTCGCTGCACCTCACATGCAAAAGCTGAATAATTGAAGTGGATGTTAATAGAATTTTTAAAAAACAGCTGAAATTGGTCCTGGCAGCCCCTGAGGCAGAGCAGCCCTGCTGTGTCCTTGCTGGTTTTGCCTCATCTGGGCACAGCCACCACCAGCACTGGGCACTGAGCTACCACAGAGATCTCCTTCCACCCTCACCACCCTCAGTTCTCTGGGGCCAGAAGGAACAATTTGTACCAGAATATGGGCTAGAAATTTTAAACCTCTTTTCAGGCTGGATGTAAGATGTGGGATTTGGGTTAATTCTGCATTTAGTGAAGTTTATTTAATTTCATGCACAATATAAAAGATACTTGAGTTCCTTTGGACATGAGAAATTTGTTAGAGTGTTCATTTTCACTTGTTTAGTGATGTTTCCTGCCTTCTTAAAGAATGAGGTTATAGTCAGATAACTTTCCCCTCTGCTTCATATCAACCTTTCCTATTAATTTCCAAATATTCTCTCTTTAAAAAAAGAAAAAAACAAAGATAAAACCACAAAAAAAAACCCACCAACCCAACCCCCCAACAAAAATATAAAAGCTAAAAAGAAATGAACCCGAAAGAAAGCCCCAAGGACACCGTGACACCCCTGTGCCCCCAGGTGCCTGGTGGTGGGCCGGGATGCTGCCGGCAAGGGGAGAGCAGTGCCCTATAGCGACGCTTCTTGTATTTCTCTTTTTGTAGGTAAATTCAGTAAAGACGGGATTGGGGAGCAAGTGCGCCATTCCGGTGGCTTGCCCCATGCCCACGGGATTAGCTCCTGGAGCTCCACCGTCCCTGCCGGTGCCTGTGCCAGGGCCCGCCCTCGCTGGCGCGGTGACACCGTACGTGATGCCGCTCTGCCAGTACGGAGGAGTTTTCCCTTCGCCCGTGTACGGAGTGCCGTGGCCGGGGCCGGTGGCACAGCCGGGGCTGGTCCGAGGTCCCGGCATCGTGCGGTTCTCGCCTCTGGGCAGGACCTGCCTGCGGATGTACCCGGTGCCGCTGCAGCGCCCGGCTGCCCGGCCGCCCGGCCCGCGGCTGCGCATGACCTAGAGCGGGTGCCTTGCTGTGGGGCCCCTCTTGCCATGGGCGCCCTGACAGAGGTGACCTTGACATGGGTGACCCTGTCAATGGGTGGCCTTGCCATGGGTGACCCTGCCATGGGTG
>VZRZ01001077.1:195928-244202 GCA_013398175.1 Climacteris rufus
GGGCCCCGGCCATGGGTGCCCCTGCCATGGGTGCCCTTGCCATGGGTGACCCTGTCAATGGGTGGCCTTGACATGGGTGACCCTGCCATGGGTGACCCTGCCATGGGTGACCCTGCCATGGGTGACCCTGCCATGGGTCCCGCTGATTTTGACGCCGTGGTGTGGAGTGTTTGCTCTGTAGATGCCATGATCCGTGTGGGATGAGGCGGGGCCCGTGAGTGCACAGCCATACCCTGCATCAGCAATCACTGTGAGGCGGCGTCACAGGAGATCGTTTGTCATTACGGCAATATCTGCTTCTGTTCCATTGCTGAAGACACTTTATTCCTTGTGTTCTGTTTCACACTTGCGATCCTTAACATCGATGTACTTGAATTGATGATTAGCAAATTGTACTAACCCTACAGGAGTTCAGTGCCTTGAATCTCAGCTTTCCAGTCCCAGCTGGAAAGAGATGTACAATTATTTGAAAGGTGTATTTTATTTACAATTTGCTTGTGAGTTGAAGTTCTTTTTATTTGCAAAGATATCACAGGTTTACAGTTGACGTTCCTCATCAGCTTCATTCTGCTGTAAATGCTTTTGTTTTTATTCACGGGTTGAATTTTCATTTCTGAAGCTTTTTAAAAAAAGAAAAATAAGAATTGTGAGGTGAGGTCTGTTTGACGCATTTGTTTGACTGATTGTAAAATTGTTTGTGTTTGTACAAAGAGTAGTGAAGTGCACATTGTAACGTAGGAGCATTTACAGAGTGATCCAAGGAAGGTGTATACAAGGACAGGGAATAACTTCAGGCAGTGCAATCTGTTCTCCTGCCCAGCCTGTGGTAAAGTCATTGTAGATGGCAACTTAATTCTCTAACAGGCAGCAAATGCTGTTTTCCTCTGGATCAGCAGCACATTGGATTTCATTTCCTTTCCCTATCTGGGCTTTTATAATTTAATTAAACTACAAGCTTACGCATGTTCCATAAGTGAAGAAATCTAATGGAACTCTTGATCATAGGAGAACATGTCTCCAGGTGACTGTAAGACCCGAGTAAGCAGAGCATCTTCACCTGTTCTGGCTCTGCTTCAGCCTCCGAGGTTGGGGGTGGTGTCTGGTCCCTGGTATGCCAGCAGTGTTCATGCTAAAACGGAATAAAAATGTGAAGCTGTTATTTTTCATATCCGACACTTCAGGTTTGGAGTTTCACCGCCTTTTGTTTGGGATTTTTTATTTATTTATTTATTTATTTATATTTTTACCAAGTTTGCGCTGCAGGTGGCACGGACACCCCTCTCCTGTTTGAAAGTTGCTTTTTGCCCGTTTTACTGTGCATAGAGTCTCCACCTGCACCTCAGGCTAAAGGCACAAGGTGACCACTAGATCTGGTTTGCCGATGGTAAGTCTCCTTCCCTCCAAGAGCGCTGTGGGCAGCGTCACAGGCACAGGACCCGGAGCGCGGCCGCACCCGGGCGCGCCACGACAACGTTTTATAACCATCTGCTGCAGGGCAGAGACGTCCTGTGCCACCAGGCTGTGAACTGTATAGTTCTATTGTACTTCGAGCATTATACCTGTCTAAATTATTTCGTTTGTACCCTTTGAATATATTATTCCATCAATTCAGTTAGAATTGAATTTTATAGACAATTATGCAGAATCTTCTGCCTGGGCAAAATACTTACTGTAGTAAGAGATTTCTGTTCTCTGTACCATGTATCTTTAATTTGTTTGGGTTTTTTAGATTCATGTCTGTATGCCTCATGAGCAAACATGGAAAATATGTTCTCACACCGGGTTCCCTTTGGCTCGCACTGAATCCTACAGTTTGTGTCGCTATTGCCTGTATAGTCCATCCCTTGTATACTGACAAAGTCAGTGGCACTAAAAGCCCCGAGAAATTGTATAGATTAAAAAGAAAAATAAACATTTTGTGCTTGAAAATGGTGTGAAAAACCCAGTGTTTTTCTAAACTATAGAACTGTGTCAATTCCCAGGTGTTCCAGGTAACTGTGCATTTGTTTTCCAGACTCATTGGTGTCCTTTGGTTGTGTAGCAGGAGCAGATGCGGTGCCTCCACCAGTTCTTGGGTCCTCCCCACAGCTGACACCTCCCGCCTCTGGCGCTGTGGGAGGCCCGTGGTGCTCCGGGAGGTGCATCCTGGCACCTCGCTGGGCACAGTGCCCTGAGCCCTGTCTGGGTGGTGGACCTGGTGCTGGTTTGCTGCAGAGCAGACCAGGCTGGAGCCTCAGCTGAGTTCCTTTGAGCGGATGTTCCCTCAGTGCTGCTGGTGGTGCATGTGAGGATGCTGAGTTTGGTAGGTGGGAAAGAGGCCCATGAACTGTATCTCTCCTGAGCTGCAAAGCACTAGGGAAGCCCTTCTGAAGGATCCTGGCATTTCAGTATGAGGAAGCTTGGCCCTATTGCCAGCACTCTCTTGGGCAGTCACTGTCACTGGGTTAGGCTGCAGGAGAAATGAGAGAGGGGCGTGCAGGTGTGACACTCCTGCTTCTGTCTCTGTGTGGCTTTGCTGTCTGTGCTGTGTACGTTGGGTACTCTGGCCCAAGCTGGTGCCCACCTGTCCGGCCGGTGGCTGCATTGCATGGCTGTGCTCCCGGGCAGAGGCGAGGGTGGCCGGGGAGCAGGGCATGGATGCAGCTTCCAGGTGCTCCAGTGTGCATCTGCCTGTTGTACTGGGGCCAAGCAGCAGCTCAGAAGGTGATGCTGGCATTGTTGTACTCGTGATTTTTAGTTTCTTGATGGTGCTCTTGGCTGCAGCTCTTCTGGCTGTTCACTTCAAGCCATGTTTTTTTTGCCCTCAGTTGTGAGGATTGTGTCACAGGGTGTTTTGATCTCAATGGCAATTAAGCAAGAGACATGAGATTAAATGGGGCAACCTTTTGAGCAAAAGGTGAGCCAAGGACTGAGAGGGACCTGAGGGGTCCATGCTGCACCATAAGAGGGGGAATCCCCATCAGATTGCAAAATTGAACTCATTCCTGACTCTGAGTACTGCTTCAATGTGGAGCAAATGGGTCAAACCTGCTGGTAGAATTGCTGGCCTTGCTAGTTCCAGGCCTGCATATCCTGTAGCTCTGCCATCACCCAACGTTCCCAGGCAGCGCTGTGCTGCAAGGACGTGTGGGAAGTCAGCACAGATGCTTAGCTTTAAGTACCAAGTTTTGACGAGGAAGCTCAAAGATCTGCCAGTTTTCAATCTTTCAGTTACAAAAACTTAATACAAACCCTGAAAGAATGTTTTAACCCCCGAAGTCATGCACTCAGTAGTGGGAAAGTTTCAAAGTTTTCAGTATGGGAATTTGGGAAAATAGTTGAAGTTTGCCTGTGGTGCTATTCATTTGTGTTTCTGATTGCCTTATGTTGTGATGGAGTATATCAGTGCACAGCCACATCCTGCTTTCACACTGCACCCCTGTACTCCTGGGTACTGCTTGGAGCGGGACTGGGCATGGAGAGGAGCTACTGCCACCAGCACTGCTCATCTGCCACAGGGATGCAAAGCTGGGCACTGGAGCTGGCAGGGAGAAACACTTGAGTGGCTCTTTTACAAATCTGGATTCAACCTCCCTGGCATAGATTTCACTCAAAAGAATGATACAGCATTGGCCCTTGCAATTTGTTTGCATGTTTAACTCTGGTCTCCATTCCACAATTTTAAAGAGGAAATATTTTTTAAATTCCTTCAAAAAAGAAAAACATTATATTTTAGAAGTCCCTTGAAAGAGGAAACATTGCCCAGAGAAGCTGTGGCTGCCCCATCCCTGGAAGTGTCCCAGGCCAGGTTGGATGTGGCTCAGAACAACCTGGGACAGTGGAAGGTGTCCCTGCCCTTGGCAGGGGGTGGAACAGGATGGGCTTTAAGGTCCCTTTCAACTCAGACCATTCTGTGAGTCTGTGATTGCAGAATCATTACTTCACACCTGTCTCCAAACTGCTTGCTCTCTGCTGTATAGCTTCGGTACTTTTCTCTCAAATACTTGGCATTATCTGGGATCAAACGCAGGATGAAGGTGAGATGTGGCATTCTCTGTGCTTCCACAGAGACACTCCTGTTGGGGAACAGGGTGCTAAGGGTCAGTATTCCTGAAATGAGCTTCTTCATCAGTGGCAGATTTTGCTGTTTGGTGTTTGTGGAAGGAAATCACTAATACTTCGAATCATTAATTTAACTTGGCTTTGCCAGTGGTAGCTCTTTCCCTTCAAGCATTTTTCATTATCGCAGTGCATTACTGTCAGGTCTGGGAACATTCAGAATTTTTCCAGACAAGCCTTGTGGACACTTCATGGGTCCATGTCAGTTGTGTTCAGTTTGTGTGTGTTTGAGCAGGAAAAACATATATCCTCACACATTCCTTGGAAGTTGGCTTTGGAGAGTTGTAACCAGAAGTCTCCTGAAATTATGTGACCTCAGTATTGCTTTCCCTGTCATCCCCACTGCCCCCACCACCCCTGCTGCAATGAAGCAAAGGGTTCAAGGCTTTTGGAGTGAGATCAGGGTTACTCATCAGATATTATGGCAAAAACCTGCCCTGTTTTCTGCCTTGCTGCCAGCTAGTTCCCCCCAAGTTTTCCACAGATGCTGTTGAAAGTGTTGACTCAGAGACAGAAGTCACATGTGAAATAGTTCCTGACTATGTGTCAGTAAGGTTTCCTTGTCTTCTCCAGTTTCTCGTCTGCCCTCCTCTGTCCCCGATTTCTGGTGATTGCTGTGGGGAAGTGTGGGCACAGTCTCTCTGCAGTGCATATCAGCAGGGAGCTCACACTCTCTTGTTACGGATGGATGAATGTCTGAGATGGGATTGAATTTATATATAAACAGCAAAACCACGATAATGTGTTGTTTCTGGCTATGGTTATTTACCACGGATTGAGTTCTTGAGGAGCACCTCAGTGCTTTGTGGTGTTGGGCTGTGCCTGGCTGGTGCTTGGGCAGACTCAGCTTCAGTGGAGTTGTCTCATGTGCTGATCTCTCTTATTATTTTATCCCTGACAGTCATTTTCCTGTCTGTATACACTAGAAATGAACCAGTTGGTTGATCAGATGGGAATTGTGTCACGACTCACATATGTCAGTGCCTTTTGGCAGAGGCAAAACACCTGGCTGTGGAGTGATCCCTGTGGATTCAGCAGAACAGGGATGCTCCAGCCCTGACCATGATGCTGCTGCTTTTATTAATGCAGCCGAGCTCCAGAAGTGCAACATAATGAGATGGATTTTAGGAGCTGCCAGGTTACAAATTCTGCTTTATGAAGGAATTCATTGCTCAGAGGGGCTTGGATGTGCTGCTCTGCTGACATTGGCTGTGTGAGCACAGAGATCATTTACACCTGATTCATTGGAAGTCAGGCTTGGACCAGGAAGTGGCTGCTGTTGGGAATGATGTGGTCCTCTCTGCTCCCTTCCCAGGGATATTTGTGTGCTGTCAAGGCTGTTTCTGTATATGCTTGGATCTATAGTTAATTATAAAACTTCTCCCTTGAAATAATTTTCTCACAAAGAGTTTAGGGTCCGCATGGGTCAGGCCTTCAGTGTGGCACACAAAGCCTCAGGAAGGTTTAGGGCTCACTTGGTCACTGTGGAGAAGCTGTTCATAGACATCACCCTACAATTTAATAAAGTATGTTATAACAATGAAATTCTTGTGAGGAGGTCCTGGTTTTTCCAAGTCTGGTGAGCAAGGAGCACTTGCATGAATTTCTTTGTGCAAGCAGGATGGATGCATGGTGAATATCAAGCGCATTGTTGAAATTGCAAGGCAGAGGGCAAAGTTAGGATTATCTTTTTGCCCTCAGAAAGGAGCAGATCCCCACACTTTGCCTTTCGTTTTTGAGGCGCCACTGGAGCACCAGCTATGGTGACGTGGCTTTCAAGGAGCTGGGCATGGTGAGAGCCTCTCCAGCCACTCTTCTGGGGACTGCTTTGTGCCTATTGCAGTTTCTGTGAGATGTTCAGGGCTCTGACACCTTGTAAAAACTAAAGAGATTCAGAAAGAAATAATCAGCTGCCAGTCCTTTTCAAATGGGGATTCTTCAGGTCTGACCTAAAATAGCCCCAAAAAGTATTTACTCTTGTGCTGTTTTTTAGTGACTTTGCAAAAAGGTAAAGACTTTCTAGTTTGTTTATCAGACTGGACAGACTGAATTTGGTATCTTTGTCACCATTTAGGCAGGCAGCTGCAGGATGTGCCATGACTGCCTTTTTCCCATAGTTCTGCCCGTCCACGAGCAAACACTGGTGGTAGCTGCGCTCCCTGATCTCTCCAGCGCTGTTGCACTCTCAGCTGATGAAAGCTCAGACTGACTGTGGAATAAGAAATGAGGAGGTTGCCTGTGGCTGAGCATCTGTGAGGATTTGTTTGAGGAGCCAAGTGCCTGAGGAGCTGACTCTGCTCTTGGTGTTGTGGCTGACCCACTGCTGCCAGACGTTTCTTCCCAGTTTTTTTCCCAGTTTTTCCAGAGATAGTTAATTTTGTCCTGTTTTCCTGGATGAAACTCCAAGCCACATGCTGGTTATCCATAGTGAGCAGGTGTTGGCATGGACCCAGGCAGATCTTCAGAACTGGTGTTGATCAGAAGCTCGGGGGGGAATTACAAGCAAGATACGATTTTCCTTCCCTTAAAAGTCCATTCTTCCCATGAACAGGCAGGGCAGGGAATACAGGAGGGAGAAAATTGGGGTTGTGTTTAACAAATGCAAAGCCCAAACCACAGAGACCCAGCAGGAGCTGTGCCGCATCCAGGCGGTGTCTGCCCTGTGCACTGTCCCCAGCATCCCCCGCCTTCCCTGCTGCTCCAGGGACTCCCTGCCCGTGTTCTGAGTGCCTCCCGAAGCCGTCTGTGCCGTCAGACCCGCCTGTGGCTGCCATTCCACAGCAGTGTGCATGTGTCTGTCTGTGGAGCGATGTCTGGGGTGCATGTCCCCGTGAGCATGTCCCCACCACAGCCGGTGCGTGTGCTGGGCGTGGGCTGTGGGCCAGGGGCACGTCAGATGGCACATGAGATGGCACTCTGTGCTGCTGCTGCTTCGGTGATGTGCTGCTCCCTGCACCTTCCTTGCCTTTTATCCTGGTCCTGTCATTGCTGTGCCCTTCCATGTCTGTCGAGCCATCTTGTCGTGTGGCAGGCAGATAGATCCCATCCCTGGCTCAGTGGGGCATGGCATCCCTGTGGCCCAGGTGGAAGGAGGTCTCTTCCAATCCAAACCTTCTATGATTCTGTGATCCAAGGCTTGGCTCTGTCTCCATTGGAAAAGGGAGCCAAGCCTACTGGTGTGGGGAGCTGGTGCCACAACATCCCCTAGCAATCCCACCATCCCTTTGACACTTCCACACAGCATCACATCCTTCTTCCCTCCTCCCTCACTGACAGGGTCCTAATAAACGGAGGCAAACGCTAGGCGTCTCTGCTGGCTCTTTCCATCTCTGCCTCCTGGGAGCCTGGCTCCTCCCCCGTGGCATTCAGGGCTCTGGTCTGAGGGACCCTGTGAAGTGCTGAGCTTCTGCCACCAAAAGAAATGTGTTTACACACCTGAGCTCTCAGCATGACAGCCCATCTCAGTCTCTGTTTCCTTGTGGTACCTGGAGCTCGCTGTGGCAGCAGCACCTCTCACACTCTTGGGGCCCACCAGCTCACGTGGGTGAGGTTTGGTTTGGGTTTTCCTAGAAGTGAAATCCATGTATGGATTTTTTTCTTTTAGATTCTGAAAATGAGACCATCAGCGACTGACACGTGGCCCCCACAGCTACAGTGCCAAGCACGAGGCCCCACCATGGCTAAGGAGGAGGAAGAGGAAGATGGGAAGTAATTAATCGTGTGAGGAATTCTGTGCCGTTCTGGTCCATTCGACGCAATTTTGTAACTTCTTTCTAATCATTTTTTTATTTATAGTTGGAAATACAAAAATGTTATGCAATAAAAAATAAAGGAGAATTATTTTGGGGGAAAAGGATTTTGTTCCAAATTGTTCCCTTCTGTTGTGAGCCAGGTTTCCATAAGCAGCAGATGGAGAAGAGGGAGGAGGAGGAAAAGGAGGAGACACTCCTTCCCATGCTTTTTGTTTCACACACTTAATTGTCATTTAATTTTCCAAGCTATTAACTAGGCACACATACAAGAAAGATAAGTTCCAGTTCCATTTAAATTTCTCACTGTTTTTTAAAAGATGAAATTCTATTTTAAATCCACTTAAATCAAGTAAAAAAACCTCCGATTGCGCACCGGAGAATGAGTCTGCTTGTCACTTCCGTTTTTACCTCTCTCTTTTTCTCATAGACTGGCCACATTTTCTTGCCAGACAAATAGAGTCTCAAGTCATTGCTGATTTTAAATGTAAGACTGAAATCCTTCCACAGATGAGTGGGTAATTGGAGCCATTTTTAAGACTCTAAAGTGCCTTCAGTGATCTAAACTGATGCAGTGGAGGTTTCTTTCTCTGGGTTCACTGACAGTGGGTTTCAGCTCTCTCCTGGTTTGAGGTGATGGACAGAGTAGTTTGTAGCAATAATCTCATGAGCAATCATTTCTCAAAACTACTCACCCGGTTTTTAGAAAGCTGGGTTAGCATTGTCCTAAGGAGTCAGAAAATGCTGCTCCTGCTGTTACGTCTGGGCCCCAAAGTCTCTGCATTCATGGGCCTCCCTTGCTCCTCCTTCATTCCCAGCAGAGGCTGTTCTCACCCTCTCACTCTTGTTTTTGATACCAGAGCCATAGGAATTTCCACCTGCCTGTCAGCCTCTCGGTACCACCCTTTCTCGCAGCTGGAGCCTGGCGTTCTTTTTCATTGTTATCTGCCATGTCTGTCTCTTCCAAATCTTGGTTCTAAATAATAAATCTTATTTTGATGCTGTTGTTCCCTATTTCCTTTCCACCTCAGCCCCTCCTGTCCACTAGCAGGGGTGAGGAGAGTGCAGTGAAGGTACATGTAAAGTTTTAGAACCAAACACTTCATTAATTCAGAATTTTGAAGACCCAGGGCCAAAATATATATATATTTATGTTAATTGTCTGCTTCTCTGGGGTGCCTCCTGCCCTGTCCTTTTCTGAGGAAATGGGATGGATCCTCTGCACAGGAGCAGGGACTGGATAAGTGGTAAAGGCTAAGTTGTTGCTGGCCTTGGGCTTCTCTGCCAATAGGAGGGACCAAATCTGTGTCCCTTCCCTAAGGGGTGGGAGAAGGGGGATCCAGCCAAGCACTGCACCTTTCTGTTTCTTTTTTGGTTGTTCTGTTTTCCATGGCAGTGAATGCAGCTCCCTGCCAGCCGGTCCCACACATCAGCGTGCTGGGTACGAGGACACGGCTGTCACATCCCCAGTGTGCTTCTTCAGGGATGAGCCACTATTCCAGTGATCACAGAAACAAAGCACTGTGCCCTCATCTGAGATTTTTATTCCCAAGTTTAAAAGATGGTTTTCTCCAGGGAAATCCCTTGCAGGGTCTCCTGCATTCCAGGTCCTCCTTCATCAGTTGTTCCAAACCTCTTCACTGCTCCTGCAGACCCTCAAGCTACTCCACATTTGCAGGGAACCAAGGGACCTCTGACTCCAGATAAGTATTTTATAAATATTCTATCAGTATTCAGATTAAAAATAAGGATTTGTATCAGGATTAAAGCTCAGGAGTGGAAGCTGCAGCAAGCCCTGGCTGGTGGCTGCTCCCCACATCTGTGCAGCCCACCTGGCTTTGGATAATCTCTCCTGTGAAGGGCTGCTCCTTCTTGGACACTACCCATGTGTTTGCTGCTTGCTCAGTAGTTTGGAGCGGCTGAAGGTCCTTCAGCTCCTCTGGGATGAACTGCTGAATGGGATCCTCTAATTCAGGCTGTGATTCTGTGAGGGGGAATGAGTTTAAACTAAAGAAGGAGATATTTAGATTAGATGTTAGGAAGAAATTCTTGCCTGTGAGGGTGGGGAGGCCCTGGCACAGGTTGCTCAGAGAAGCTGTGCCTGCCCCTGGATCCCTGAAAGTGTCCAAGGCCAGGTTGGACAGGGCTTGGAGCAACCTGCAACAGTGGAAGCTGTCCCTGCCCATGGCAGTGGAGTGGAATGGGCCGAGCTTTAAGGTCCTTTCCAATCCAAACCATCCTAGGATTCTGCAGAGGAAGAGCTGAGCTTTGCAGTTCAGCAAAAAAGCTTTGAGCTTTTTCCCCCACTCCCTGCTGTCCCCAGTTCCTCTCCTTCTTGCAGCACAGTAATGAATATCCTTCTCTCAGCCTGGTGACAAGCTCACACTTGGGTTTAGAGTTTAATCAGTGTTTCTGCTGGCCACAATCAGCAGCCTGAGCAGGGGAGTGTGCCCATGTTTGACAGCACTGAAGAGTGAAAAGGAGGAGTGTGAAGACCTGAGCTGTAATGTTGCTCTGAAACATGATGCTTGGTCCCTGCATCCAGGTTCTCTCCCACAGAGGATGGACGTACCTGCTGGGCTTCACAGCTGCACTGGGCTGTCTGCCATGGGCCTGGGGCAGCACTGGTGGGGGGCAACCCTGCTCACCTGCCGGCTTCTACTGTTATGAAGCCCTGTGCATTTGCCCCTCGGACTGTGGGAATTGATTCCAGCCTCCTTTTAGTGACATGAACCTTTATTTCTTCCCCTTGGGATGAGCTGGGCTTGCTGTGTGTGTCTTGTGCCCAGTGGCCCACTGAGACACTGGTGCTGGTCAAGAACTGCCTGGAGCAACCCCCCACCAGTATCTCCAGGCCTTGGTGACATCTCCAGCCCCATCCCTCTGCTCGGAGCTGCCAGCATCTCTCTGCCTCCTCTGAATGTTGTGCATCCCAAAGCGATTAACCCTGAGCTGCAGCTGTTGCAGTTTCCTGGGCAGTGTCCCTCACACGTCCCGTTGGCGCTCACCCCTTGCAGTGCTGCTGCTGTTGTTGATGTTCAGCTCCAGCTCACAGGAAGCCTGGAAGGGTCCTCTACCGACGCTGCTGCTGCTGCTCGGGAGGTCTCCAGCTGATGCAGAGCCCTGAAAAACACTCCATGCTGCCAGTGAGTTGTTGCAGTTCATACAGGTCTGTGCCACCTCCTGAAAAGATCAAACTCTTCAAAAACACCCCAGAAGTTGCAGCTTGGTGCTGGGTGTTGTGAAATCTGGCACATTTGGTTTGACAATGAGCATGCCTATAAGAATGGAACTCATTGGTATTGGTTGGTTATTCTGGAATTACTTAGAATATGGAAAAGAATCCTTAAGGGAAAAAAAAAATAAACAGCTCACTGTAATAATAGAAAAGTAGAATTACAGAATAGTTTGGGTTGCAAGGGATTTTCAGAGGTCATCTTGTCCAACCCCCTGCAGTGAACAGGGCTATTGGCAGCATGGTTACAAGACTTAGAGAGAGTTGTACAAGACTAAGCTAAAACCCAACTTCTCTTTTAGCTAAATTGTAGACTGACTTCTAGAGGTGGTTGTCCCAAGTTCTTCCATCCCCAGGATGTGCATGGGAAGCAACTGAACTCTTGGGATAATTGTCAATAAAGTTTTTCTGTGTTGTTGCTCTGGGGCATCCTTAATACCTTCAAAGTGTCCTTGGGGATTTCCTCAGGGTCAGGCCTCATCTTCAAGATTTTCTGTGATCTATTAATCAGTGTGTAATCCTCCAGGAAAAACAGTTTGGATTATTGACCACCCCTCCAGCTTCTGCTAGAGCCAGAGGAAGAGCTAGTTAATAATAATGAAGCCTTTGAGAGCCTGTTGCTGCACGGGCTCAGTTGTAACTACCCAGGATGGGATGCTTTCCTCTCTCTTCCCTGAGAAAAATTGATGGATTTGGGGGCTCCTAAACCCCCCAATAGCCCAGAGTTCATGACTCACAAACCCCTGACAGCCCAGCTTTGGGGGCTGAATGACTGGAAAACTGGAAAACTAACTGCCCAAGAGTGGCTAACAACCTCTGTGCTCTGCCAAAGAAATCCAAACCAGTGGTAAGGATGGTCTGTCGGATCCTTCCCAGATCCTCTCATACAATGAAGAACAAGTACTCAGCATTCCCTGATTGCTGTATTTTGGGGATAGAGCACTTGGGCTTGTCTTTGCTTGGACACACTGTGCAAAGCCCCAGTGGCAATGCCGCACTGGGTGGGGAGCAAGGTGAGATTTTAGTCTGTGTGTCACTAAATCCTGATCCACTCAGTGCATTCTCAGTAACTCAGTAACTCAGTAACACTCAGTACTCTCAGTAACGTGTTATTCCCAAGGCAGGTGGGGCCAGATGCAGAGCCAGATCCAGTGTACAGCTGGGGCATGTCTCTGTCACAGGAGTCACACCTGACAGAGGGTACAGCTGGCTGAACAGTGATGTTACTCTTCATGGTTTGGGCACTGTTCTACAACCATAAACAGGAGTTTAGGAACCAGGCTGAAGTTTCCTAAACTCATTCCTGTGTTCTCAGGCTGCTGTCTATCAGTGTCTGCTCTGCAGGTGCAGGCAGAGCCCCCTGCCAAGGAGAGATGTTTGGCATGTGCTTAGGAAAATCTGGACTTTAAGAGCTGGAGGAAGAACTGTGGCAGTTCTGGGGGTGTGGAAGGATGAGGCGGCCCCTGCCAGGCTGAGCTCCAGTGCATGGAGAGCTCCTGCTGCATCCCAGAGCAGCTGTGGCTGCCCCATCCCTGGGAGTGCCCAAGGCCAGGCTGGATGGGGCTTGGAGCAACTTGGGAAGGTGTCCCTGCCCATGGCAGGAGGGTTGGAACAGGATGGCTTGTAAAGTCCCTGTCAACCCAAACCATTCTAGGATTCTGTGATCCCAATGTTGCATTCCAGCCTCCCTGCTGAAGAAGCAGGGATGTCAGTGCTGGGGGTCTTTAGCAGATGGCAAGGGAAGAATGGAGGAAATTACAGGGGAAATGGGATTCTTTTGGTCAAGAATTATTACAAACAGCATTAAAGTTTATGGAAGGATTCTACTTTTCTTCCCCATGGAACAGGAAAGTTCTTGTTATTATTGAAGTAGTAAGTACCATCACTTGATATATAGAAAATGTGTGTGTGTTTGGAAAGAAAGACATTTTAATGTGACCAAAAAAACATTTTTGTGACAGTGGAAGGAAATCCCTGCAAATGTTGAAAGCACAGCTTAGTTCCCTGCGACTTCAGGTCCTTCTGAAGTAGTGATGTGTTTGGGTGGCTGCTGATTTTGAGGGGTGGAGAAGATTGGAAAGGTTTCAAATCACCTCTATTTGTACTGTTTCTGCAAGACTTCAGAGAACATTTAAATGGGTTATTTTCTGTGCAGCTTCTCAGTGATTTAACGGTCTGAGCAGGTGAATTTCTGGAAAGTAAAAGAAGGAATAAATACGGTGAGAGGCTGATTTGACACTTGGAGGCATGTGGAGAGGTTTGAGACTGCTGGATGTTTAATGAGGATTCCAAGGGCTGGTAACACAGTCATAGGAATGGGAGTCAGTTAAAAATGTCAAACATAGCAACATCTTTCTCAAATATTTGCTGATGACACATGAGCTGCTGGACTCAGTGGTGTGGATGCTTTGAGAGAGGGATGGCGTGGGCACTCTGCGGGGCTTTGCAACCATAAGTCTTTTGTTGGGGGGGGGGGACCTTTGGAAGGAAACAAGTGTTTGTTATCCTTGTTAAATCAGAGCACTTTTTTTTTTAAAAAAAACAGAAATTGGCATCAGTGGAGCTCAGCATTTCTGCGTTTCCTATTGGTGGCAGAATGAACCTTCTGTTTCATGCCCAATGCTGGCTGGTGATGCAGGGATGGGAGAAGGCATCTGGAAGAAGATATCCTCCTCCCAACACCAGCCCTAGGGGTTTGCTCTCACATGTGTGAGGTGATGAACACCCTGAAAATCACTGGCAGTGTCCATTTGCTCTTAGACTAGGATTCTAGGAGCATATTTCTGTGTTTATTTTATATATATTCAATGCTGAGAGATGATATGAAGAAGCTGGCAATTAGCAATGCAGAAAGAAAAATATTTCTGTTTGATGAGCAAAGACAAGTAAAGGGACTTGCATCTTGTAGAGTTCAGCAGTTGGAGGCTTTAATTTGTTGTTTTCCTTCTATTTCCTTCCACCTACTGGAAGACGTCCCTGCTCATGGCAGGGGGTTGGAATTAGAAGAGATTTAAGGTCACTTCCAACCCAAACCATTCTGTGATTGTATGATTATTCTTCACTGTTTTCAACCATCTCTTATTACAAAAGCAGACAAGGAAAATACTTCAGAAATTGCCTGCCTGGATGGTTTCTCCATGGGAAAATGCAGTTGCTGCAAAGCAAACTCAAATGCTCCGTTTCAGCTTGAGCTGACAGGATGAGCAGATTTCCTGTGTCCAGCTCCAGCTGCAATAGAAGTGCCCAGAGTGAGGCCGTGCCCCATGTCCCAAAGGCGTGGGACCCTCTTGGAGCCAGGCTTAACTCTCCATCACTTTTTAATAAGCTCTGAGATGCTTTTAGTTACCTCCTTTACCTGGGTGCTTTATTCATATTCACAGGCATGCAGAGTTGGTTCTGTTGGGAAAATGCCTCAATTCCATGTCTTTCCCACAGCACTGTTTATTTTACTCACTTAATCTCTCTAGGTAAACTTTTGCTGTGCTCAGTATCAGGAGCTCAGGCTATGGTGACAAATGAAGCATCGCCCTGGAGTGTGGCCCCTGTGCAGGGTAGGTGGGGCTGTGGGGCCACCACTGATGGAAGAGGGGCTGGGGGGCTCAGCTGGGCCGGGGGATACCTGCTGGACCAGGGTGGGGAGACATGAGGTTAAAAACCTGAGATGAGGTTTTCCAGCTGAAAAAGCAAAGCCCCTCTTTTTTCTTTCCTCTGCAAAGATGGAGCACCCCGAGGGGCTGTGCCCACCCTGCAGGAAGGGTCTCTGGTGCTCAGTGGGGGCACCAGAGCAGAAAAGAGGGTGCTCTGGGGTGAAAGAGTGCACTCTTGCACACCCTGCAAGAGGGTCATCCCTGTGGCTGCCAACTCATTGCTGATCCTGTCTCTTAGCAGGGAAGGGACCAGAGGGAAGGGTTGGGACCAAACATGGAATTTTTTCATTGTTCTTTTTAATCAGATCTAGGACAAAATCCTCAGAGTGCAGGCTGGAGACTGGAGTATTCCTCTGTGGCAGGCCAGGCTAGGAGGCTGGGGCAGTCAGGGGCACAGGCAAGGACACCACCCTGTTACTGGCCTGTATTCAAATCTCTAATTTTTAAGAAATCCCTATGTTACATCCTAGCTTTGCATGATATTGCTATTACCAACAGTTAACTAAATGATGTGGACATGTGTGAGCTGCCCAAACCTGTTCCCAAATACTGATTTTCACAGAGGACTAGAACTGGAGTGTTACAGCAGCAGTGTGGGTTTTTCAGGGTGGGTTTTTCCACACATACCGAATTCCTGATGGGCTGGAGTTGGCTTTCTGTGGCAGTGGCCCTCTTGGTTCTTTGTCATGGTGATCAGCAATGCTTCGCTGTTGTCATGGCTGCAGGGTTACTACTGAAGCCAAAGCACTGCACAGCCCCTTTATTCATAGTTTCAGCATATAAACTAATTAAGTCAACTGAAAGCAGTGGTCTGTTCCCCGTGCCTTGTTTTTCTAATACATGGGATCAGATAGACCTGATTCCTGCTGTCCTCCAAAATATCCAATATCCAGAATATCCTCTGTTTCACCTCCTTGGCTGAGGTCACTGATTTTTTAAAGGCCCAGAAACCTCCTCACAAAATTGAAAAGATCTCTAGAAAATGTCTTTTGAGCTGCTAAGATGAGGCTGGGAGCCAGTGTGTTGCAGCCACACTGCATTCCTTATCACTGCTTTACTCAGAGCAGGAACCCAGTCATTATGTTTAGTTTCTGAGTTTATGCATTGCTGGGTAAAAAAAAAAAAAATGGTTGGCAAAATGCCTAGGGGAGGATTTCTGCAGAGCTCCTCACTCCTGTCCCCCCCACATGAGCATGGGAGGATGGAGAAGGACAACCCCCGTGTGGCACCAGCTGCAGCCAGCGGACAGAGTGTTCCCTCTGGCCAGGAGAAGGTCGGCTGCACAGTCACACACAGGCTCATTTTTTATTAAAACTTAATATAAGTAGAGTCTCTATGTGTGAGCCCCGGGAGCGATGGAAGGAATCCCATCATGTCCGTGTGAGGCAGCAGCGGTGGCACCAGCATCGGCCTCTACTAGGAAAGGGTTTGGGAGATTTGGTGTCCCCGCTCTTGCTCACTGCTCAGCTCACGTGCAAAGGGACCCTAAACCTCTTTCACTCGTGTGAGTGTTGTTGTGGTGTCTGTCCAGGAAGACATGCTCGCTCTAGCATCCATCCCTGGGAGCACAGAGCCCGTCACCTCCCTTCTCTGAAGGGGAGCAGCGATGGGGGACATGCAGGTGCCATTGGCTCTTCTCGGGGGACAAAGGGACCTGGAATTTGCACTCTTGTCCCATGTGGACCTGTTGGCTGCGGCCACCACCATGTCTGTGCCATCACAGAGAGGGGGGCAGGGGCAGGGCGCTCAGGGTCCCTGTCTGTCCAGCACTGTCAGACGTTTGGTCACTGCCCCCCGTTCCCACTGACCTCAGGGCCCAGCAGCTGAGGGGGCTCTGCTGTTCCAGGAGGGTGGTGGGCTCCTGGGGAGCTGGACCCCACTGAATGAGGGACCCAGGGACTTCCTGGGGACCGTGTAACTTCCCTGCTCCACACAAGATGAAAACTCCCCAGTTCTTGTACAAACTGGGCCCACAGAGATGTTTCTCTCTGCTCCTAGTGGTCCATCCCTCTCCTCCACCTTCTCTGGGGTGTGAGTACAGCAGGACCCCAGCTGGGATGCTCAGGTTCGGGGTTCAGAGGCAGCTTGCTGTGCCACCACTCCAACTGACTTATCCCAGCATTTTGTGTCATTGCCTATTGCTCTGGCAGGATTTTGGTTTTTAAATTTTGAATTATTCTTCATATATGGAAAAGAAAACTGAGGGTCCCTCTCAGGACAATGAGTCTTGGAGAGGCAGTAAATCTGCAGTGGTGCTTGTCAGTCTTCAGAATCAACTTCTTACCCACCACAGCTCCAACTGCCCTCCTCACAGGCATCCCTGTGGCATCCCAGGGAGGGCAAAAGGGGAGCAGGGCCATTGCCTGTGGGTGTCAAGGCCAAGAGGTGCTGGCGTGAGCAAAGAGGGAGGCACTGGGAGGCTGCCAAGTGAATAAGGAATTTGGCAGCAGTTGAAGGAAAATTATTTCCAGTAACAATGGAGGCTCCTTCCCTCGTAGCCCAGGAAGCGCTGCTGGCTGCTGACCCAGAGCTGTCTCCATGCCTGGTGCTCATCGCTTTTGGGAGGTGGGAATTTCTTATGTGTGGCAGTGGGGACATTGTCACTGGGGGTTGATGGAGGGGACCCCTGTGACTACAACCTCTTTGCCACTGCCAGTGCATCCATGCCCCTTCCCTGGCCCTCTTTGGCTGAGGTGGGTGGAGGTGGCCCCAACCAGAAGGAGCACAAGGTCCCCAAAGCTGCCCTGGGAGACGCCCTGGAGTGTGGTTGTGAACATCAGTAGAGTCAGGGTGGCTGCTCCTGAATGCTAAGGGCAGTTGGGGTCCATCCTGCTGCCAGTGGGATGTCGGGGTGATGCTGTTGGGAGGGCCAACATGCACCCATGGAAACACCGGGAGCTACCGAGTGCCTGTCACTGGGTGCTGAGATGCCAGGGAAGCACCGTGCCCTCTGCTGCAGCATGACTGGGTGTCTCTATATTGTGATGCCAGGGCAGCTTTCTTGAAGGCCAAGGCTGGCAGCTCCACAGCTGGATTCACCTGGACTAACCAAGGAGATCCCACACAAATCACCAGGTCTAACCCAGGGGTTTGTGCTGCAGTTGCTGCCGGCAGGGAGCCACAAGCCACTGCCAGCTGCCTTAGTCACTGCATTTAACAGCTCTTTAATTTGACAGCTCTTAATGAAGTGCTCTTCAAAACAGGCTTGACTAGGTAAATGTTAAGAAAAACCATCCTGTTTTCCACTTTAATTTAGGAAAGAAGTGTTTGAGAGCCTGCAGCTCCCCTCATACTTGGGCAGTGCCACCTCATTCCACAAATGCTGCCTTCTCCCTGTTTATTAGCAGAAACAGATCCCCTCTCTCAGGTCAGGAACTCAGCTACAGCTGTACCTGTGAATCATCCATGTGATTGCTGCCTCATTCATCTGACACTCTGTGCTGGGAGATGCTCTCCTAAAGGACCATCAGAACCTCCAGCCACCAAGCTGACTCCTGGCTGTTCATTGTCATGAAAATAGAAAATACTTTATGTCTCAGGAGTAGAATTTCCACTGCTGCCTTTTGCTTTGAAAATTAACTTAACTAAGCAACATATTACTGCCTTTATTGTTAATTTTACTTATTAACTTTTTACTTAAGATTCAGTGTAAGCTCAGCCACCTAAAGTCAGTTTTTCAAAATTTAACACCAAGCATTTTAAATTTAATACGTCCCTATGTTAACAAGAGTAAAGGAATTCCACTTCCTTTCTTTAAGGGATGACTAGAAACATATTTTAATGCTACCAATTCCAGCAGGGTGATCTAAAAAGCAACTCTGTAATACAGAAAGAGAATTTGAAGATACATCGAGTTTCTGAATGGTTTTGTTGCCATGCCTTAAAAGAGGTCTAGATTTGGTTTCCCTAAGTTGCAGTACTCATTGCACAGATGGAGGAGTCTATATTCATGGAATTTGCAATTTTGTATGTTCAAAAGGAAAGTGACTTGGTTGGCATTACTTCTGAAACACGATCTTCAGCTTTTCAGGAACATTATAACCCAGTCACGCTTTGTCAGTGCTGGACACCTGGTCCAGGTGCTTGTCTGAGCCCAGCCCTGTGAGTTGTACTGCAGAATGTGAGAAGGGTGACAGTTGTACTCAACGATCTCAGAAATCCTTTCCAACCTTAACAATTCCAGGATTCTATGATTCTAAGGGTGAGCATGGGAGCAAGGCATTGCCACAGACCTGGCCAGGAGGGGGTTGTAGAGGTGTTTTGTACAGACAGTGATGTTCTGCACACCAAAGAAAATGCCCTTGGTGCAGTTTTCTTTCCCATTATTACTTAAAATTGTTTGCTAAACACATTTATGGTTTTGCCTCCCAGCAGCACTCCCAGGCAAGCTTCATGGGGACAGGACTGCTGGTCCCAGGGCCAAGCCTTCGTGTTCACTGTGGGAGTGACTCTTTGTTGCTCCAAAAACATGCAGCAATAATTGCTTTGGTTGCTTTCTTAGAAAATATTTTTACTGTTAATTTCATTTTGACAGAATATTTATGGGGAGTAAACACAATGGAGGCCCAAATATAACAAATCTATGGGTGGGGGATGATCTTCTCCAGCTCGAGCTTTGGCCTGGGGGCTGTTATGGTGCTGAATGTACCAGCTGGAGCTCCTGGCTCTCCAGATGTCACAGGTTCACTGCTGGCATTGTCCTGGTACAGTTGGTGTGTGAAATTTGGGATTGGGGCAGAGAGAGGGGTGAGAGGAGGGCACCCCCTGGGTGGTGCAGGGCTGCGTCCTGCCCAACAGAGCTCAGAACACGTAGGGACTCACTGCAACATCTCCATGAGAGATGGCATGGGGCTTGAGATGGCAAACAGAGCAAGGTGGAGCAGGCAGTGGGGCATGGGGTGCAGGAAAGCACCTGCACAGGACAGGGACAGCACAACACAGCAACTGCCACAGAGAATTTAACTGAAACTGAAGGAACTGCTCCCAAAGGCTCTGCTGTTTGCTCATCAAAATCTGCCAGGATAAACCTTTTTTTAAAAAGTATTAATTTTGTAGAAAAGTGGCAGAGACAGTTTTGCAGAAGGAGACAACGACTCTTTGCTGCTGAGAGGTGCTTGCACAGTTGAGCCCACCCTGCAAATATGGGGCTTTCTGCATTCACCGACTGGGACTTGTACCCTGGTACCTGATCACCTTAAGTGCAAATTCTGGAGCACCTTGTGATTGCAGAGGTTGTCTGAGAAGCTCATGGAAGGATTGTACAACTGAGTAGAAATTCCTGAAGAGACAAAATGGCTTTTTGTTGTGAGTCCTGACGGATTTGGTAGACTGCTGGAAACGGAAGGAACCTTTGGTTTTTCCCCTGATAGAGCCCTAGGGTTATCTGTGGGGGTAAAGAAAAAACCCTGCTTGTATGCAGATCATCTAACTTGTAGGGGGTGAGTTGTTATTTTTTTCCCATCCTCTCAAGCACTGGAGATTTGCCACAGCCAGAACAAGGATGCAAGTGAGATTTGCTAATTGACATTAAAATCCTGTGGGTCTGGCTGGTGCTGCTGGCTGGTGTCCTCACAGTACAGATGTGCACAAGGCCAGGGTTGGGTGGAAACTCCTCCCTTGGTCTTGCAGACCTCAGACATGGCAGAGGCCACCAAAAGCTGGTCCTGTGTTCTCCTGCATGCAGGGTACATGGTACACATCCTAATGATCACTAGCAATTGTCACACAACAGATTTTTTATCACACAACAGCAATTGTCACACAACAGATGGGCATCTGGAGGCAAAACCACAGCAGGAACTGACACTCCCGATGGCTTTTCTAACTCTCTGTGCATGTCACAGGCAGGAGCCTGGGCTTTTGCTCCAGGGCAGGGTGCTGCCATGCCTGTGGCAGGTAAGCAGAGACCCTTCATGCCCAAGGCATCTCTTGCCCAGCTGCAGGCAGATGTTGGGACCTCAGCTGTGTCACCCCGCTCTCCCTTCTCTTACCCCAAGGTACAGATCATCTCTCACCCAGTGCTCGGTGATCTTTCCATGGGGAACAGGTGTGTAAATGGTGATTTTCTAACCTGTGGCTGAGGGAGGTGCTGGGACATGTGCTCAGTGCCAGGTGACACCACAGGGCTGTGGCTGCTGTCCTGCCCACGGCCTTGGCACGGCAGCGATTCACTCCGGCCGAGGGGTGGTTAAACACAGAGAGCAGTGTGTGGACACCTAGAAGATCCCAATAAATGATATATTCACCTTCTTTCTGTGACACAGAAATAAAATCAAGAGTTGTTATTTCATTTGTTAAGGTACATGTATTTCCCTACTAAACAAAATTCCATGTAGCACTACAGAGGAGATAATACATCACACATTTTCCAGCTCTCCTATTTGTTTGTGGATTTCCTTGGTCCCCTGTTAGCAACCTCAGGGTTGGTTAAATGGTCTATTTCTGCCTGTTCTGTCACAGCCAAGTACTTTTGTGGCCTCTCAAGTGAACACCCTGCACTCTCCAGGCCATTGTCCTTTCTTGCTGTTACACAGCACAAGCCCAGAATATTTAAAACATGTTTTGTATCACATCAGGCTGTTCTAGAAAGAGCTCTTCACCAATTGTAAAGTAATTATGGAGGACAAGTTTCACTCCATCCCAAAATAGCCTGGCATCAAATTCTCAGCTGAAATAAACTGCTGTCTTGCCTTTGCCTTGGGCACAAACTGACCAGGATGGAGAAGCAGCAGGTCTGATCCCAACTGTGAGCTCTGAATGTGGCAGAAGAGCTCAGTCATAAAATTGATGCTGACTTAGACTAACTTATTTCATTTTATTTCATTTAATTTTGTGTTAAGTTCTTTCATCTTATTTTATTGTTTTTATTTTATTTTAGAAACTGCTGTGAAGGCTAAGATTAGTGGGGCCTCTCAGAATATTCAGGTCAAAGTAGTTAATTATTTAAACCAAAGACAGAGCTTTCTTCTGAGCCCTTTTAGGTTAGTGGTGAAAAATACCTCTAGCTGAAGGCTGGGAAAGCAGGAGATGAAGATACATGATTTAGTGCTGCAGATGTTCTGGGCAAGGATGGCCTGTTCCTTTGTGCCTGCACAGCACCAGGCATGGACCACCTTTATGGGGCAATATGAGTAAATACTAATTGGAAAACCAGAGTATTCCTTGTTCAAGCAGCACAACTCTAGCAGGAGAAGACTGGCAGATAGATTAGCCCACTCTTCTTGTTCGGATTTGAGCCCTGTTTAGGTAGTGAGGGCTTCTGCCTACAGATCTTGATTTCTATTCTGAGAAATTCTGCTTTTCTGATACATCTCCTTATACAAGTTCTCCTTGATAGCCCACAGTATCGTCAGTGGAATCAGGTAGCTGGTGGATGCTGTAAATACAGGGATGGACCTGCAGTTGCTGCCCTTTAGGCATAACTTTTTGAAGTTTCAGTGTTTATTTGATTCGGGGACTCTGTTGTAGGTCAGGATGCTGCTGGCTGAGAGCTGTGTGTCCTCACAGCTGTACCCAGCACTGGAACAGGCACTGAGTGAACCACACTCCAGTTCCACTGTGCCCAGCCAGCTCATGGGGCTGGATGCCATGGGCTTGGGGTGCTCTGCTTCATGGGTCAGCTCCTATGACTTGCTGAGCCCTCTCCTACAAGTCCTGTTCCTCTAATATATGTTCAGCAGAGCTTGTTTCATGTCAATTCAAAGGCAAATGTGTTCTGTGAACCTGTAAATCTGTATCACTTCCACTCAAAGCCTCTTGGAAATGCCTGTATGAAATATTATGCATTTTACAGCTCTGACCATGACAGATCCCACAAGGCCATTGCTTGATTTTGCAAAGCCCCAGTCTGTTGCCTGCACTTTACCCTCAGTGCAGCTCTTTTATGTTTATCCTTTATATGAAAATGAAACTTCTCACTCTTGACTTTGGTAGCTTCCCATTGACCTGTTTTTTTCAAATTCTGCTTTTTCTTTTTCTCCTGCAATTTTCATCAGTAAGAATAAGCCTTTTGGATCAATCAGAGTGCTCAGGTTTTCTAGCAAAGGTATTTTTCCTGTTTTCTTTGGTGTCTCTCCATTTATTTCAATGGAAACAACATAATTTGACCAAGGCAGGGATGGTATTCTCCACTTCTCTTTCCTCTGATGGACTTTTTAGAATTGGAGAAAGAAATAGTGTTACTTTAGAAACAATTTGTCCTGCCTATGGTGTTGTGTGCTTTGGCTTTCAGTTCTTCCTTTCAGGATTTCAACGACCCCTTCTATGGGGGAAACCCCACACTTAGGCAAATTAGTTGAATGTTGTGTGAGTCCAGTTTCCAGGATAAAAAACCCCTGCTGATTATTGCATGCCTCCCTTTGAGGCACCACTGGTATGTCTGTGTGCCCAGTGTCCCATCTGCAGGGTACCTGGGCTGTGGGACATGGCTCAGCAGTCGGCACTGAGCAGCCAACGCTGGAGCAGCCCCATCTGTCCTGACCAGGCTCCTGCTGGGGAATGGCAGAGACAAAGAGAACTGGAAGCTGAAGGGATGTGAATGAGGAAGGCCCAGCAGGTAAGTCTGCAGCATCGAAGATAAGGAATCACAGAATCACAGAATGCTTTGGTTTGGAAGGAACCTTAAAGATCATCCAGTTCCATCCACTGCCATGGTCAGGGACACCTTCCACTATTCCAGATTGCTCCAAACTCCATCCAGCCTGGCCTTGGACATTTCCAGGGATGGGGCAGCAACAGCTTCTCTGGGCAACCTGTGCCAGGGCCTCCCCACCCTCAGAGTAAGGAGGGATTAAGGAGGATATGGAAGGAGGGTGATAAGGACTTGGAAAATGCAAGTATAGGTCAGTAAACATCCCTGGGACTGCAACTATCATGTTCTGTATGGGGTGAAGTACCGAGCAAAGGGAAGGGAAACACTCCCCGCTTTCCACTGCTCAGCACGTGAGGAGACCAAGGGGTCTCTGGAGAAAAGGCTTCCAAATTAGCATGGTTCTAGTAATGACTAAGAATGTTATAGTGCATGCTGGGTTGCTAATGAGCTGCCTCATCTGCTCCTGTAATTTTGAGGAACCATAGCAGTTCAAGGAGAAAGGAGTGCTGGGACAAGGGGCTTACAGAGAAAACTGTGGGATTGAAGGATGGAGGTCAACCATTGGCATCAATAGTTAAATTTAATATTTAATATTGGCATCAATAGTTAAAAAGGCTTTGAGTTGGTGATAGAGCAAGAAGACCAGCACAGGTAGTAGCTGTGTCTCCTGCTGTTTCTGAAGAAGGACTAGACAGGGATGAGGATGAAGACATCTCAACAAATCATGTAAAAAGAAAGGAACCTCCATGAAAAAGGTGCAGAGAAAGCAGCATCAGCAAGGGCAGCTGCAGCTGGTGGTGGGCAAGGAGAGGCAGAGGGGAACAGGACCTCTTCAAAGTAAATCCAAGAGACTTTATATCTTTCACTGTGGTCCGGGAATTCTTCCTGGATAATAGTCCTCCAACTTTCTAAATGTTTTTTCAATTTTCATTATATTTTAATATCAAACCAAGTAACCAGTGAACAGCATCAGGTTACTTAAAGTCAAGCACATGAATGCTGTGAATGACAAAGCAAAGTGCAAGACTAGGAGAATGACAGCATATGACTGTTACAAAATTTTGGGATGTCAGGATTATCACATGTGATGGCTGGGTAAAACACCAAGTATGGTTTCTATTAATTTAGTTAAAGCCATCTGTTTTTTCCACATAATCCCTGAAAATCTTTTCTCTCAGTGCCAGAGCTGACCCTTGTTGACTAAGATAGCTTTCAGTGAATAGGTTTGTACCCAAAAAAAGCCCACTCCTTTTCCTTCAGTGAAGAAAATAACATGAATCATGTTCTTTCAATGTTAAATGTTTTTTTTTATTTCTATGAGCAGAAAGACAGTGCTTCTCAGTAGTACTACAGTTGACTAAAACAGCTGGCTACTCAGCAGGTCAAAGGATACCTGTGATTAGCCTTTAATCAAACAAGGGAATACAGCTCTAGTACCACCCTGTCATGAAATAATGAGGGTATTTCCTAGCATAGAAAATGCTTCTCAATACCATTAGGGGCAACAGAAAAGTGCATGTGATGCTAAGGATTTGTCCTCAAGTTCTGAGATCTGCATCTTGCTGTAGCAAAACCTCATCTCCTGAATGCCTAATAATGCAAAGCTTTTTCCAGAAAAAAAAATGCATAATACATGAAGAATTACAGAATTGATTAATAGAATGACAGAATGATGATAGGAGAATGATAATTGGAACTTCTCAGATTTAATGGCCATGCAAAGATCTTGCATTAGATCCACATGATATGAATGATTTAGATGACAGTGTCTATGCTATAAACTGAAGGCAAGGCCAGACATCCCTGATATCGACAGGACTGCAAGTCCAGAGTGCCTGAGTTCGTGACTGGACTTTGATCATCCACAGGAAGGAAAAGGCAATCTGCATAACTGAGAGATGCAAATGTATTGCCACTATTAGAAAAGGAAGTGCAGATAGCTGGGAAATACCTTTACTTACTTTGTAAGCCTGAATTTTGAATGAACTGTCACCAGAATCATGGAGTAAATCAGGCTATCCTGACCTGATTTTGATCTAATACATGATTTTATATTAACAAACAACATGTTTGTACTAGTGGGAATTATTGCCCATGTTCACTGATGTTTCAGGGCTTCAGAATAGGCTCCAGTGACTGATTCTCTGAGAGATCAGAATTACCAATATGCTGCCACCAACAACTAAAGCAGGTGCACAGAGGAAAGAACTAAAATTCCCAGGAGAAGAACTAGCAGGGAAAAAAATCTAGTTTTCTGATTTCCACTTATAGCCTAAAATAGCCTGTCTGCTACACCTGTTCTTTGGAAAAACAGTGATGATGTAGACTATGGTGGTATTTACTGCAGTGTTGCAGCACACTCTGTGCACTCATGGGGTACTCTGAGTCGCAGATTCTGCTTGGCAGAAACTCAGTGGACTTAATCACATGTAGGAAATTAAACAAGAAAAAAGCTGGTGGACTTAGGAGGACCTGCAGCAGCTGAACGTTTCCTTACCCTTTCTAGGCAAACTTTCCCAAATTGCAGGAAATGGGGAGGGTAAAGGCAAAGGGCAGTGGCAGGTTTTGTATCCAGGATAAAACAACTTACATATGTGTCAGCAGTTCATAGACTGAAGCAGGCTGAGAAATCTGTCTATATTCTTATAATAGTCAGAATTAAAGCTCTTCTGCAGTGAAATTGTTTTAAGTTGGTCCACCAACACATCAGCTGGGCTCTGCAAGTCCTTTGCAGGCAATGAGCTACTGTGTGCCCCAGCTCCTGTCCCAAGTAGGCAGGTGCTGCAAAAAGGGCTCCTAAACCACCAGTGGGGGTAGGATGTTCATCAGCTGTGGGCTGGCATTGCCATCCACAGATATTACAAGCAGTCTTGGATCTAATGTGGATTTGCAGCATGGGAAGAAAGGTGTAAGAGGCAGGAACTCAAGGTGGTTTTGGCACAGCTCAGCTGGATGCATCAGATGTCCTCATCTTGTATTCTTATGGGCTGGTGAAATGGCTCCTGAGCATCACGCTCTGCAGCACATCCTTCCATGGTTGAGGAGGTGGCCTAGAACATCCTTGCAGAAATACACCTTTTTCCATTGTTGACTTTGGTGACATGGAAGTCTATCAGTCCCAGTATCTTTCTCTCTAAAACCACAGAAATAGTCCAATTAATCTCTGGTCAATTGTTCATGTTAAGTGATAACAAGCTAACTCAAGCTCAGTGTAACGAAGCCCAGAACTTATGGCAATTAGCATTTGTGGGAAGGAACACATCACTGCTTTAAATGAAAACTATTCTGCCATTAGCTCAAAGTAGCATGTAAAAGCTTTCACTATGACTAAGATCTGCAGTAATGCTGGAGATCATTCAGCCAAAGATTGTGCTGTAATGCCTATTTATGGCTTTAGCATTTTAAGGTTTTTGTGAAGTAAAGCAGTGGGGATGAAGCGGACTCCCTCGCATCTGCTATGCTTTGGAAAGAGAGCATGTGCCTGCTCAGGAATTAAATTAGGAATTACATATTGAATCAAGAATACATGTGTAAGGAGTTAAGAAGATCTGAATGCTAAACTCTCATCCACCACTCCACAGATATAAACAGAGCATGCTACAGTCACTCTGTTTTGAGAAGAAGACAACTCTGCTGGCATCCCACTGCAGCATCCTGGAGCCTGTCACCCAGAGGGTGGCTGGCTTCCTCCCAGGAGTGGGGAAGGAGAGACAAAAGGTGGTCTTAGGTGAGAGATGTTCCAAATGTGCTTTGTATTCTTCCAAGAGGGAAGTAAATGAATGATTGTTTAATTACTACGGACCAAAAGATGGGCTGGTGGAGGTGCAGCTTACACAAGTCTCCACAACTCAAAGATGAACCAAGTTTAGACCCATTATGTGCCTTTTTTGGAAAGATGCAAAGAGGATTGTGATGGCAATATCCTTCCTCAGGCATATTTTGTTTGCTTTTTCTGGCAAGAGAGATCTTTCCTAATAAATAACTGCTTTTTCTTATGAGCTATAGCCATTGTCAGTGTCCAGAAGATACAAAATAGATCCTATGTGCCCAAAACAGCTCACAGACATCAACTATCATTTTGTTTTCCTTACTGGGTAAGAGAAGGAAGATGGCTTTTAAATTAAATGTTGAACCCCTTCCAGAATTGCAATATAAGATACCAAATCAATCATTCTTTACACAGTTACCTCCTACTCCATGAGCTCCTACTACCACAAAAATTGGTTGTTGCCAACTGAACTGAGTGAATAATTTGCGGTTTCATATTTGTTATAGGAATTTTTCCTTTTTCTCTTTTCATTATTTGTCCACAAGCAGATTGATTTTCTTTAACATTTTTTTCCAAACACATGCTGTAACTGCTCTGCAAGCAACTCTTGCTGTAAACCATTTGTGAGCAATTTGTTGTGAGAAGTCTTCAAACATTTGTCCCAAATCCATTCATTGTATGTATGAACTTGCACCACGTGTCTCTCTCTGTAAACAAAACACCAAAAGAGTCAGTTTTGAGTATTCTCCCTGGGAACAATTGAAATGATGCACAGTTCCACCATTTAAAAATTACTTCATTCCTAGAAATAATGGCAGGATTCTCCTGGTTATTGTTACACTTGAACAAAAAACAAGGCTGTATCAACACCTGAGCTGAAGAGTCTGACCTTGACCATGCTGGAGTCAATGCAAAGTCTTCTGCATTTTTCAGATGGAGGAAACTGCCTTTTTCAGACTGTAAAATATTGTCTTTTATTATAAAAGTTTAAAAGAATGATTGCACGTTTCAGTGGGATCTGGGTTTCATACCTTGTGTCCTCTTACAAAGAAAAGCATTGGAGTGACTCTGACAATATGGAAAAGGAGGTAAAAGTCAACTCAGACACTGAGTGCCCTCATAAGCCAGAGCTAATGAGCTTTAGAATTTCAAATCCAGGTTTTGCAGTTGGCCAGAATTGTTTGCTTTGAAGGAGTCTGTAAAATACAGGCTTGGCTCTGGTTAGTGTGCCAGGGAAATGCTTTGCAGGTATTCCAGCTACTGTAAAGGGCTGCTGCAGCTGCCACCCCAGCACTTTGTGATGTTAAGTAGGAAAAACAGGAATGAAAATGTAGTGAAATTCATGGATGATGATGTTTGTGATTGTAAATGGGACATGGATGGGCACCTCTTCCCTTGTCCCTTACTGTCCACTATGAAAAGGAAGACCTTGAAGAACAGTTAAAAATAAAAAAAATCTACATAGAAATACTGAGGACTGCCAGTGAGAAACCAATTAACAGTTTTTCAAATATTACTTTTGAAATAGGAAGTTTTATATTTGGTCTCTAACCTCTTCTGAAATTATTTTTAAATCTGTTAGTGGAGAAAAGACTTAGTGCACTGTGTTCATGTCCTTAGCCAGTACCATCTGAGATGGACTGAAATGTTAACACTCAGCACTCATCAGCAACTCCTAAGATAATGTCGTTTGTGGCAGATATAAGTTGTTGATATTAACCATCAAAGTTCCCTGAACCCAAGGCTCAAACAATCAGTTTTAGGCTGGTCCACCAACCCAGGTGCCAGATCCAGCCCAGCCACAGGGATGGGGAAGTCCATGGGAGCTGCCACAGGAGCCACATCCACCTTCCCAACATCAGCACAACCAATACAAACCACAGAGCGCTCGCTGTAGCACAGAGTGAAATCACCATGAGACATTCAAATGAGATCACTGTGTTGTGTTGATTTGCATCTGATTTTGCTGATGTAGTTGTACACTGCCAACACAGTAACTGGACATGAATACAGTGCAGCTCGGTGCCCTGTCCTGTCACACTGCTGTGCTTCAGAGGAGCAGTTGTTAGCACTTTCCTCATAAAGCAAGTCCCTTGAGACAGGAAAATTGTTACAAAGCTGAACAACAATAATTTACACTTAGAAAAGTTCTCTATTTTTTCTTCCACCTGGAGTGGAACAGGGAGCTCTTACGTGGTTCTCTTATATGCTGAAGTGAAATTTTACTCTTTGGCAACAGCAAATAAATCCATGTTTCTTCTGTTGAGTCACTTAACTAGTGTGGTGCTGTATCCACGCTCTAGAAAGGCCTGTGCATTCTCCTTGGAGCAGGCAACACTGCATGCATGAGTTGAAAGGCTGATACACTGCTTTGGAGCAGTGGCACAACAATTCCTGCACTAAGTGCAGGATGATGTATACAGTATTCCCCTTCCTGTTAAATGTGGATCTCAAACATAATAGTATCTTTAAATTTAGTTTTACTTTTAGGTTATGCTGAATCACATAAAATGTGATCAACTCAGAGGCACAGAATATTTTTTTGCACTTTTCACCACTTGCTGGTGTTTTTTCCCAGTGCTTACCTGATGTAACTTCACATTTGGTACTGTGATACCAGTGGAGTTTTAGGGCAAAGCAATGGGGATGTGCTGGCATAAAACAAACTTAAAAAAATTAAAACTTTGTAAGAAGATAGAGTCTTTCCACGCATTTTCTGCAATTATTATAGAAACCTGCAATATTATACAAGAGGGGAAAGTTACTGTACTAAAAAACCCCAAACTCTAGCCTGCCTGATTTTGAATCTGCATATTCAGGTTCACTTACATCACTGGAAGGGCAACAGTCCAAATTACAAATAACTTGAGCTCCAGAAGCCAGGTTGTCACCCTGAGCAGCCCCAAACCGTGGTGCTGGTTTGAATTGCTGCTCTCTGTGTGGCTCCTGTGCTGCTGTGTACCTGTGGCTCGCCTCCACCTACCACAGAATGAAACATTTGTTCAACTCTGTTGCACCGTGCTCTGCTTTGCTGATGTGAAATAGCACAAAATGAGGTACACCATGTACTCTTATTCTAGAGAGCAGGTATAATCTCTGTAATTACACCACAACTGCACAGCAAATACCATGTAAATACAGAGTAACTGCATGTTCCTGCAGCTTACTTGTTAATTATGCGTTGCTACTAACGAGTTCAAAGATAAATTATCATAGCAGTTGCAGGATTTAGGTGCTTGCTAAGATGGGTCATAATGGAATTCATGCTATTAAAGGCTTGATTTTGTTGATTTTCCAGTGGAATGGGGAAGGGAACAGACTCACCTCACATGCCCAAAGGCTTAAGTGCTTATTTTGTTCTGGTCCAGCAGAGGCACACTACCATACAAAATAACATGACACAGTAGGAAATCTGAATGAATGAACAAAAAAAAATTTCATTAATAAATCACTTTTCAAATTCCATTTAGTAATCCCCCTAAGCAAATGCTGTGTTTAAAATCACTGGTATTGCATGCAATAGAACTGATATGGGTTTTCTGGCCCAGTATTTAAACTTGTATGGACTAAAAACCAGAGGAAAATGTCATTTCACCAATGTTACTAGCAAAACATCAACTGCAGTGAGGGCAGGGCTCTACCCAGGCAGCTTGCCTGTAAATGAGCTCTTGAAATAGTGTATTTTTTATAACAGAAATAGATCAACAGGCAGGCCAAATAGATCAACATGGCAGGCACATAACCTGTGCTAGCTCTCCTCTGAGCTGCACCGCAGTATTTTGGACTACAACTTCTAACTTTTAATAGGTATTTTAATAGTATTCAATAAAATTAAATGAGCCTTTCTGTAAACACTGCTCTTCTCCAAAGTGAAGTTTCCCTTTAAATTATGACTCAACAATGGTTGTTTGGCCATTTATACTGACTTTTACAACCTGTATTGGATCACCTTGGGTTTTATTTGAATTTTTTTTTTCAATTTCATTATTTTCATATTGATTTTCTACCTGAAAGGTGATGTTGATGTTTATGATGCTTTTTTTCCTATGGAAGTTCTTGAGCTATTTCTTCTAAAAAAATGCCCACCATCTATTGCAAAGGAAGATGTTGGTGTTTAGGGATTGCAGAATCAGGATGAGCAGAGACAAAACAGCCAACTGTTATTTTCTGTTGCTTATAGAAAACTGAATACTGCATAAAAACCCACTGAAATTTTCAATACATAAATGCAGATGAAAACAGAAAACCCAGAGCAGGGAGGTGACAGCTGGAGACAAAACAAAGAAACAGAGGCAAGTGAGAGGAGGTGAAAGCAAAGAGCCAGCAGTGTTGGTCGTGTGGCTGGCAACACCCTTGGCCCCTGTCCCAGTGTCTGTGCATGGGACAGGAAAACAAGCATCTACTCACAGTGTTTTGAGGAAATTTAGGAGAGATTTGTGGATTAAACAGCTTCTTGACTGCAAGGGAAATTTTGCAATTATTGCTTGTGGGAGGGACAAGTAATTTCTTAGTGAGAGACGGCTAGAGTAGGTGGGTCAAGGAGGGCACTGGGAAAGCAAAGAGCAGTAATTTATTTGAAGTGACAGAGAAGCAGGAAACAAAAGGAGGCTTAAGAGATTACTAAGGATACAAAGCCATAAATTAGATAAAATTATTTGACTTGATCATTCTAAGGGCATTGATCGAGCCCAGAAAGCAGGAATGTTACAGATATGAACTATAAGATCGTCAGAGCCTGGTTCAAAGCTTTAGTTCTTAACCAGCGTAGAAAAGGACATATCTGAAATGCCATGTCTGTCAAGGAGAAGTAAGCATAGAGTTTAGATTCAGTTGGTCCAAGCTGACCCATAGTGTAACTTCTGATGAAGCTGAGACAGTGGATAGGCATGACAAAAAAGCAGTGATCATACTGTTCATAGAAACTGGGAAATAAACTGATGGAACAAGCTTGGAAGACTCTAAACCATCCTGTTTTAGGATACTGGCCTTGAAAGGATAACTACACCTTCATGGAGAAATGCCATGAGATTCTGATTTGGACAGAAGTCTGCCCAGGAATGGCAGGAAAATTAATGCTTGTGGTAGACATTCCTTTATGACCAAGTGGGGAGGAAGCAGAGAGAGCGAGAAGAGCTTACAGGGAGGCAGAAAAAGGATGAGGATGATGTTTCAGTCTGTTTTGAAAGAGCAAATAGAAAGCACAGGGTGTGTCATAAAAAAATTCTCTATGCATTTCAGCAGGACAATAGCTGTCCATACTCGGGGCAGAGTTTGAAGTTAAAGATGAGAGGAAGGGAAGGGACAAGAACTGACTCAGAGAAGCCAAGCAGGAACCAGAATGGGATCAGATCATTGTAGCTGTGTATTTTAATATCCAGTGTGCTCTTAATTGCAAGGGTAACACTGGCAAAAATTCTTGAAACAAAATATATTCTTACTGAAGATCCTTGGCTCTTTAGTGGGAAAATAACTTCAGATGCAGAATGATTGTTGGTTTAAATGGGTTTATGTTTATGTAACATACATCGACTTCAAATAAAAGGGAGGTTTGAGTCTCCAGCACTGAGAACAGGGCAGTCTAATTGAGGCTCCTTAGCACAGCTGCTGCAGCTGATGGGATCCTCTGAAGATGGAATCCTTGTTCATATGGAGGATGAAAAAAGAGAAAAAACATACCTTGTTTTCCTTCAGTCATTTCACTCCCTCCTCAATTGGTCCTGGAGCATCAAGAGCTGTTTGTAGGTTCTCTTAGAAAGCAGCCATCTGCCGAAGACAAAGCAAATGCAAATTATGTTTCTTCACTCCCAAGAACTGATCGTGTTCTTTCTGAAAACTGCAGTGAGATTCCTCCTTGTTTTCAGCAGTACCAGGCACAGGTAGACCAGGCCAGATGTAAGCTGAAATTCCCCTAAAGAAAAAGGGCTAAGAGTACTGAATGGGAGAGATACTCATTAATAACTATTTAGGAGAACATGGTTTTCTTGAAAGGCTAATTATCTTGAGAGCTACCCATTCAAAAAAAAGTCTAATCAATGGGAGAACAAATTAAAAATGAATCTCTCATAAAACCAGACAGTGGCATTCTGCATTCAAGAGGACAGTCACCAATTAAAAGAAATGTCAACAACTCAAGTGGCAGGAACTTCAAAAGGGTTTTTTTTTTTTCCTTATTTTCATATGCATTCTTCATGAGCAACATCAAGAAGTGTAACATGCTAATAGCTTATAATACTCAGGATAAGATTCACTAATTTACTAACTGAATAACTCAATGCATATCAAAGGAATGATTTTCTCATTTCATTCTTTTTTTTAGATCTAACACTAAGCTGGGTATTATAAAGTAGATAAAACTGCATAGATTACAAGTCATCACTAAAATAGTTATTTTAGAATTAAGATTGCTTTTTTCTCTTGGATGTCTCTTTTGGGTTTAAGGAATCACATACCTTTAGCCCTTGTTATAACTCAGATTTCAAACAAGAAATCAGGAAGGTATATTCGTGGACATGTGATGTTTGATAAAAAGAAGAATGTTTTGCAGAGACAGACTTGTTATGATGTTAAACTCTGAAAATGTTGAGCACTGCAGAGGGACAGTGCCACTCACCTCTCTCAGGTAAGCCAGGAACACCGTGGTTGGGAGGTGATCTGAGGTTCAGGTGATCTATATCGGGCCCTGAGCTGAAGCAGGGGTGGGGTGTGGATGACTGGTGTGCCACAGAACTTCCCTGGCTGTCCCGGCATGGAAGACTCTCCCTCCTGCTCCTGTGAATGGTTGGTGTGATGCCAATGAAGAATGAAAGATAAAAAATATTCCTTTTTTTTTAATTGCAGAAGAACAATGTATACTCCAAAATAATGGACTGGGTGTTGAACAACAGAATGATTTCTAGTTTAATGTGATTTTTAGAAGCCTGCTTATAGAACTCAATACAGTTTAAACAATGCTTTGCCTTTGCTACTATTGCACACTATGTAGTCCACTACCTCTGCTCAAAGCCTTTAAGCACAGGTCCCCAGTTAAGGTACCAAACAGTGTCACTGTTCATGTCACAGTCAGAGAATTTACTCAGAAAGGCACCAGATGGAAAGAGCCATCAACGTCCCAACATCTGCCTGGTGGCTGGAGGGAAGCAGAGTTCTCCTGGGTCAGCACCAGAACTGATGGTGGTTAGCATCTTCAGTGTCACCTGGATGGTGATATCGAATGAAGAAATAGACATGAAGATGACACTAAATGAGGGTCGTGTGTTGACATGACACATAGTAACTTTTGTGGAAGAATCTTCAGGAATTTGGGATGTGGCCAGCAGAAATCCCATCAAGTTTAACAAGATACACAAAGTCCACACCTTTTAACACAGTGCCAGGTGCCAGAAGAGGCTGGAAATGGTTTGGCTGAGCAGTAGCTCTGAGGGAGAGGACCTGGAGGTGACAGTGTGAGCCAGTGGTGTGCTCAGGGAAATTGGGGAACACTACACACCACCTGCTGCCAAAGCAGGTTGAAGAAACTCATTATCCCTGTCTCCTCAAGCCAGTAGTATCACATCTGGAATACTGTTTCCAGCTTGGGCACCTGAGGTCAAGAGGACATGCAAAAATGGGAAGTGACGGTAGCAGAGGGCTATTGGGATGGACAGGGGCATGGAGCACATGCTCCAGGAGATGGAGGTGGCTGTGGCTGTTCAGCCTGGAGCAGAGGGGCCAAGGGGTGAATGAATAGCTGCTGGGACTGGAGCTGGAAAGAAGACAGGGCCAAACTTTTTGTGGCAGTGACAGATGGTACAGTAACAGCCAATTGCCATAATGACCAATGGGGGCTTCAAGAGCGTTGGAGAGGGACTCTTTAGTGACAAGGGGGAATGGCTTCAAACTGAAGGAGAGTAGGTTTAGATAGGATATTGGGAAGAAATTCTTCCCTGTGAGAGTGGTGAGGGCCTGGCACAGGTTGCTCAGAGAAATCTGTGGCTGGCCCATCCCTGGAAGTGCCCAAGGCCAGGTTGGACAGGGCTTGGAACAACCTGGTCTAGTGGAAGGTGTCCCTGCCCATGGCAGGGGATGGCACTTGATGAGTTTTAAGGTCCCTTCCAACCCAAACCATCATGTGATTTTATGAATCTGTGATTGTAGCCTGGGAGGTCCAGATTGGACATTAGGAAGACCTGCTTGCCTGGGAGGATACTGCAGCACTGGAAGAGGTTACCCAGAGGGTGACACTGAACATTTGGTCAGGTAAAATCACAGCAGACCTAATGCAGTGTTAGTTCAGTTCTGCTTTGAGCAGAAAGAAGAAGTTGATCTAAAGGTCCTTTCCAACCAGTATTTCTATGATGTAACTCAGATTTAAGCCAGTGGTATTATCAAAATCTTAACACAGATGATGTCAAGCACAACTAAATTAATAGTTCACACACTATTAAGCAGGAAGGGAGATACACCTCCTCAGCTGGCTTATTTGCTCACAGCAAACTCCTCACCAACAGGGCACATCACTGCAGCATGTTACACACCCATATCACATTCCTCTCCTCATATCCCAACAACAAACATGATGTGTTATGATGCCCCTTTAACAGGGAAGGCCAGGCTGTTGGAACCAATAGCTTTGTGGCAGATGGAGCAACATTTGCAATTGGGAAAAAAAAATCTCACGCTGCCAAAACATTAATAATCCTGCTTTCTTGGAAATATTCTGCCACTGTCACCACTACATGTAAATTTGTCACGTAAATATGGCTTCTTCCAAGAAAAAAGGCTTGGTTCAGCAGACTTTTTGAGGACAAGGACCTCTCTGCACCTATTTTTTCTCTCCTTCAATACCATTTACTTCCAGTCACAAATTTTCAGTGCTGCAGGTGCTACTCATGGTGATTCTGATGTGAGACAGGAGAGAAGAGGGCTGGTTTGGGCAAGCTGGCCCATGGTCCCCATTCAGCTGAACCAGGCAGGGACAGGCTTGGCAGTAAGGACACATGGTGGAATCCAACAGGGAACAGCTTCTTTCAGTTTGTTTGTTTGTATTTTTGCACACTGTATCTCTCTCTGTGAATGCCTGTGTTTCTTACACTGTGATAAAAATGAGACTTTCCTGATCTTCCTTTATACCACCAGTATTTTTCATAGCTTTATGTCTTTTATTAATTTCCTTTTAAAAATAGACACTAATAATTCTTTCAAATTCTGCATCTATACAACATCAAAGCATTTCAGTGAATTTTTCAGTCCATTTATATGCCAGCTGCCTGGTGCTGGAGTCAGATGTGTGGTGGTAGTACTGCAAGCACTAAAGATGCCCAACCTCTCTGCAGTTCTCTTTGCTGTAATTGTTGATTGCTCAGTCAAACTGAGCCTCAAACACCAAAAAACCTTTCTGTGATGCCCCCCTGTTTTGCAGAGGGCAATAGGACCAGTGTGCTCTTAGTTTAAAAAGACAGCCATTTTCCCTCCACTGACAAGGAGCTGAGATTTATTTTTAATTTTCTATACGTGACAAAAAGCTGAATAATTCTATTTTCATTTAGGAGGAGATTGTAAGAGAAAGAAATAGTCTGATACATTTTAGATTAGAGATTCTTCCCTGTGAACAGGGGCTGTTGCATTGTGGTCCCATGACACACTCCTTTCCCCCAATACTGTCAGCTGGGCCAATATATTTTCAAGGATTGCTGCACTAAACTGAGAATTCTCCAACATGATGCTTCTGGAAATTTAGATTACTCTCCCTCTGTCAGTACTGAGATTAAGAAGTCATGAAGGTGACCTGCATCATAGTGATATTATCATGATTACTCTGAAATGAAAAAAGATCACACATCTTGTTTCCATTCTCCAGCTTGAGACATACCTTTAGGAAGTCAGTTTCTGATGACATGTTTGGGCAAATGACGCCTTACCTGCATGGTTTTTTCATGTATCATCCTGATCTGGGAACCTGAATGCCATAACCAGAAAGCTATGCTAATTGTACAGGTTTGTAGTCCAAAACAGTGTAGTCCAAAACATCTTCCTCAAGACTAATAGCCTCACAAAGTGTGCTAAAGAAGCTGGAGATGTTCTGTACCTGTTAGAGGAATCACAGAAAGTGTTTGTAACAAGAAACTCCAACAAAGAGCATCTTAGCCTTATGGATATTATGTATTTCTGTTTCCTAAGAATAAAAACCACTAAATTTATTAACTTATACTGCAAACACAAGTACAAGTAAAATAGTTCTACTGTTGCTGGACTCTCCCTCTTAAATGCAGGCAGTCAGCAAAATTACTTTTTCAGTATTGAGTCACAGTAAAGAATTGTTGACTGTGGTGTAACTAAGAGGAAAGACAAGTCAATGGGGTTTGCTTCAGATTGTGACATTTCAAATAAAGCCTCTAAATTTGTTTGGATCATAAAAGTGAAAGTATAGAGAAAATATGTGTTACAAAAGTACGAGCTCTTCCCTAATTTTTATGGAAAGTAATTTTTTTGTATGGAAAGTAATTTTTATGGAAATGCTAACAGTTGAGTTAGTGTTATTTACTTCTAATTTGGGCTTCATTCTCCATAGTGTACATTAACAAACTTAGACCACTTAATGCCAAATGCCTTACACATTTTTCTTTAATTAAATTTCTCCAAAGACTCATGTTACATGAGCATTTGCCAATAGGAAAAGCACACTCAGAGATCCTGGGTAAGATCCAGGCACCGCTGCAGTAACCAGTAAAATTCCCATTGAAGACAGGATTCTACTCTACAGGTCTTTGCTATATATGGGTAAAAGAAATTATCTTGTCACTCATGAATTAAGTTCTTCAGTACACTGTTCTAAGAACCTTAGCTCTGAATGAGCTCCATGCTAGTGCTTACCACTTCCCTTATAGATAAAACCAAGATTACTTCAGAGTGCAATAATGTCTGTTTTCAGGTATGTTTGTAATTGTTGGAATATGCAGCAGATGCCAGTTTAGACAAGCTTCCAGCCTGCGGATGGACGTAGGCACTCAGTCTAATAATCTGCAGTTTTACTACAGAGTTTGAGCACAGGATTGCCTGCACTGTGCTCTGGGAGAAACACAAACCATTAGCATTTAGGAATTCTCCTAACTGTTCAGTAATAAGTTATAGGTGATTAGCACATGAAGGGGGTGCAAAAACTATGATTTTAAATAATCTTTATGATCTTTATTAATAGAAGACAAGGTGTATTAGTTTACCTGTGTTTAATTTTGAGCTATTTTTCATCTGTGTGAGATGTTGAAGTGGGGTGGGCTAGTTGTGCCATTCTTCCTCTGACACGGGTATTTTGCATCATCTTCTCCATAACTCAGCCACACAGAGCTGTGGGATTTGATGTTTGGGGAAAAAATAAATCAGGGATAATTTAGGCCAGCACTGGTCAGCAAGGGCAAAAGCAGGAGGGTTTGAGCTGGTGCCCGCTCCTGTCGTGGCTCTGTGGGACATCACCATCCTGGGAGCTGCAGGAAGGACAGAGGCTGAGGGCTGCTCATCTGCTTCAGTGCAAAGTTACTTTCCTAACTGGTATTTTTTTTGCAGCCATAAGATGTTACCTAGTTACCAGCAAATCCCAGTCTGGTAACCAACTGAAGAATCCTGGGCTTTATCTACAACAAGGTAAGTGACCCTGAATAAGTCAGGCTGGGGACACTTAGGCTGTCCAACTGTACAAGAGGATGAGACTCACACGAAATTTATTAAAAGTGTTAAGATGAAAACTGTGGTATGAAATTAATTATTATTAGTCTTGACAACACTAATTCTATTCAAAATATATGGAACTGATTTAAAATTAAACTGCAGACTCCCTTCAGCTGCATCCCAGCCCTGAAGCTGCTGAAGCTTGCGTTGTCCATCCCGTGCCGGATTTTCTCATTTGGCTGGAAGATTGCTATTAATAGACCAGAACTGGAGTATATAAAAAAAGGAAAAAGTGAATAACCCAACTCTACAAACACTCATGTTTGCCTGCTTCAGTTTTGAGAAAGATTGTCTGAAATTGAGTTTCCTGATGGGGCTTAATCCTCCCCTTTTGTGGCCCTGGACCATCCATCCCTCCCGCCTCCCCCTGTGCTGGCTAAGCAGGGTTGCTAAGCGACATGTTCTTCTCTTCTGTACTTTAGCAGAGAGGAACAGATCAAAGACACCCACAGTCCTGAATTATTTTATAAATGAATTTAAAGAGACACTCTCCTGTGCTGTATTATGTGGGGGGAGATCAAAAGTTTCTGGGTATAGTGAGAGTATCTGGAGAATTAAACTGATGTCTTCTGGAAAACAAGAATGCTCTCAGAAATGAGAGAATGAGAGCTGTGTAGTATTTGCCTTTTTTCTTTTCTTTTTTTTTTTATTTTTCAGAACTAGACTACTAATTTTTATCTAATTAATGTTTCTAGTTTCATGGCAGTCAAGACATTGAACACAGCCTAGGCTGCATGTGTGTACAACTTTCAGAAGTCAGGGTTTCTGTCATCGAGTGACAAGCTTGAGGGGTTTTTAATTATTTTCATCTCTTGCAAAAGAGATTATCCATTATAAAAAAAATATTTAATTCTTTAATTTTTAAATGTTCTTCTGACTGATGCTAGGCAAGAAAGCCACAGGGTAAATTTCAAGTCATGTATCTTTAAAAGAATAAATGAAGATGAGGAAGTAACCTGTGTAGATCAAGCAGAAAGCCCACAACACCAACATCTCAGACCTTGCTGAAAAGAATGGAAACCAAATGAGTAACTGGTAATTTCAAAAACTGGGAATATACAAGTTTAAACATTACCTTTTACAAGACCTGCACACTCCTGGCATCAGCTCAGCTCAACTGCTCTGTGCAAGCTGTGGGGTTTGTAGGAGCACACTGGCAGCCAAGGCAGGTGTTTGCTGAAACAAAAAGGGGGGAAATTATTTGCCCTCAGATCTGTTCAGTTTCAAATACCATCAACGATGTAAAAGGAAAAACACCAGCACTTGGTAACAAAGTGCAAGAATTTTACGGGACTTTTCATTTCCAAAGATGCCATGGCTGGCACAGCCCTCAGAAAAAGGAGAGGCACACAAAAAGCACACTTAAAGCGTTACCCAGACAAGTGAGACAGACTGTTTATGTAGAAAGTAAAACTCCTGGGTCACACGGCTGCAAAAAACTGCATCCAAAATTCTTCCCATGTGCAAATCTCATTCTGTACCAGCCTGAGCTGCACAAATGCCTCCTTTAAGGCTGTTTCAGGGGCTTGCTCAGGCAAAGAGGTGCCCCTGCAGCTACAGGTACAACATCGTTGAGGGAAGATGCACGTCGAGGATCTCGCTCTTTTCACTGTGTGCCTGCTCACAGAATGGAGCAAACTCCTCAGTCTTGTCCTAGGCCAGCAATCTCACATCAGATTGAGGGTAGATTAGTGGAACCTAATACACTCTAGTACTATAAGGGGATTAATCTCACATAAATCTTCACCAAAAAAAAATCAGTGTTAGGATTTATTTATATGCATTTTATTTTCCGATGAGAAAACAAGACTCCCTTTTTTTCCCCTGCATCATTAAAAGTCTCTTCAAAATTCTGACTGCTTAGATTTGGCACATAAAATCCACTGTACTACAGCTAACCTACATTCTTGTAAGAGCACGTATTTTAGAACAGGGCTCAGCCAGCTTCCCCATTTCTAGATATCAATTACACAGGCAAGATATGTGCTTTACTTTCACTGACTGAGTGTTTTATGTATAAACATTTTGACCAGCCCTGTGCTGTCAGTGGATAGCAGATTTGGTGTGTTTTGGCTGAATTTCTGAAGGGGAAAACTGTGACTTGCACTCTAAATATTTTTTCTGGAGAATAGATTCCTCCACACACTATGAGCATCTTGTACAGAACACAAGTAAACATTTGGGAAGGAATTTCATGTTTATGGCAGGTATTGACTTGCCAGCCTTGGAAGCTGAACTCCCTGGGAGCCAGGGCATGGGCACAGCTCTGGCTCTGTGAGCTCCGCAGGCCGGCCGCGTTCCCCCTGCACCACTGCTCCTGCAGCAAGGGCCAGGGAACAGTCACAGAACCCTAGAAGGGAAAGCTTTGGAAGGGACCTCAAAGTCCATCTTATGCCATGCCCCTGCCACGGACACAGACACCTTCCACTGTCCCCCAAACCCTGTCCAGCCTGGCCTTGAACACTTTCAGGGATGGGGCAGCCACAGCTTCTCTTGGCAACCTGTGCCAGGGCCTCCCCACCCTCACAGGGAAGAACTTCTTCCTAATATCTAACCTAAACCCGTCCTCTGTCAGTTTGAAGCCATTCTCCCTTGTTCTGCCACTCCAGGCCCTTGTAAATAGTCTCTCTCCATTTTTCTTGTGGCTCCCTTCAGGTACTGGATTTGGGTCACCCTGAAGCCTTTTTTCTCCAGGCTGAACAATCCCAATGCTCTCAGCCCTTCCTTGTAGCAGAGGTGCTCCATCCTTCTGATCATCTTGGTGGCCTCCTCCAGACTTGCTGCAACAGGTCAATGTTCTTCCCAGCTGGGCTGGGCAGCTCATTAGGATCTGCATTTCTGGCAAGTTTATTCAAACATCCTGACCACGCTGTTCGATGGAGCTAATATTTTATCATAAAGGTAAAATCTCCTGAAGTGGGGTTGTTGTAAGAATTTTAGTTATTTTTTATTAGTATTGGTAGAATTTTGTTTAATGAATGTAAGTAATTTTGAATCGCTGCTTCTCTTTCCTTACTTCCAGAATGCTGCAAGAACCTGTGCTGCTGCTGAGCAACTGGATCCCAGATGTGAGCAGCCAGGGCTGGATTTGGGCCTGGGAACAGCAGGTGATGCTTTGGACATGTGGGAAGGCAGTGAAGGTCTTTGAGCAGATTAATAACATTACCTGACGTTTCTACAGCGCTTTGCCTATGCCTGCTTAAAGCTCAACATAGAATATGAGTAATTAGTGATCTGGATGTCTCTGAAATGATCAGCAGCAGCATTTAAATTATCATTAAAGTACAATTAACAGCCCTTTGAATGGAATGCTGTAGTTCAGAGAAGTCTAACTGGTGGCTCGTGGGCCAGTTTTGGACAACAGGAGGATTGTCTGCTTCTCCTCTCCTCTAACTGCACCAGCTCAAGGAGCACCCTGTCCCAGGAGTGGCGGCCGTGCCTCTGGGATGGACATGGTAGAGCCATTATGTGATGGGACAGCACAAAGTATCCCTTGTGTCCTTGCCACTGCTTTGAAAAGCTTGGATTTGTGGACCTCATTTCATCCTGTGTGCTGATTCAAGCAGGCGCGGCCCCAGAACTTTATACTTTGCAATTCAAATCCATTTAATTTTTTTATTCTTGCATTTTAGACTCTGCAGCAAGAGCTGTAGGGATGAAATAATGACAATCCCTGGTAAGACAAACAGCTGAGTAATCCACATCTACGGGTGATGCGCTGGCAGACCATGCTGGTGTGTGTTTGGGCAAGACGAAGAATTCAGTTTCTGTAGCAGACTGAAAGTGAAGGTCTGGCTTGGATGGTGTTCCCAAACCTGGCAGCCCTACCCCACATTTATGTAGCTAAATCTGTCAATTCCATGCCCAAGATATATGTGCTAATAGCATAAATGCCAACAAAAATGGCATGTTTTTGAAGTGTTGGAAGTGTCAATAGCTACTCTTCTGAAATGGCCGCAGTAGATGTACTTTAGCTCAGATGTGCTCTCATGATACCAAACTCATCTTACCTGTTATAATATCAAGCTGTAGCATTCTATTAGTATCTTTTCACAATACTACTGATGCTCCTGCAAAAAGTGTTGCAGAATATACTTTAAATACTGGCTTTTTGTATGTCTCACACAACTGCCGTGGAACAGCACGCTACTGTTCCAGGTTTTTGAAGAACCAGTGCTACGGCTCCCCACCAGCTCCCACTGCCTGCTTCATAATGCCCTTATTATTTATGCTTTCTCTCTTGAAAACTCAAGTTTAGAACTTAAAATTTTCATGCTTTTGTTACTTAAAATTAATCAAAGGCAGCGAATGGCCCTGATGTAATCTGTGTAGTGTGTGCCGCGGCTGAGCATCCACTGCTGTGAAAGCGCTGCTTGTTCTCTGAAAGGAGGAATTCTTTCAGCCGGCGTCATTGCCCCCTCCTCCTCCTCCACCCTACTTTTCCCAGGCACTCAGAGCATTCCCTGACAGTCATTTTCTTGCCCTAAAAGTTTCCTGGAGCAATATCATAATTTGCCCCACATCTGCCCAGGGCTGAACTCCTCAAGGGTTGGCCTCTATGAACAATCAAAAATGTTGAGTTTGAGCATAGCAGTGGCTCTATTAAAGTATGCTGCCTTTTCAATCCTCTCTTCTTTGGATTGGTAGTCCAATATCTCAGTGTGGGCTTCACAGCAGGCTACTGGAGAAGCTCTTCTCTTCCTCTGCTGTTCACCTAGCAAACGGCTTTCACGTATGTCCTGTCTACAAAAGGTGTCAGCGTTGGCCTGGCATGTTTTACTATTATTTGAAAGAGAAAAGAAGGAGAAAAAGGAGGCTCAGGGGAGACCTTAATGTTCTCTACAACCACCTGAAAGCAAGGTGTGGTGAGATGGGGGTTGGGCTCTTCTTCCAGGTAACAATCAATAGGTCAAGGGGAAATGGCCTCAAATTGTGGCGAGGATGGTTCAGGTTGTATATTAGGGAAAATTTATTCACTGAAAGAATAGTTAAGCATTGGAACAGGCTCCCCAGGGAAGTGGTGGAGTCAACATCCCTGAAGTGTTCAAAAAACTAGCAGACGTGGCACTTCACAATACGGTTTAGTGGCCATAGTGGAATTCAGTTGAATCTTTGTCTTGACAGCTAAGGCAGATGCATGAATTCAAACAGCTCACCCCAAAATGGCTGTTGAGTAAGAATGAAAATCTTAATGAGGAAGAACGTGCTTTGGATAAATCTACATTTTTTTAAGGTAAATCAAAAAGCAAATGCCAGAAGGAAGGGAATTTAAAAAAAAAAAAAGCAATTTCCAGTCTGGTCACCACTGGGCATGTATTTGCCTGCAAGGACAGGGAGAGAAGAGTTCCCAGGTGCCAGGAGAGCAGCCTGGCTTAGAGGGGAAAAGAAGGAGTGGGATTGATTCTCAACTCTCATCAGACACTAAAGGTTGATTAGGTCAGCTGTTACAGGAGAATGAAAAAACAAAACCTTAGGTGGACTGCAATTTCAGTGGACTGCTGGAGCGCGTCCAGAGAAGGGCAATGGAGCTGGTGAAGGGTCTGGAGCACAAGTCTGATGAGGAGTGGCTGAGGGAGCTGGGGGGCTCAGCCTGGAGAAAAGGAGACTCAGGGGGAACCTTCTGGCTCTGCACAACTCCTGACAGGAGGGGCAGCCGGGAGGGGGTCGGGGTCTACTCGCAAGGAACAGGGACAGGACAAGAGGAAACGGCCTCAAGTGGCATCAGAGGAGGTTCAGGTTGGATATTAGGGAAAATTTCTTCACTGAAAGTGTGGTCAGGCATTGGCACAGGCTGCCCAGGGCAGAGGTAGAGTCACTACCCCTGGAAGCGTCCAAAAAACATGCAGATGTGGCACTTAGGGACATGATTTACTGGTGGATTTGGTAGTCAATGGTTAGACTTGATGATTTTACAAGACCTTGTGCAAATCAGGGACTTTAGCTGGAAGAGATGAAGAGCTTGAGAATGGCACAAATTGTACACAGCTGATGCCAGAGCAGAACTGAAAAGCAAATGAAGATGGTGCAAAACAATCCCCAAAGCTCACTGTAGTCAGTGAGAAAGCACAGAGGAATACTGCACTCCCCAGCTCCAGTACCTGTAGAAACCCCATCCTTCCACAAAAAATGGGCTGATCCCAGCAAGAAGGTGCAAGCTGTACTCACCAGGTATCTGAAAATATTTCCTCACAGTTTTATGTTATTGTTATGGTCAAAGTTATAGCAGAAATTAAATTTTAAATGTTAGAGCAGAGGAATGCTTGATGGTGAAATTACAGATTTCAGCAAAGTCTTCTTTGCAAACAGAAAGTTCTACAAAAGAAACCATGAGACTTGATATTACTGAGTTGTTGCTGAAAGAATCATATTATTTCTTGGAAAAAATGCAACTGTTAGCAATAAATGTGTTTAAGCTGAGCAATCACCTATGGACTTTTGCAACCTTATGTCTTGCAGAAAGCTGAAAAATGGAGAAGTACCAGAAATAGACTTTAGTCCTTAGAGAGCTGATGCTGATGGAGAGACTGATAAGCATTTTAAATAACTCAGTGATGTGTCTTCTACATGCACGTCTTTGTCCTAAGAGGAAAATCTTCCACCCTAAGTATCACAGAAATTTGAAAACAAGTTATTGTATGCTTAAGCAAGATGGTGTTTGTTACTATTTTGGGAAGATACCTGAACATGGAAAATCTCCTGTAATAATTCTGTATGATGATATACAGTTTAATCGCACCAAACTAAGAGATAAGAAGGGGATGTGTCACATGATAGCAAATACGAGCAAGACTGCAACAAGTGACAAATTTTGTCCCCAAGGCTTTTTAAACCTCGACAATTCTTCTTCAATTTCTTTTATTTTTGCAACTACTTTTTACTAAGTGGCAGGCATGCCTAGAACTTTGAGCACTGAAGTAGCAACACAGAAAAGCACGTTGCCCCCAGGGTGAGCTGATGGCCACTTTCAGACCTGGCAGTGAGGAGAAGGCTAGGAGCTCTTCTACAGCAGCAAGAACTGAGAAGTTCTGTGGCAGCAGCTGCACAGCAGGACACAGCAGGGTGAGAAAAGAGGAGAAATATTAAGGGAAATCACATGAAACAAGTGTTTGCCATGGATAACATATGTGTCTACTATCCCCAAGCAGATGTACCTTTCAGGTCACAGTGTCTAGTCTGTTCCACAGCCTGTGTCCACATTCATCTCGCTGTGGGACTGATTTTCCTTACCAGAGGAACCAAGACTAAACTGATAACATTCATCCCTGTTCTTTCTCTGACATGGTTATTCCTTAGTTCTTCTTAATGACTGTTCAGTTCCTTCCTTCTAGGGAGCCACTCCTAATTCTCTTCTGTTCAGGTTGGATAATGAGTCACTGACTTTAACATCAACCACTATTAACCCTTCCTTTACACAACCAACATCTGAGAACAGTGGAACACGTTGTGTCTCAGTGCTCAGGAAGAAGACTGATGAATCCTGCAGGTTTTCTGCTGCTGGTTGATGAAAAAACACCTTGTTTGACTCGTGTCTTTAATTAGCTCAGTTCTGCTGTGCCTCCCTGACTCCATGCAAGAGTCAGGATGCTGCCAGCCAGGCTGCTGGTGGCACCTGTTCTGGACTACCTTCCTTCTTAAACAACAAAACAAAAAACCCACAAGCAAATTTATCATCTTTTATTTATAGATGATTTGCCATTCCTAAGGCTATTGAATCTAAAGACTCTGTGAGACAATTAATGACAGGAAGTTAATTCTTCTTGACTCAGTTATTGCTCACAAGACTACTTAGAGAATGGTCTGTTTGTGATCAAACTTTGCACAGTGCTGGAGCACTGAATGCATGCAGGGCTGTCCAATCACCTGCTTTTTAGGCACCTCATCTATGGCAGTACTCATTATTTTGACCACATTTTGGGATATTTGGAATTCTTAAGTTCTTTCTCCTTGGTCTGCTTTCTATTAGCATTATTGGCCTATTACCATGTTTTGTGTGTCCCTCAAAGTGTTCTAAAGTGTTTTATTATTCTGATGATATTATAATATTCTTATAGAATAACCTAAGAACTCTAAGGGAAAAGTAGTTCGTAAAGAGATCAGACTATTTACTTAGGAAACCACACTCTCAGATTACTGCAAAAGCAGATTTCTAAGAAGAAACATGCATTTCCCACTGATTACTTCCATAGCTTTTTCAGTATTCTCTATTCCACCATCCTGATGCTATACCAGTTGGGCTTGGATACACATATCCATGGCAGCGCGCTGCCTGCGAGCGAGCTGGCCCACTTCTGCTGCAACAGCTATTCCCTGCTGGGAATATTTACTGTGGGTGCCAATCCACCCTGACTGAAATCTCGTTAACAATATGCTTTTCCTGATTAATAAAATATTAATGTGAACGTACAACATCAGCAGCTTGACATTTCTTGTAGTTTTCCAACACCTGCACAGCAGAGAACTGCTCAGGCGCTGTGGTATTGTTGCAATGACAAACTTGCAGGCAACTTCTGAAGCTTGGGCACAGTCCTCATGTTGGCCTTTCATAAAATAATTTATTCTGGTAAAACTGAAGACAGGTAATTTCTCACTGTCTGTGCAGCAAAGAGCAGGTTTCCTGCCCAATAGTTGATACTTATGCTCATTTATAGGTTTCTTCCCTGATAGTTGATATTTATACTCATTTACCAGTTATGGCAGGAGTTTGGCGGCCCTGTGGATGGCAGGTCTCAAGGTGCAAGCAGCCACTTCAGGTATGTCCAAGGTGGAAAGGTCCTCAAAACCATTGAGGGAGGTGATTATCTCACCCTATTCTGCACTGGTGTGGCCTCACCTCAAGTCTTGCGTGCAGTTTCAGGTGCCACAAGACAAGGATCTAAAGCAATGACAGTGTCAAAAGCAGGGCTGTGAAGATGGCAAAGGGTTTGGAGGGGACATTTGAGGAGTGGCTGATGGCACTGGGTGCGTTCAGCCTGGAGAAGGGAAGACTGGGGTCAGACCTCCCCGGGGGGCTGCAGTTCCTCCTGAGGGGCAGCTCCGATCCCTGCTGACCAGGGACAGCACTCGAGGGAACGGCTGGAGCTGTGTCCGGGGAGGGTCAGGCTGAACAGGTTCTTCCCCCACGGGGTGGTTAGGCATTGAACAGGCTCCCCAAGGTTTGATCATGACCCCCCAAAGCTGGTAGGGCTCCAGGAGTGTTTGGACAACACTCTCAGGGACAGGGTGGGATTACTGGGGCGCCTGTGCAGGACCAGGAATTGGACTCGATAATCTCTGTGGGTCCCTTCCAGATCGGGGTATTCTACGATCTGGAAGCTTTACCAGCAGCAGCAAATGCTCAGCCGGTGAGGCCAGGCCAGCCGGTCACTGTGAGGCCGTGACCGCCGGGTCTATGCGGAGGGAAAGGCGCTGTGCCTCGGTCGGGCGCGGCACCAGCTCGGAGCTCCGCGGCTCCCCGGCCCGAAGCGAAACGAACCGGTGCGGGGCCACGGC
>VZRZ01001077.1:245131-307724 GCA_013398175.1 Climacteris rufus
ACCACATGCTGGGCTACCTGGCGGCCCTGGTCAAGGCCTGCTTCAACGGGAACATCGAGCTCTTCGTCTTCTTCAACGGCGCCCTGGAGAAGGCCCGGCTGCACGAGTGGGTGAAGCGCCAGGGCAACGAGCGCCAGACGGCGCAGCAGATCGTCAGCCACGTCCAGAACAAGGGCACCCCGCCGCCCAAGGTCTGGTTCCTGCCACCCGTCTGCATGGCGCACTGCATCCGCCTGGCCCTCATCCGCTTCCACATCAAGGTGAGGAGGAGCCCGGGGTCCCCCTTGCGCGGGGGTCCCGGCGCCCCCTCCCCGCCGCTCCCTCCCGGCTCCAAGATGGCAGCGGGGGCTGCCCGGGGGGGGGCGGGGAGGGAGGGCACCCTCAGCCGCTCCCCTCAGCGCCTCAAAATGTCGCCCAGACCCGCGGGGGCGGCACAACTTTCGGCGGCCTCAATCCCCGGGGGATTTTGGCTTATTTACATGGCGCTGCCCGCCGCCCCGCCAAGGCCGAAGGCCGGGAGGCCTTGGCGGGGCGACCGGCAGCGCCCATGGCCCGGCCCGGCAGCAGGGCGGCTTCTGCCTCCATGTTCTTTCGCTCCGTTGACTCAAAATGTCCTTTCTTGCCTTGTGGGCTGTGGTACCGCAGGGGAGAGCGGGTGGGCGAAAAGCGTCTCTGTAATTAATTATTGAGGGCAGGAGAAAATTATTAATCAGTTTAGTTCTCGCGCAGGATGGATCTGCAACAAGTTCCCGGCTGAGTCGAGGTGTTTGAACTTGGGCTGGAGGGGAAATGGCTCTCTGCAAAAAACACAGGGGTGCCACTTTTGGCTTTTATGGAGGTTTTCGTGTTTTGCTCAGCGTTTTCTCAGCATCACCAAGCTTTTAAAACGAGGTGTAGAATAACTCGCTCCTTACTCGATAACAGCAACACTTCTAGTTTGTGCAGTCAGCAGTACGAAGTTGACAGTCTTTCATTAAAACTCTTTATTTTAACGGGCGACCTCAGCTTTCCAGCCCCATGAACAGCCCTTCGTGTCGGAGCTGGGCTTCATGGCCGTCTTGCACTCGACGTACACGATTTCAAAGGTTGCAGGATATGACCACGTCGCATCTCTCCGCACGGTGTTGCTGATTTACGATAGTTTCTGTTCAGCCGAGCGATTGTGTATATTGAAACACAAGAGGCTGGAAAAACAAGCCCGGGGATGAAGCTGCAGTTTTAGGAGTTGCCTGCTCACCTTCCTGCTGGGGAGGGAAGAGCAGCGGGAGGGAAGCACATACTCGTAGGTTTTATTATCTTAAATTACTTCGTGTGTAGAAAAATATTATGTAACCGTTGGAATTGCACGATCACTAGCAGCAGCTTAATGTTATTTGGCCTTTCGGCAGATCAGAAACATTCTGGCTGGGCTGCAGCCCTGGGGTACAGATGCCTCTCTCCAAGGAGCTCACCCCAAAGGTGACTTCGGGTGAAGTTTCTCCTAGTTCTGCCAGCAGGGTGGGAGTCACTGTTGCTCCCTCGTAGTGCCCTGCTCGCTGGGCCGGGCCTCTCGGTGGAGGAACGCCGAGCTGGAGTGCAGCCACCCTGAGTTCAACCCGCTCGGCAGTGGAAGTCCCACCCTGCGGTGGCCCCGGCTGTGGCGGGGATTGGGTCACCAGGCCGGGGCCACCGCGCCGGGCACGTGTGGAATGAGCTGGAAGTGGAGGCGAAGCTCATTCTCGCAGGCCATATTGAGCTCTGCCTAAAGCGATGCCTTGGGCTTGGCCTTGTTTAAAGTGAGGAGGTTATGGCCGTGTCTTCTGCAGTTGTGTTTTCCTGGTCAGTGTAGAAGCTGGATGGTTGTGTTTTGGATGGTAGGAATTTGCATGATAGCGAAAGCGTCCTTTCATTTGAACTTTTGGGGTTTTTCTGTAGCTCAGAAATAGTTTTCTTCTTTCAGCAAAAAGTTTTAGGGCCCATGCAGTGAAGATTCTTATCTGGATCTGTTTGTGGGTGCATTGTAAATCTTCCTCATTTGTTATTGAGACTTTTGAGATCATTAGTAAAAGCAATGAATGGGGTAAAATAAGAATGCTTTTTTTTTTTCTTTTAATGTGTTTAAGTGGAGACTTGGTTTAATGCAACATGGAAATGCATAGTACCCAACAGGAAGCCAGCTGTTTTGATACCAGTGGCAATCTGGTGCTTGCAGTAGTTCTGTGGCATGTTGAACTGGCTGTTAGTTTGTTAAACACTTTGTCTCATACCTGGCTCAGGTACATTACATCTGAACCGAGTTGCTGCATTTGACAGAGGTGTCACCTGTAGCACTTTGTTTACTTTCCAGTGTAGCTGCAGCATTAGATCCCTTACGGTTTCTTGTGACAGGCCTTCTTCCCAATCTTTGGAAACAGTTACAGGAGTATGAGCACACTCATACTGAGTCCCTTTTCCGTCATTAAAAAATACCCCAAACTCCCAAAATCTCAATAAGTGCAACATCCCCAGTTTTGATTGAGAAGGTTTGTGAGGTATGTATTTATTTGTCTGTGTCCTGGGTTAGCCCTGGGAATTGGCAGCTCATTACCAAATACTGAGGGGTGTGGGGGGCAGAGGTTGTTGCTGTCCACGCCACTCTGCACATCCAAACCTCACTGGTTCTCTGCACTGCTCAACTGTCCAGGGAATGGGAAGGATATCACCAATTTCTGTTTGATGCCTCATTTTTTCAGTTGTCAAGACACTCAGTGGGTAAATCTATTTTAATGGATTCATTTTGAGGTTAGGAAGGATATTTCATGGTTGTAGTGTTCAAATGCATAATACACATCAGAGACACTGCTGAGCTTAAATCGTGTTCCTTCTCTGCTTTTCTACTTCTCTTCCATGATTTATTGTTTTTCTAAATCTGCTTTGTTACTTTTTTTTTTTCTTTAAACCTTCCTCCAGTTTTCTTCTCACTCTCACTTTGGTGTAGCCCTCCTGATGGACACAGAGCAAATGCATCTTGAAGGTGTGATTTTTATTTGCGTGTATAGGTGATTTAGAAAAAATTACATATGCATAAGACAGTTGTGAAATTGTAGTGTTTTCTCACTTTGTTTTGAGAAGTTGGGTTTGAGAATACTAATTGACTTTAAATATGAAACTGACTTTCATATTTGTAGGAACATTTGAGTCCGGAGTAGGTTTCTGTGTGAATCTAGGAACTGGCTATGAATTTAATCTATTTTGGTAATTAGAGGGGAGAGAAAGAATAATGTCTTCCATCCAGAACAATTATAAATCACTCACAGATGGTTTCAGCAGGATGTAAAAATAACAGGTTCCTCCAGGTTATAACATGTATCCTGCAGGTTCTTAGTTTTGTTGTGACCTGGTATTTTTCAGTTTGAGGGCAGTAATTCTTAAAAGAAACTTTTAGGCAAAGTAGGTTTGCTAAAATTTTGAGTTCTTAACAACTCTAATACTTTGGGGAGATTGTTTTGTTCTGAGTGTCTAAAGGTGCTCGTGCCTATTTACTTAGGCAGGATTCTCTCTGAGCCAGCACCATTAGTTTTTACACCAGATTTAGACTTGAAAATTATTCCAAACTCCTGGCTGTGATTTTTGCCATCTCCCCTCTCCCTGGGTTGGTTTTAAAGCCTGCATGTTGCCTGGGTGCCTCTGCATTTGTGGGAGCCATGAGATATTTCTCTGACTCACATCTTGTTAGAGTTTTATGTTGAGTTAACTGACTTTGGTAAATACAGCTCTTTTCCCTGTGATGGTTCAGTTATTTGAACATGGATTCTAGTATTCCCTGAACATCCAGCAGCTTCATACTGTGTCAGAGAGCTGTATAAAATGAGGAGGGAACTGGAGGCTGTGGACGTAAAGGAAATAGCTCATAGGAAATCAGAGGAGCCGCACACGGAGCTTCCTCTTGTGTTATCTGCACACCCATATCACACCTAGTGCTGCAGAAGGAATTCTCACTTGTTTTTTTTATGAATCAGAGGCACTTGTTGTGCATGAAGAGAGGTTGGGTTTAGATGTATGGATATTATTTAAATCTATCTAGACTTAATTATAAAACATTGGAGCAATTTTTGTAATTTAAAACCTGTGAGGACTAGTGCTTTAGGGGTGGGGTGAAGCCTAAGTTTTCTTCCTTTAGTTAGGAACTATGTAAATCTGATGTCTAAATTTTTCCAAAAATGTTTATGGTTTCTCACATGCCTTTTGCTAGGGGACAGTATCATTGTGAGAAAAATGAGTATGTGTGGTGTTCTCACGAACAAAGTAAATTTCAGAAACACTCTGTCAGGGTGGTTTCTGAAGACTACAAGGTGGGTAGGGAGAGCTTAGTGAGCTGGTGTTTGGTTGCAGGAATATCACAGATGAGGTGCTGGCTGTTCAGCTGCTCAGGGTTTGGCTTGAAAGGGAACATTTCATGGAGGTAAATGGGAGAAGTGAAATTTGATTTATATCTCTGGAATACCATTGTTCAGCATCAGGTTCAGCAAGTGCAAGACATGAGTAGAAGAGAAAGAGACTGTAAACTTGCTGTGGGTGGCTGCAGGGGCTGCTGGAGCAGGCTGTGGAGTTAGGGATCCTCTCTCCTGTTCTGCAGAGGAAGTAAATAGCCTTGCTGGCACTAAGGTTGTAGTTACTCATGCATGCTGTGGAGACTGAAGCTAATAGTTTTGTACTGCTCTATTTTGGGACAGCTCACTATCTACATTGTTGTTAAAATGGAATACTCCGTGAGGGTGGGTTATACCAACACCCAACTTCCAAGGGGATTTCTGAATCACTAAATGTGTATTTTGTGTGTGGATGGTAGAAGCAGTAAGGATCCAAAGCCCTCAGCTGGCTGGAGTTGAGTGTGCTCGTGTGCACACTGTAGTGGTAGCATTTCCTGGTGGTATGTTGGAATGCAGGACTGTAGGTACTGACCTGTCCTCATGGGATTTTTAGTTTCAGTATAAGCTTCTTGATAAGAAAGGCTTCCTTTTACATTTCCAGTGTGAGGAGTTGGCCCATGTTTCCCTGCACAACATGTCTGTTCGAGTCATCTCATTGCTGTAGCCTAAAATATGTGCTTTGCTAGGCAACGGGAGTGGAGAGATGAAGTTTGGGCTATAAACTCAAAGCAGTTTGCACCATCAGACACAGCTGTGCATGAAGGGGTAGGCTGAAAGTGGAAAGAGGAAAAAGGTTGGCTGAACACAGCCAGGTATGCATTTGAAAGGTTGGGAAAGTTATCTGTGTTCATCTAGGGTTGTGTTTGGCCCGTTTAAAAGAGGGCCAAAATTTTTTTAAAGGGATTGTGGGTTTGCTTGATCTTGGGGGGCATCTGGCTGTGCTGAACTGCTAGAATACCCACATCCTCAAGGCTTTCCTCGTGAGGTGGTACAGACATTGGTACAGTAATGACTTCAGTTTGAGTGTTTTTGGTCTAAACAGTTTCTTCAGATGAGTTCACCAGTACAGAATGCCACTGCAACGTGCCGCTTCCAGAAGTGTGTGCTGTGTTTCCGAGTGCTCTGTACATCCTGTCCATATGTGCTGTGTCATTGGATTTTTTAAATTACTTTAAAAATATCTCAAGTGTTTTAAACTCGCATGTATAGTTTCAGAAAGACCCACTGTATAGTAATAATTGTGATAAATAAGTGCTGCCGTTTACACTGGAGCTAATTGCTCTGTCTTCCACTATAGGTTGCACAGAGCATTGAGGATCATCATCAAGAAGTAATTGCTTTCTGCAGAGAAAAAGGTTTCCATGGTTTGGTTGCATATGACTCCGATTATGCATTGTGCAACATCCCTTACTATTTCAGTGCCCATGCCCTAAAACTGAGCCGGAATGGGAAAAGCCTCACAACAAGCCAATACCTAATGCATGAAGTTGCCAAGCAACTGGACCTGAATCCAAATCGCTTTCCTATTTTTGCTGCTCTTTTAGGTAAGTGAAGTTGCTGCTAGTCAGCCTTACAATTTCAGTTTCTATTAACTGTTTAAAAATAATGTGTGTGTAATTTGACAAAGCACCTGGGGAAAGGCATCCCTTTATTCCAGACATTCCTGCTGTGTGAGGTGGACTGGACGTATGTTTATGAGGACAGATAGACCCGATTTGTAGAAACCTGCAAGCAATGCAAATTGTGGCTGTCTAGAAAGAAAAGTTGAAAGTAGGGATTTTGCAGAGCTCTGCCTGGCTGCAATGCTCTCAGTGGGTGGAGGGGGAATCAGGACAGTTGTGGTTCTAGTTTGGGTCCTGTATAATATATGAGGTCTAGTTTCAACAGTACACTTTCCAGACTGGAAGTATGCTTCTGTCCTGAATTCTATCTAAAAATAACACCTATGGAGTGAAGGTGTTTGGTTTGCTGGAGCTTTTTTTCTCCTCAGAAATGAGTATTGGACAAATACGGAGCACATCAGCTGCACCAGAAATATACTGAACTGTATAATTGAATGAAACTCCACATTTCTGAAAGCACAAGTGACCAACATTGTACCATTCCATTGGTTTTATCTGGGTACTTACTTAGTGCTCCTGCTTCTCATGCTTAGGAGCATAGGTGGGAATGTCTCCAGTTTCACATTCCTGCTTAAATGGGACAGTTTTAACACACTGTGTATCCACAGCAGCGATAGGGAATAACTGTTATACTCTATCAGACAGAAGAGTGAAATAATTACTGACAAAGTTGACTCCAATAAATAAGATATTTTTCGAACAGCATTCTAACTGCTTTTTGGGAGCAACTGTGTTCTTGGTCTTGTTATGCTGTGTAAATAAATTAAGAAAATAGGATTTTCTTTTTAGTTTCTCACTCTGTTTCAATATGTTTACATGATAGAGGAATAAAACTTCTTTGAAAGCTCTGAATTAGAGAGGCTATGTGTTACTGTTTTAAAGACTAATATTTTAGTGGTCTTCGATACTGTTTCCAGTCCAGGCAGGCACCTTCCATGTTAAGAAGAGAAGAAGCAATGGATCTTGCAGTAGCAAACCACAAGTGTTTGACTAGCTGGAGTTGCTTTTTGTTAGTGTGTGTTCCTCCTGCCTGTGCAGGTGTAGGGAGGGAAGGCAGTGTGGGCTGCACTGCCATTGCAGGAATTGCATGACACACTACTATTGCTTGGCTTTGTTTTGGAGTCTATAAATAAGTTGGTGCATGCCAGTTCAGTGAGTAAGAATTACTGCTGGAAAGCAGTTTCCCAGTTGCAGATTTGCTTTATGGATTTCATGGGAAGTGTGACACTTTGTTGACAAGCAATTCCAGCTTCATGGCCTGCTGAGGCTTTGCTTGGTTATATCAAACAGCAGGTGAGAAAAGTTCTGGTAAAGTTTCTGAAGGCTTTTCAGTTTTGTGCAAGAAACTCTTGGATATATTTCTCTCTTGCTGTCTTACATGACCAAATAGTTTTTCAGCTTGTTCTTAGGAGAAAGAAATTTGAGGTGATTTCACATGATTACTATAGAGAGATTTGGTAGCTTCCCCTCCTCCCCCTCAAATTGGTACAAAGGTTAAAAAACCCCGGTTCAGATACAAATTTAGTTCTGAGTATTTCTTTGCATTTCTTGTGTGTATGTGTATGTATTCAGTATGAGTAAGCAGAATAGAGTAAAGTTCATGGAAGTTAGGGTTAGTACAGAAGATGCTTGGTAGATCTTCCTGTTCTTGGGGCTTTCGTGTTCTTGTTATATGAGTCAATTTTAGGAACCTTAGGTGTTTGGGATAGAAAGTGATTATATAAGCTGACAACAAACAGATACAGTTTGGCTTAAAGTACTGGCAACATGTTTTAACTTTTGTGACCTTGGTACTACAGTAACTTTGTTTTTTAAATATAATACTAAGTGCACATATGCATGTAGTTGTGTGTAGCATGGTATATATTTAAATTGGGGTGGCCCATTTTCTAATCTAAATTTGTATGTTTTTGTTGTATATCTGAGGGCTTGTCTGGCTTCACAGGTTATTTTGCCCTTGCTCCTTTGGCCTCTTTGTGTCTTTTTTTGATCCTGATAAGCAGACTAGAGAAAATCACAGTGGGAAGGAATGAGCAAGCATTTGATGACATGGGAAGGCACATGATTTTTTTCTGGGTACAGCATTGTAACTCTCCATGCTAGTACTTTGTGTAGGAATAAAATTATGTATTCTGAAAAAATTACAGTTAAGCTGCTGGTGTAATGTTGGCAATTTCAGAAGGCCCAAACTATCACAATAGCTGTGATATCCATGTTCACCTTTAGGGCTGCAGATATATTTCCCTGTATCCAGAAAACTCAAGTTTCTTTGTATTCATATACTTTCTTGTAATTTACTCCAAGGGTCAATTTGGGGAATACTGAAAGAGGAAAAACATCCTCAAAGTTTCAGTTTCACATCAAGCAGTTGGAGAAGCTTAGGAATGACACTGAACTGGGCAGTTAAAAAGTTGTTCTCATGGCAGCTGAGTTGAGATTTAGTTCTGTTCAGGGATAAAGTCTCTAATGAAGTATTCCTGCAGAATATTTTTCTCACTGTATCAACTAGACAAACTTTTAAAGACTGCTTTCAGATGAGGTTCTGTGTACACTGTGGTTGGTTGATTTGGTTTACAGTTTTTTTCCTTCTTACAGCTTTTCATCTGGAAGGGATTTGTAGTTGTACTTTTATAATATAAAGAGTATCCTTGGCATGGATAGATAAAATGTGGCCTGGATACTGCATCATCTGAGAGTGTGCTCATAAAAAGTTCTGTTCTAAATGCTGCTGATGTAAACAGGGAGTTGATTTGGGTTCTTCTGTAAATTTTGACTCAAATACTTCAGAATGATTTTAAAAAGGAAAAGCAGCCCAAGCTTTAGCAAGCAGAAAAACAAACCTAGTGTGAGGTATAGGGCTGTAATTCAGCAAACTCTTTAGAAAGAGCAGTGGCTTCAATTAGTATCTAATTGCTTAAAAAAAACCTAAGGGATACACCATAATGAGCCATTAAAATGGGAAAAATCAATATATGTTGAGGTTGTTCAGCCAGGTCAAGAAATAGAGGTTGCTTATGTAATGCTGATCTCTTTCCCACTGTGACAGCACTTTGTAACATGTTTAGCTGTGGAATCTTGTTCTGTTCCTCAGTAAAATTTTAGAACTACATAAGGTAAGTACAAGGCATTGCTTCTTATTTGGACTACAAAAGACATTGCTGCACTTCAACATACATGGTGAGAATTGATTGAATAGTCACACTTCCTTATGTGTGTTCAGGGGGATGGCTTTAACTACAGTGACAGATGGAGACCAAACAAAATTGAGGTTTTGGTGGGAGAGAAGTGCTGACTATTTTCAAAGGTAATTGTAGCATCTGCAGGGGTGATTGTCAGTTATCACAGAACTCTGCTGCTCTGGCTGCAATAGATTTTTGCAGATCTGTATTATCAACACTGTCTAATCTTACCTTGACCAGATTAGTGAGTATGGCTGTATTATGCAAACTTGTTGAATCTTCCTGATGTGAGGTTAAAGCTTGGCTCCCAATGAATAGAAATTATAACATCTCCTTGCTGGAGATCTCAGTAGGGGGTGAAGTATTGATTGGATGCAAAGACTTCCCACTCTGAGAGGGCATCTGCTTGTCACCAGGCAGGGGACAGCTTTCTGGGCTTTCACAGGTTAAAGAGCATTAAGAGCAAAATAGATGATTTTACAAGCAAATTATTAAGAAAGGAAGCAATTGTTGTAATATTCAGAGAATCTTGTCATATTCTTTATGAGCAGTACACTCACTAATAAGCTTCTGCTCTATAAAACCAGGTATTGAATATATCCTGAAGTTTTCTGTCAGAATTGTGTTAATACATTGTTTGTAAAGTTTGGATCCACAGCTACTGAATTCTGTCAGAAGTTGATTAGTTATGTCTTTGATTAATTCAAATGTTTGAAATGTTTCCTAGTAAGAATTTTTTTTTGAGTATGATGAGCTTTGGGAAAAAACAATGTACGTGATCTTCCATTAGGTATGAACAGTGTGATAAACACAGTCTCTATCTCTGTCCATAGAAACAACAAAATAATTTCCCAATTCCTTACCTACTGCTAGCCCAAGGTCCCATCTGACCTGGTCAGATCAGCAAAAGAAACTTCAGGAGCTGGGAACCTGCTAAATGTCATTGGAGCTCCTGGTGTTCCTGAGGGTTAGATAAAGCTGGTTGCTGCCTTGCTGCTTGACCCATGCTGCACAGTGGAGCAGAGTGCAGATTCCAGAGGCAGCTCCCATGTGGATCAGTAACAGCATGTGCTGAGATGCAGAAAGGGTTACCAGCATGTGTCAGGGAGCAGTAGAATGTGTTCTTACACTGTTGCACCTGCATTATGAAGTCCTGCTGCGGAGTCCCTGGTAGGACACACTGGCTTGAGGTGGACCCCGTGTTGTGCCTGTCTCCATTGCTGCTGTAGGTGAGCAGGTTTCATGGAAGAGTGCTTCTCAAACACAGGGAAGTAGCTCTTGCTGCAGCAGTAGCGTGCTAATTAGGTTTTTCTGCAGTAACAAAAAGCTATCTGCAAGTTTAATCTGTTAATCCTCTTGATCAGGAGTTGAGGACTGATTGCAGATTTGTTTGCTGTATGTAGAAACAGTGTGTAATGTTTTACAGTGTACTTAAATGAGTTCTGCATTGTGTTCCAGGTAATCATATTCTACCTGATGAGGATTTGGCTTCCTTTCATTGGAGTTTACTTGGTCCAGAACATCCACTAGCTTCACTTAAGGTAAAAATTTAATATAACTGGGAGAAATTAAGCTAAAATCAATGCTACTGGTTAATCAGAGCAGTGTGATAGGTTAATTGAGTGAACCTCTGCAAGGCCCTTGTGCTTGGTCACCCTCAGGTGGCCCAGTCCCTGGCTGCAGAGGATACCTGGGGTCATTGGCTTTACAAGGCTAAACTTAGCCTGCGTGATCCCCCTCAGTGCCCTTCAGCTGTACAAGCCAGAGCTCCAGTGTGGTTTGGCTTGGAGAATGCAGCTTCTTGCTCACCTCTTTCTTCAAGAGGAGAGTTTTTTGTTTAGTCATGTTCTTCAGCTATCAAAAATAACAAGCTGTGTATCTTCCTACCATCTTGTTTTATTTTCTGCAGCTCTGAGTTTGTGCAATAGTTAGTTTTTGGTATTTAAAGTGTAAATATGCTGGAGAACAGATTGCACGAGAAAGCTGAAGTGGCCTGCGGTAGTTTTGGGAGGGGGCTGAGACAAGTAACTTGCCTGATGCTCTTAGATTACAGTATGTGTGTTCTTCTGCTGTTTCATCACACTTGCCCTGTGCATCTGCCAAGTAGATGGCTATAAAAGGGAAACTGGACACATCAGAGAATGGGAGCATAGTGACCTTTCTCTCTGCCACAACAGATCTATCTTTTTGTCTTTCTCCTAAAGTGTACCGTGCAGCAAATAAGCGGCTTTTTGTAAATTCTATCAGACTGTTTTGTTATCTCCACAGCAAAAATAGGTGGATTTTTTCCCCTTCTCTTCCTGAAGTTTATTAAGCCTTGAAAAATTGTAAATTGTTTTGCCAAAAGTAGAATTTAAAACTAAATTCCAGCTTTTCAGCAGAATTCTTAAGGCTTGCATGTACATTGCTTAGTGAATAGCTGTGATGTTTGATGTTACATTCATCCTCTATTTTGCTGCCACTCTGGTGTTTAGAAAGGTAAGTGTTGGCACATTCCAGTGGCAAAACAAAACCTGCATACGTGTTTGCTACTTCCTTGTAAAGCTTGAGGTGAAAAAATGAAAGAGTGTGCCTGTATTTTCATTTTTTACTAAAAAGGTTAAACTGTAGGGCTGCTCACCAGGTGGTTGATAAACTTCCCGGTGATACTTTCTCTGGTCTAGCCTGAGTAGACTTGTGTGACAGTCAGGAAAGATTATTGCTTCAGACACCTAGACCTCCTGGAAAGCCCTCTTAATTTATACTGAAGTACTTGAATGAAAATTAGGTATTTGTCATCTTTGCTTTTAGATGTACATGTTCAGTGGAAATGTCAACTGGGCTTTGTAGCTGTCATCTGAGGGAAAGGAAATGTCTACCCTCAAAGCATCCTGGGCTGCCTTACACAGTCCTCCCTGATGGATCTTACCTGTTGATCAGTGTAATCAGATGTGAAAGCAGTTCCCATTTGGCTGTTAGAGGTTCCATGAAAACTGCTGTGCTGTTATCAGTGCAAAGCCTCAAAATGAGTGCCCTGACAGAGGAAAGGCTAGCACAACACAGGATTCGTGGAATTTCACAGCACCTTGCTGGTGAGTTGTTTGGTGCTGAGTACAGCACCTCAGTCTCCTGCCTGGCAATGGTGTCAGGTGGAAGGACACGTCTGCAGCAAACCAGGCTTCCTGAGTTACTGGTCATGGAACAACTGCCTTTGTGTTTCAGCTTTAATTGCACAATGTTCATGATTTGAAATGATAACTTGTTTCAGGAGCTCATTAGTTGAGTTTAATTTCACTGACATACTAGTATGTCAGTGATGTTGTCACAGCTCTCTGAAGGAACCTCTTTAGTGTAGATGTGCACACAGCAATATTACCTGTAAATTTTATAAATGCTTAAAAAAACCCCAAAAAATTTATATTAATCACAAGGCTGATGGCAAGGAGTAGTTTCAGAACACTCCCAAAAAGTGCAAGCCTTCATGAAAACTGGAAGTGGGGGGAAGTTTTTGTGTTTCCCCACGATGTCCTTCCTGGGCTGTGCTTACAAACTTTGCTTTGTTATGACTATTTAGAGTTAAAACTGAGTGTTCTGTGTGCTTGGGAACCAAGAGCTCTAATCCCACACCTCATTCAGCTCAGGATTTAGAAAGCTTTTTCTCATTGTGTAAAGATTTTAATCTCTTGTCTTTAGGACAGTATGGTCTTGAGCATCAAAGCTGACGGACTCTGTTCCGGTGGCCAGATTTGTTGCTTTTCAGGGAGAACTGTGACAATTAATAAAGTACAATGGATTTTCTGCTTTCTCTCTCAATGTTTTATTATGCAAAATTGTTACTTTTCCTACAAGAGAAGCTTTGCTGGTTCACCAGTGAAAAAGGGTAACTTAGAGAAGACACCACCAGCTTTGCTGCTGGAAAGTGCTAGGATTGCCCTGATGTCACTGTGGGGGAGGAAAAAAAGCAAACCTGAGGGAACTCCCACCTCCTCTTTAAATGGGAGGTTGTCCATCCAGGCACAGCTGAGTAGAAATGGGATGAAGGGAGGGAAATTGAAAACCTGACTGAAGAATCCATACTTAACATCTGGAAGGAAATGAACCCGAGAGTCAGGACAACGTCTCTGTGTGCTGGATGAAAAGCCTTTCATGAGACACCAACAATTACCATCAGCTCAGCAGAACTATGAAGATTCCACAGCCAAATGTAAATTAAGATGTTCGAATTGCTGTTGCTGCAACAGGCAGAAAGAATCAAAAGCTGGCTCTGTGAGCTCTTCTGGGTCAGGATCTCATCTGTCTAAATGCCCCTGTGCAAACATCTAATAAATGTACAGATCTGCACTTGCAGTTTGTCACCTACCTGAGAGCAGAGTTCACTGAAATGACCACCCAAATCAGGGGTTTGAAACAAGAAAGGAGTTGATAGATTTCCTGAGAAATCATTTGGTTGCTAGACCTTGTTTGGAAACCAGCATTACCCTACTTTTTGTTTGTGTGGCTTGGGATTTATCTTTGAGACAGTTTGGTTTTATTCCGGAAAAACTGAAGCTCCATTCCAATTACAGTATGGAGCTTCAAGATCAGTGTGTAATACTGTCAGAATGGGTTTGGAAGGGCAGTTTCTTACTTCTGGAAGGAATTAGTGCCTGTTTGGGAGCACAGACCACTGAAGAAGTGCTGACTCTTCATTCACAAGGTAACCTTAAAAACAAAGCTTAATTCAGTCTCCCTTTGTAAATAAGAAGAGTATGCTGGGAAACTCCGTCTCTTTGGTTGTTCCATGTCAGTGGAGAGGCCAAGAAATGCTTCCAGAAAGCAATCCAAAATACGCAGATTAGGCTTCTTCTCTGAATCGCTTTAGGAAATTCCTGTCTTACTCTGCTGACTTTGGAGGGTGTTTGCCAGAGGGAAAGTAATATATGAAGTAGGTGCTTAGGTAGTTTGATGTTGATCAGATGACAAAGGTGACACTATTAAGATAATACTTCAAGTAAGTGCCTTGTTGTTCATGGGTTTTTTTGATGCTAAGGATCATCACCATGCAGGTCAGAAAGGACCTCAGGAAATGATCTAGTACAACCTCCTGTAAAAAGTGTGGTCAGCTTGAGGTCAGAGCAGGTTGCTCAGGGCATTGCCTAGACTAGTCTTGGAAATCTCACAGTCTGTCTGGGCAGCCTGCCCTGTGGTTTGACAGTCCCGACGGTGAAGATGCTTTGCCTCGTATGCAGTCTGAGCCCTTCTTGTTTCAGGCTATGTCTGGTGTCTCTTGCTCTTGCACAATGAACTGCTGTGAAGAGCTTGGCTCTGCGTGCTCAGTTACCTTTCTGTGGGTAGTGGAAGGCTGTATTTCCAAAGCCTTGTCTTTGACAGGTTGAATAAGCCCCATTCCCTCAGTGCCTTCTTTACAGATCAACTGCTCCCAACTTTCTGACAATGTGGATGGCCTTCTGCAGAACCAGCTCCACTGTTCTGACATCTGGCTCGAGCCCCAGATGGAATGCAGTGCTCTGGAGTTTATCATCTGAGCACTGAGGAGTGGGATCGCTGGATCTGCTGGCTGTGCTCCTGCTTCACAGCCCAGGGTGCACCCCACTGGCTCCTGTTCAGTTCTGCTGCTGTCTTCCAGCCCCAGGTCCCTTTTGGCACATGTCCAGCCTGCAGAGTAGCCAGAGGTTATTCCTGCCCTGGTGCAAGGTTTTGCTTTTACAGCTGTAGAATTTCTGAGGGCTCCTGTTGGCTCATCCCTATGGCTTGTCAGGGAGCTCTGGATGGCAGCCGAGCCCTCAGGTTAGGAGTGTGCAGGGCTGTCACCTGGGTCTCTCTGAAGTCTGTCTGTATCACATCTTTGGCTTGTGCTTCTGCTCTCCCCTTTGCTTTCTGACATAATTCTTGTTCCCCTGGTTAGATTCGATTTTCTAGATGTCCTGTGTGTACAAATTGTTAGCAGAGGGTATCTGTGTCCTCTGTATTCTTGTTACCATGCAGAAAGAGGTTGTTTTCCCAGCCATGGTGGAGCAAGGAGGAGAGAGAATTTTTAACTAATTAACCCAATCTTCCGGGAAAAGCTGAGCTTTGCAGATCTGAGAGGATTTTAAGTTATCTAGGGAACTTCTTGCCTCTTCAGAAAGCTGGTTATTAGATCAGATGCACTGCAAGCTCCTAAGATGAAATATTTTTAACATTGAAAGGGTAATACAGGATCCAAACAGTTTGGATGCCATCTCTAATAGAAACTGCTAGACAGAAATAAGAAAGCCTAGGCAATTTGTTTTAGTATCCTTCATATCTTCGGCATTTTTGCTTACCAGTGGGGAAAAAAAGGTCCCTATGTGTTGCCTTGCAGCAACTGAATGTTCTAGGTCTCTTTTTTAATGGTTTGAAAATGAAACTGAACCAATTATCTGTTTCCAGCAGGCACGGTGGTAATTGTGGTGTTGATTAGCCTCTAAAGGCTTTGCTTCCTGAAGACAGTGGGCAGCTGGGGGGTTCCCAGAACTGGGGAGCTGTTCCCAGTTTTGGGGACCTTTTCCCAAGTGTACCTTAGGTACCTTCTACACCATCCTAATCATCCCATGGAGTTGTGCTTGTGGGAGTCTGTTGTCTTCCTAAAAAACACTTCTGCAAGTTTATTTTGTCAAACCCAAGACGTTTTTGTCTTGTTGCTTCTGGGTTTGTAATGTTACTCTGCCTCTGGTTTTGACAAATACCTCTGTAGAATTCATGGCCTTTCCCCACTTAATCTTTTCAGAATACATGAATAAGTCACTTGTGATTTTTGTCAGTGCTGTCACAAACTCAAGTTCTTTTGCAACTGGCAAAGAAACTGGGCCCTTCTCAGGTGTAACCTCTCCAATCTCATTGCCTTGCAAGTGTGGGACCCACCCCTGTGTTTGCCTTCCAGAATTGGATTTCTGTGCTGTAGCTTGTCTGAAACTTTTCTGTAGAGGATAAGGGGTAAAAAAATAACTTCTAGGAAGAAATCTCTTCTAATGAGAAATTGGAAAAATGAGAAATGCTTTGTGTGACCATAAAAGAAAGTTTTATCCACAGACACATGCTCTGTAACTTCTGCTGCAAGTCTGAATTTTTCCCATCCCTAATGTGCAGTAAGACTTAGCCTGTATTTTAATGCATGCAGGATTAGAAACATTCTTTATAATTCAGTACAAAAACGAAAATTTTTGATTTCTGTAAAGTTCTGAAATGAATTTAAAGATTTTCTTCTTTAGTATCAGGAAAGTACATCTTATTTCACCATCTTCCTTTCAGACTTCAGTAGTGTAGGTCATGACACTCTTAGTTTTGAGGATGTTCTCAAATCTGCACTGGATGTCTTTGAAACAGAAAAAAAGAAAATCCAAATATCTGAAATGTCTCTAGATATGTTCAGAAGGTCTCACGTCAGGAATTAAGAATATGCTCCTGGGAGATCTTGAGGCTGTTTATAGGCAGCTAAATGGGAGTGCTGTGCAAAGTGACCCCTTGATAGGGCTCACTTGAGCTTCATTCTTCCTGAATGAGCTGAACTTTAGTGCCAGAGTGATGTGATGTCTTCTTTTGATGTCAGCTTTATATGGTTTATTCAGTATTGCCATCATGGAGATCACATAAATTAACAGGAGATTGCTTACTCCTGTCATCCACTGTGTTTCCAAGCAGAGATTGCAGGAACACTCAGGGAGCAGTGCAGGGTTTCTGCAAGGGCTCTGCAGAGAGCACATCCAGCATGACACAGCCATGGAGTGATTCACTTGCTTTAGAGATGGGTAATTGTTACACATACAAGGAAAATGGGAAGCGTTGACTTGGATTACCAGGGAGAAGAAAATCTATTCCTTCTGCTGGCAAAATGTGGGGAAAATTTTATCGTCAATATTTATGACTCTAAACTTACATGTGAGTGCGACCTATATTTAGCATTGTTGTGTATATTCAGAGTGTGCACTAGTGTAAACTGAGATTTCAGTATCTGAAACAATTCGCTGCCACTGACTGTACCATACAAAACTGTTCTTGACTGTTACCTTTTCACACGGGCATGGAGGGATAGAACATGGGGGAATGGCCTGAACCTGAAGGAGGGCAGGTTTAGGTTAGGCATTAGAAATAAATTCTTCCCTGTGAGGGTGGGGAGGCCCTGGCACAGGGTGCCCAGAGAAGCTGTGGCTGCCCCTGGATCCCTGGAAGTGTCCAAGGCCAGGCTGGATGGGGCTTGGAGCAACCTGGGATAGTGGAAGATGTCCTTGCCCATGGCAGGGGGTGAGACTGGATGAGCTTTAAGGTCCCTTCCAACCCAAACCATTCTGTGTTTCTATATTTAATTTAGGCTTATAAAATATAGCACTCATATCTGGTAGAGATCAGATGTAGAAGGAATATCCTGACGTTTGTATAAAGTAGACATTAGGAGAAGGAAATAAATAAAAATGGGAATCTGGCAAAAATCCCATGGTCTAAATATGAAGAGGGCAGTGTAAGAAACTGCATCATAAGTGGTTCAAATAAGGGCAGGGAAGAAAATAATCACAAATGGTAGACTCTGTAAAATGAAAAGGTATTGTCATTATGCAAAGTATTAATCAGAATTTTGCATAAATGTTTCTGACAAGACTGAATTGCACTATTTTCTAGTAAAGTATGATCCCTCTGTGTAGAATGCAATAAGAATGCGTAAAGATTTTTCACTCTTTTTTTTTGTGTCTTAAAAATAGAGCTGTTAAATCATAGTAGTGATCTCTCAAGTTGTGAATCACTGAATTTTGCAAATAGATGGATTAAAAGATGTTAAAAACAAAAACCTAGCTGCCCCTATAAGCCCAGGCAGAGTGCTTCAGAATTGTGCAGAGGTTCCAGCCAGAATTTTTAGAAATTCTTCAGGCTTCCTCTAAAATGTAGGACATGTATTTGGAGACCTCTTTCCTGCTCCTGTGAGCATGTGCAGCACTTGGGATGGAAGCACAAGCTGCTGACATTTGAGGAGTTCCTCAGCCCCAGCTGGCAACACTACTCCCTACTTGGAATTTTGCAGGGGTCCAGGACGGTTCCTTGACCCGAAGTTTCTACTCAGCCATGAAGGATTACACAGGGCACATAAGAGCAGTGATTCCTGTAATCGTAGGCCAAGTCACAGTTCATTTTCAGGAGGAACCAATTGAGTGCTGAGGTGGAAGTGCAGAGTTTCCAGTTTCCCCTCCTTTCTCCATGTGGACTCAAGAAGGGATCAGGCCACAGAACCTCATCTTGAACTCCTTAAAATGTCTCATTCACTTGCAGCTGCTGATCACTGAACTGTAGGAGCTTGTTGTCTATAGAAGCTTTGGATATGGTACCACAAAATTACTCCAGCTCGCTCTGCTTGCTACAAAATCCAAAGTGATTCTCACCAGTGACCAGCAAGTCAGTGGGAATTCAGCATTGTCCTAACACCTTGGGAATGCTGGACTTGATGCTCTGAGTTGTAGATGTATCTGTGGTCTCTATGGCCCCAAGTCAAACTTGAGGGGAATTTTTAATTTTCATTAAAGTGTGTGTTTCTCATCCATTTAAAATCACTGGTTGAATAGGGGTGGTCAGACACATCTGGAATTGGATGGTGGAACATTAGTGCTGGATATTGAAACTGTTTTATAAATGGAATTAGGTTAAGAATTTAATCTGTATCTGCAAAATAGTACTCAGCCCTGTAACTGGGCTGATATTGAAATGCTACTATCATAGCAACATGAGAAACCCAGCCATCCTTCTCTGCTGTATATTACAATAGAAAAATCATTTCTTGCCTGAGATGTTACACATGCTGCTACAGGTAATGAAATGCACAAAATTTGAAAAGACTAATTATAAACTATCTATATGTAATTCAAGTAATTTTCAAATAATTTTTAGACCCATTTCTGTAGATATTTGAAAATAAATTTCCTCGAGAAACTATTTTTTTTCAGTTTGATTTTCAGATCCTCCCTTTTCTGTGTACACAGTGATCTTTCTGTTCCCAGTGGGTCTTTTTCATTAATTCTGATAGCACTTTACACTCAGAAAATAAACTGTGTCAAAGTATTTCCTGGCATGTATATGTGAATGTATGATGAAAATTATGGTGTATGATGAATTAGGTGAAGCATTTGTACTGGAGGAAATGTCCAACTAGAAAGCAGTAAAAGAATGGGCATGGTTGACCTTTGTTGTTGGAGCTGATGTTGAACCAGCAGGGATTTACACAGAGGTGAGGTGTCACATAAATATAAATACATTGTAATTGTATCACTGTTTAAGGTGAAGTCTTAAAAACAAAGTGGAATGCCCAGTATTTAGACACTAAATCTGGCAGCAGGGAGTTTATTGAACATGTTGCCAGTGAGTGGAAGTGCAGCAGCGTGGCTGCCGTGGCCGGGCGCTGCTCACGCCGCCGCGTCTGCTCGCAGGTACGCGCTCACCAGTTGGTTCTGCCGCCCTGTGACGTGGTGATCAAAGCCGTCGCCGACTACGTCCGCAACATTCAGGACACCACTGATTTGGATGCCATAGCAAAAGATGTTTTTCAGCATTCGCAGGTAAATTACAAAGCCAAATATTGGCTTGTTTTCTTATTGTTTCTAAGTTTTTAACCAGTTTAGCTGTACGTTTGTGTTGAAGAACTGCATTTGATTAAAAAGTGATTTGATCTGTTGGATAATAGGAATCTGTTGGTATTTGCAGTGGCTTAGCTATCCTAGTTTCATATTCCATGCTTCCTGAGGGTGAAAATACTGTGTTTACCCTCAGTGTTTTAAAGTGTTGATAACCAGAGGGGTTTGTAGCCTAGCTGTGTGCACTGCTTTGAGAATCAGCTGTACATGAAGACTGGGTGTTCAAGTTTACCTTTACATGGGTTAACATAATATTTCTTGTACTGGAGCAGTGCTGCAGTCCTGTAAGGGTCCAAAGGCATTAGACCTGAGATATGGTGTACATTTACTACTGTACAGCTCTGTGCTGACCTACAGGTGACAAACCTGGATGTACTTGTGACAGATTTTTTTTTTATTTTAGTCTAGAACAGATGACAAAGTTACTCGGTTTAAGAGAGCGGTTGCTTATTACTCAGCAACTAATAAACCTATGCCATTTCATCCACCACATTACCTAGGTAAGTAATGACAGCAACCAGGCTTTTTGTTTTAGCTAAAACCTGGGATAACCCTGAATCAGAAATGGTATTGTTGGCAGCCTCATAGAAAAATGTTTATGTCCTCTGGCAATTCTCATTGACCCTTGAAAATGAAGTTTCAGAAGGAGGTTTTCATATGATATGTGCTGAGGTTGTGTTCTTGCCCCAGAAGAGGAGAACAACCTGGATTACTTTTCCTCTTGGCTATTGCAGCATCCATTCTGGCACTGGGACACTTGAGAGAAAGATGCTGGGTACAACAGAAGTCTGGTGTCCAGTCCCATGCACGAGGACTGATGTCATAACAAACCTGCTCAAATTGCTGGTTTACATTGTTGAGGTGTTGCAGATTATTCTCAAGGCTTAAAAATTGAAATCTGTGATCACAGGATTTCCTACTCATGCCCCAATCTTAACACTAAAATGTCATTTTAGCTGAAATTTTCTAAAGCTCTTCAGTTACCATACTGGTACACTGATACAGATTTTTCCTGCTCTTTTTGGGTGTGTGTGTCTTTATTTACATCCAGAGACCCGCATTAAAGGGTTTAAAGGCTACTCTGGGTCAAATAGTCAAGTGACAAAATACCAGCATTCTGTATCTGCGTGACATTGGCAGCATCTTTATTATGATGTCTCTTGGGGATGTTTCTCTTTTAAGCTGCCATCGATTCTCAGGTAGAGTAGGAATGTACAACAATGAAAGATACAAAGACCTGGAAGTGGCTAAGACACATAAAATACACTTCACAAGCTACAAAGTATTTTTACTGAAAGGCAAAAATGAATAAAACTGACTTAAAGGCATAGGAGAAAACAGTAGTGCTAACAGAACAAAAATAAATAAGCCATAGAAGCAAAAGGACAAACAGGGTAACATTTGTGTCAAATACTGAGGGTTTTCATGAGTGTTTTGTTTTTTTCCTTTGTTTTTTCCTTTGGTTTTTTTTTGTTTGTTTGGTTTTTGTTTTTTTTTTTCTTGTTGTTGGTTTTTTTTGCTTCTCTTTTCCCTTCCTCCCCTGCCACACAGCAGCCAGACCGAATCAGTTTGGTATGCCTGGGATAGTGCCACCATATGTTCCTTCTCAGATGCTTAACATTCCACAGACCTCACTACAAGCAAAACCTGTGGTAAGTACAGCCTCTGCCCTGCTCCTTTGGAGAGGCCTGCTGTGCTCAGCAAACTGAAATCCAGGTGGGAAAGGTGTAGCCAGCTTTTTAACATGGGCAGTCACTGATTGAATTTTAAGTCTGGAACTAAAGTGATGCTACAGACTCTGGTAGAACAGTTTTTGTGGATGTTCAAGATGGCTGAGTTTTAATGTATATATTTGGAAAAGGCCACTTGGTTAAAGAATGTATTTTGTTTTAAAAGCAAAGCCTTAGTTGCCTTCACTCAAGACAGATCCCTTTGTTTTAGGCCCAGCAGATGTCCGGTCAGGGTGGGGCCCAAGGCCAGGGTCCATACCCATACAGCCTCTCTGAGCCAGCCATCACCTTGGAAACAGGTGGGAAAAGTCTGTCTGAGCAGAACAACTACAGTAACATTCCTCACGAAGGAAAACACACACCGTTGTATGAACGGTCTTCTCCGATAAATCCAGCTCAGAGTGGGAGCCCTAATCATGTGGATTCAACCTATTTTCCTGCCTCTTCTACATCTTCGTCCTCTGACAATGATGAAGGCAATGGGGGTGCAGTGAAGTAAGTGTCTCATGAGGATGTTTTTTTACTCTGCTTCTGTTAAAATAAATATACTTTCAAAATCATTTACCTGTATCCTGAAAGTAAGAATCACAGAATTAATCATAGAATACCCTGAGTTGGAAGGGACCCTCAAGCATCATTGAAGTCCAACTTCTGGCCCTTCAGAAATCTGCAAATTAATCATATGATGGACTTTAAAAATTAAGTTTTGGGTCACTTTGACTGCAGATACATTGTTCACTCTTACCGCCTTGTTCCTTAAGCGGGAATCCAAAACCAAATAGTGTTGGATGTTTTTCCTCTTCTGCCCTTATGTTTTATAGAGAGAGCAAGGTTTTGGTAAATGTCATAAAGCCTTCCAGTCCTTTACTTTGTATAAAAGAAATATTCCTACTTCACAGTATAATTCATTAAAATTTCAGAAACTGAAAGCTGTGGAACTTCACTGAACTAGTGGTGTTTACACTTCTTAAATTTGGGAACAATGTGGCTTTGCAAAGAAACCTAATGTGAATGTCAGAAATTCACCATTTTGGACAGTGTCAGAAAAGCCTTGTGGAGCAAATGAAGAGCGAAGCTGGCTTTGCTCTGTTCCACTCATTGCCTGGTTTGCTGCACAAGTGCTTCTGACTTCCACGAGGTCCTGTGTCAGTCCTTGGCCATGGAGTTGTGTGGACTTGCTGTAATTACAGCTTCCTGACCTACCAGGAGGAGATGTGAGCAGAGGCAGTTTGTGTTTGCCTTCTTTGGGTGTAGCGGTGCACGGAGTGAGAACCAGAGCCTGGGGCTTGGCCAGGCTGTCAGTGCCCTGGCAGTTTGGAGTGGTGTGGAACAAGTACAGGTGTGTTTCCACATACTGGGCCCCTCGCAGCAAGGCAGACCTTGAGGAGCTCTGGAGCATGTCCAGGGGAGGAAGTGGAGCTGGGGAAGGGGCTGGAGCACCAGGAGAAGCTGAGGGAGCTGGGGGGGCTCAGCCTGGAGCAAAGGAGGCTCAGGGGGCCCTGCTGGCTCTGCACAGCTCCTGCCAGGAGGGGCAGCCAGGGGGGTCGGGCTCTGCTCCCAGGGAACAGGGACAGGACAAGAGGAGGCAGTGTCAAGCTGGACCAGGGGAGGTTTAGATTGGATGTTAGGGAAAATTTTTTACTGTTAGGGCTGTCCATGTCTTCCACAGGCTGTCCAGGGTAGTGAGGGAGTCACCATCCCTGCAAGTGTTCAAAAAATATGTGTGAATGTGGCACTTGAGCACATGGTTTAGGTGGTGACAGTGGTGGTCCCAGTTTGATAGTTGGACTTGGTGATCCTTAGAGGGCTTTTCCAGCCTTAACAATCCTATGATTCTACAGGGTATTATATTCTTGATGTGTCTACAGTAATGCATGATGACTTGGATTTTGATTTCTGATGCATTCTGCCAACTTTAAATATTATTATGTGTTTTGCTTAGTAAATCAAGTAAGTTTGTGTAGCTTCCATGCAGTGCAGAACTGGAAATGTGCCTGTATTAGAAAAAACAATATAAGTTATTTTTCAACCGTCTTTTTAGTGTGTCTTACGTGTTTTTTGTGATAAATTCCGCCACTGAAATCTAGACACTGTCATTGATATCATGGTTTGAAGAAAGTCTTCTGATTGAGGAAATTCCTTGGCATAGACAAATATTTAAAGTTCAATCAAGAATGTTTCCTGTGTGAACATTATTTAGTTATCTTAATATGCAGCTTTTAAATACAACTCAAATGTTGACATAGTGTAAATGAATAAATGTTGGTGTTAAAGTCTCTTCAAGACTCCTGCAAATGAACATTTTTAATAGAAAGCATACCTTAAAATCAGAATCTGTTGCCCAAGATTCCATTCACAGGCACCAAGGATTTATTTCACGCTCTCTCAAACTGAATTTTAATATGATGCTTTTCCTTCTGTTGTCCTTCAGCCATGTCAGTGGGAACAAAATAGGCTGGGAAAAACCAGGAACCCAGTCAGAAGGTCAAACGCGTGGAGAGCTGGGAGACCAAACAAAGGTATTTCCTGAAATTCCAAACATCACAATGTATTATTTTGTGTTAAAGCTTTACAGCAAACTCGAAGGAGGATTTTCTATATAAGTGCAAACTTTTACACTTTTTTGTGAATGACAAAACAACAGCTTTGGAGTACAGGAGGAAGTTTTCCAAGGACATTGTAGCATATACATAAAAATGAACATGAAGTAGTATGAGTTAGAAAAAGCTGGATATAAACCAGGAACAAATCAATAACCTTGTTTGGCCTTTAGCCAGCAGTCTTACCATCAGATGTTGCTCTCTGGGTTTCCAGTAGTGCATGTAGGATTTTTAGGAAGGAGTGTAACAGTCTGAGTGTCAGTAGGGTCAGAGTCCGTGTCCACAGTGCAGTAAGCACAGCTCTGACACACATCAGTGTTAGCCACAGGCCACTGTAGGTGTATTAGAGTTCAGCTGAGGAGTCAAAAGTCCTTTATAACTCCGTAGTAGGAATTTCATATAATACATGTTAGAGTAGCTCTGTGGGACCAGTCACACTGTATTGCTGTTTCACTAGGTAACGACAGGCTAGATAGGCCCTTCGTAAAGATGTATCATTATTAAATTTCTTCAAGATTTCAAGCCACTGTCAAATGAAGAATATGATGGTCTCTCTTCCAAGTTTGATCTGTGTTTTGAAAGAACATTGAGAGCACCGGCACTTAATATCTCTGTGCCTTTGTGGTGGAGCTGTACACCAACTGTTACCTGTGTCAGAAACCCAGTCTTGAGTTAGTTACACTGTAAGCAAACAGTACCTTTGTACCTTTGGCATAGGAATTCCAGTAAACTTTGGCTTTTGTGCTTAAAATATCGAGGGGATGATTTCATCCATCAGCAGTTATTATTTCTGCAACTACGCCTGTATGGTAACTGTGTCTGCCTGTGGGTTAGTCACCGTATGCAAATGCTAATTTGACTTATTACATTCCTTCTCTGCTGGGCTGGGGCCTGTGTGCAGCCCTGTGCATCCCCCAAAGCCTTGAACATGTCCTGTGTCCTGTCCTGGAGACAGGCTGTGCTCCCAGGGTGGGAGCTGTACAAGCAGTCATTAAACTTCCCAATAGATGTAGTACCCAGGCTGTGTGCACATACACACACATTTAAATCTGTATGTACACACTTAAATGCATACAGTTTAATGTATTAATGCTCCTGAGCTTTACTTGCCTATTTTTTTTAATTATCAAACTACTTCTGCCCCCAGTAGCAGGAGAAGGCAGTTGCCTCTGTTGAGCACGACAGGGAGGATTGTGAGTACGTTTTGTAGATGAACTCATAATTGAAAAAAGGAGTAGTATTTCCTGAAGAAGTTGCCCAGAGAAGCTGCTCTGTTCCTGGACGTGTCCAAGGCCAGGTTGGACAGGGCTTGGAGCAACTTGGGATGGTGGAAGGTGTCCCTGCCCATAACAGGGTGAAATGAGATGGTCTTGAAGGTCCCTTTCAATCTGTGATTCTATGAAGCTTTCAAGTGAGTGAGTTATGTGAATTTCTGAGGTAAAGTGCTGAAAATCCAGCAGATCAGGCAGGTAGCAGCAGTCTTGAAACTCCTTTCACTTGACTTAAATGTCAAAATTCCATGCAGTTGTCTCACAGCATGGTTCTACATGACAAAGGTAAGCTCCTCTCATCCTCCTACATGCATATTACTAAAGAAAAAACCTTTTAACTGTGGTAGTTCCTCATCTTGGGTGTTGGAATATTGCTGGAGCAGATCCAGGAAGAGCCTGGGTAGTGCAGACAGGGCAAGCATTGCTGTCACGTGGGGATTTTTGTCCTCTTTCCTGCGTGCCCCCAGTAACTGATGATTCTGTAAACTTCTCACTGTGGTTCGGTATTGCTGACTTAGAGTTGTTGGGGTAGAAGACAGAGACAAAAATACTTAACCTGATAAAGAAATATTTGATGCTGTAACACAGATTTAATAAAGCTGTGATATAAAAGCATTTGGTATTATTAGCATGTTCTGTTGGAAGAGTTCTGGTTTACAGGTTTTAACCATTTTGTCTATATATTTTCATTTTTATAACTCAGATGAAGTCCATATTACCAACTAAAATACAGTCTTTCAGTAACATTCTCTTTGATGGTGTGATTAAAATTTCATTTGAAAACAAGGTTGTCCTTTGATATTTTACTACCTACACCTTTCTCCAGAAGATCTTTGGAGGTCATGTGGGGGGTTTTGTTGTTTGCATGCAGGTTTGTATTTTTCATGGGCCTGAAGAGAACCACCTGAGCTTGTTTGGGCCTATTTTTTATGTTACGTGTTCTGTGGGATTTCATGCTTTGGCCATTTCTGTTTCAGCTTTGCATTTCAAGTCTTAGGAAGCATGTGAGCTTCTTTACACATATTGTGAAAATACTCCTGCATGATGTATCATCAAGGGATCGAATTTTGGTCTCAAAAATTTTTACTATTGCTATAATAATTTATAGGCATGAAGCTAACATGAGCTCTTAAGCTAAAACCAGCTTTTGTTTTTGAAGACCTGCATTTTTAGGAATGAACTCTTAAGTTTTTAGTTGTCTCTGTGAGAAATAAACATAAATCCTAATTACTGGCTCATTCACCGGGAGGTTTACAGTATATTTTCATTCATTGTATTTTTCCCATAAAGTTTATGAACCATTTCTAGAACTGGAAAAGAATGCCTCTCTAATCTTGCAGTCAGACATCTTTGCTGTTTTCTCTTACAGTCTTCTCAGACAAAAGAGTTTTTATGTTAAAAAAAAAAAAAAGGCAACCCAAAAACCCGACAACATTTACTAGGCTTTTGAGTTTGGACACTGTATTTTACGTGTTATTAAATTGAACTATGTCATTTTCCCTCCTTCATCTAGAACTGCAAGCTGAGAAGGGCTAATTCTAGATGAATTACAGGCTATATGACTGTCAGTTAACTCACTGAGTTGGGAGTATCTTGGGAGTACTGAATTAAGAGGCCATTCACATCCTTAAAAGGCTATCAGTCCCCTTCTGCATTATGCAGTTAAAAATTTTAAAAAAGTAATTACTGTTGCTGTTAATAAGTTACCATAATGTAATAATAAGTTTTACCATAATGTTTATTTCTGTAGTAATTTGCTTCTACTAGCAAACAATGACTGAAGGTTTCTGTTTTCTGAAAACCTTGCAGCCAGCTTTGGATAACATTCTACACACTGCAACAGCGTGATGTGAAGATTTACTATTTTCATTGGGGGTGAAGGAGGAAATTTGCTGTGTCTCTTGGCTGATCTCCTGGTATGTTTCTGGATACATCCAAAGCACTTTATTTTGTATGTTCTGTTACAGGCAGAAGGTTCCTCTAGTGCTTCTTCAGGAAGTCAGGCAGCTGATGTCAAAGGGAATCAAACCAGTAATCCACAAATCCCATGCCTGTTGTCCATGCCCACCAGAAACCACATGGATATTACCACCCCTCCATTACCTCCGGTAGCACCTGAAGTATTACGAGTGGCAGAGCACAGGCACAAGAAGGGGTTAATGTATCCCTACATCTTTCATGTCCTAACCAAGGTATGACATTTAAAAATGAGGTACTGTGAGATAATGATTCTGTGAAGGTTGCCCTGGCATTTCTGGGTGAAGAGTATCAGATTTTTACATCCTTTTTAATGCTCTAAGTTCTGGTCCCTTTTTAGTCCTTTGAACCAATTTTGCCCTGTTTTCTAACCACTGCTCTGGTACATTGTTTCAGTAAATATGAGATGACTACAATTAGAAGTGTTTACTTGCAAAAATAATTAATTTTTCCCTACTATATGCAGATATTTTTATATCTCTATGCATGTGTGTATATGTTTTTGTGTGTGTGTTTATGCATTGTCTGTTTCCATCTAAAAATTCCTGCGTATGCGCTTTGGTGTCTGCCAAGTCTTTTCTATTTTCAGCATTGAGAAGGACTGAGATTGTTTTCCCTCCCAATCTGATCCCTCCCATCACTGATAGCTGGCCCTGAGAGAAAGAGAGCAGCTCTGAGAAATCCCTTTTGTACCAGCAGCTAGCAAAATGGCACTGTCCCCATGCCTGTTAACCTTTATTCACTTTAAAAATCCTCTTCAGGACAGTAAGGACCACAGGCAGATCTGAAATCCATCAAACCAAATGTTTCTGCATTGAGGTTGAGGTTTGGATTTCCTATTTCCCATTTGTTTTGTACCACAGCTCGTTGCTGTCGTGTTCTTACACCTCTCTTGTCAAAGATGTGCATAAGAATCCAAAGGTCTATGAAGACCATTGATGTCAGTTCTGTTTCATACTTTGCACAGCCAAATATTCTTATCATGTTTAAATTTTACTTCATGTTTAATCACAGAATCACAGAATCATTTAGGTTAAGAAAAGATCTTTAAGATCATTGAGTCCAGCTTGTTTACCCAGCACTGCCAAGGCCACCACTGAACCCTGTCCCCAGGTGCCACATCCACTTGGCTTTTAAATCCCTCTAGGGATGGGGACTCCAGCACTGCCACCTGAGGCTGTTTCCTTTGTCCTGTCCCTGTTCCCTGGGAGCAGTGCCTGACCTGCCACTGGCTGCCCCTCCTGGCAGGGAGTTGTAGAAAACAAGAAGGTCCCCCCTGAGCCTCCTTTTCTCCAGGCTGAGCCCCCCCAGCTCCCTCAGCTGCTCCTGGTGCTCCAGCCCCTTCCCCAGCTCCGTTCCCTTCCCTGGACATGCTCCAGCCCCTCCAGGTCTTTCTTGTTGTGAGGGGCCCAAAACTGCCCCCAGGATTTGAGGTGGGGCCTCAGCAGTGCCCAGCACAGGCGATGGTCTCTGCCCTGGTCCTGCTGGTACAGGCCTGGATACCCTTGGCCTTCTTGCCCACCTGGGCTCATGTTCAGCTGCTGCCACCAGCACCACCAGGGCCTTTCCAGCCCTTCTGCCCCATCCTGGAGCTGCAGGGGGTTGCTGTGACCTCAGTGCAGAGCTGTTGAACCTTGTGGTGAAATTACGGGGCTCTTTAGGAATGGGCACATATAGGTGTTCCACGTTATGTTCCTGTTATTGAGAGAGACCTTTTAGACATACCTTACACCTAGAGTAGTGTTGTCTGAGTTAAACCTGACAGTATCCTAATGTAATCACTTCAAGGTGTCACCTTCAGGATTCATTACTGGGATAGTTTAAATTTATTTTTTTTTTAAGAGAAAGTAGCACAATGGAGTGTGTTCTTGTCAGTGTTGAAAATAAAGGTTGAGTTTTGGGGGCATTGCAGTCAGTCATTTTCCAAGAATATCTTAACATGTTTGGATGTGCAGTCACAGAAAGCAGTGTTGCTATTTTGAGAGAAAATGTTTGAAGGTTCTTTCATTCTTTCTTTCTTAAAAGGTATAAAATGCTAAAGTTTTACATACATGTATTCAAACCCAACTTTACTCAGGTAATTCCCAGTTAGGTGGTTTTTGTCAAGGTGTGCTCATAGCATTGTTTTTTATAGTGAATCCCCAATACTGTTTCAGATCCTGCACCAAAAAGTCAGACAGGTGTTTTTAGACAGCATGAATATTTTTTAAAATAACTGCTTGAAATCTAGATCAGTTTGAAATGTGCTTTGGCTGTCTAAAAGCACATTGCTCTATTTCCATATGTACTGTTTTCTTCTTTCAAGTGCCCATATTTGAAGAACAAAATTTAGTTAATCCTCACATGCAGATAGTTCAGACAAAAACCATGTGTGATGGAGAAGAGAAAGAGAAAGCAACAGAACCTGGAGGAAATTAAGCAGGCTGAGCTAATCCTTCCGAGCTGAGTCACTTTACTACTGAGTCACATTTATCTTGACTAACTGATGAATATTAGAGTTGGATTGGTTTCCTGTGCATACCTAAATGCTTTTTCTTCACTGTAATGTCATATTTCTCTGCTTTCTTTCATGCCAAAGGGTGAAATCAAAATCGCTGTTTCTATAGAAGATGAAGCCAACAAAGACCTGCCTCCTGCTGCTCTCCTGTATAGGCCAGTGCGTCAGTATGTTTACGGAGTCCTGTTTAGTTTGGCAGAAAGCAGAAAGAAAACTGAAAGGCTTGCTTTTAGAAAGAACAGACTTCCACCAGAATGTACGTATTGCAGAACCCATGCTTTATTCCTCTTCCCTTTCCTGTGGTTTCAAGAGCTGCTTGTACCATGATTTGAATGGGAGTAGTTATAAGATTCCTTCAGTGGATAAGAGAAAAACATGTTGTTAATTTGAAATTTTATTTCCTATTGTAGTTTAAGAACTGTAAATGTTGCCATTTCTAAGCAAGCTCTGGGGTTTGGTTTGAATGTCTACTTAAGCTGCTGCCAGACCTGCAGTGAGTTATGTCAGTTTGTGATACCCATTTCCATTTCCATATGGCAGAACTGGGTTTTAGGAAACTTCTGTTGTCTGCATGTACATAAAAATCTCCCTGCTTTTTTCAGAAATGAGAGGTGCACAGGTTAATTTTCCCTGTCTTCCCAAACGTGTCCCTGTGTTACCTCAGGGAAATTTACAAGTCTCTCATGTCCTTCAGGTATTGGCATATAAAAACCTGGTTTAAACCCCACAGAAATCAGGGTGGTAACGTAAGCAAAGGTAGACCTGGATGAGGACAGACTGGAGTTTTGCAAACTGCCTTGTCAAAAGGTCTTTTCACTTGTTCAGAGGGATGGATGTTAATGTTCTCCTTAATCTGGAATTTGTCTTTTTAAGTCTTCAATTTCCAGGAATTACTGTCATTCCAGTCCTAGAGTGTTTTTGTTATAATGAAATGCAAGCAAGGAAATGACTGAACTTTGCAGTAGCAGCTTATAAAGGTTACAGGAATGCTGAGACATTCAGTGCATGGCAGCAGCAGTACAAGTATTTACATGTAGGAGTCTGCTGTCACTAGGCTAAATTTAAGAGTCAGATATTCAGAATGTATTAAATCATCATTCACAGGCTTCATGTGTATAAGGATAAAAATAAGTATCAGTTGTAAACTTTATATTCATTCCCTTTGCTCTTTCCATTAGTAATTGTGAAATGTTTTGGTACGTTCATAGTGAAGATGATAATCTCCCAATAATGTTTGGAAAGCTGTTTATCTTTGCCAATTACTTTGTGGAAATCACTATTTACCCTGCTTGAATAATACCTCAGCACACACACTCACAAACTTCTTATGTCTTGAAACTCACACAACACAGTAGTATTTCGGGTTACAGGGTTGTTTCAGGATTAAAACAGTGACGTTATTTGCAGTCTTCATTTATCCTCATGTGACTTCTGTCCTGAAAACTGTACTACAGCCTTTTTTTGGTGAAGAGGCTGAGTGCTTGGACGTCTGCTTTGTGTTTAATCTTGTAAACCTAGAACGTTCTCTGTAGACTACTGGGGAAGCCAGTATTTTCTATTTTCTCTTCATTTATCCTGCTTTCCAGAGCTTGTTCTCAGTGGAGGGTAAGCACACTGCTGATGACTTGGTTTAGTTACAGGAGCTCCAGCAAATCTTGCTGCAGGACACATTCAGCTACTGACCTACTTCTAGCTTAGGACTGACCAAGCTCTTAAAAAGTGAAAACCAATTTGACCTTACACCCAAAAGTTCCTTGCTTCTCTGCAAAGTATTGCTGGGTCTGGGTGCCTGCTCGAGGCCACTCAGGAATAGTCTGGGAGTGCCCCTGGTTTCCTGGGGGCTGCAGCTCACAGCTTCCCCAAACACAGGGTGTCCTCCGGCAGCTCTGTCAGTGCTGGCTCCTCTGGGAGAGAGAGCCCCGGGCTGATGGTGCGGGTGCAGGCGAGAACAAAGGCCAGAGAGAAGGGCCCTGGTGTGATTTCCAGCTCTTTTATTTCCCAGGGAGAGGCAGCAGGGAAGGCAGGAGAGGGTCCGGGGTCCAGGAGAGGCAGCGTGAGGATCAGGCAGAGCTGAAGGCTTCGGGACCAGGCAACAGGCAGGGGGAAGGCAGGGGATTTATGGGGATACAAGCAGGGGAGAGTAAACAATTGGGGTACAGGGATTTACCTGGGACCAATGGGGAACTGAACAGCCATGAAGCTTCCAGAACATAACCTGACACAGAACATGAAGTACTACCATAATTAACCAGTAAACTGAAACATGTAAACAACGTTGCAAGGGACGCTGGGGGTGAGCCAGAAAGCTCACCCTGACAAGGAAGTGTGGCTCAGACAGTGGCAACCTCGGGCTGAGTCCACCATTCCTCAGCCTGTGAGGCTGTGACTTTTGCCACATACACCACCACAGCAAAGTTGGTGATGCTGGTAAAGATGGATTTGGGCTGCGATGCAGGTGTGGGGTATGAAAAGGCTCTGGTGCAGGATTGCCTTTATTTTGGTTGCCTCTTAAAAAACAGCAATGCTTGGGCAGCCTGTGCAAGATGTAAGGAGAGAACAGTGTCTGAAGCACTGATCAGCCCTCCCTAGCTTTTCTGAGGACCTAGGCTGTAGTGAATTAGTGGTGCTCATTCTTCTCCAGTATCTAAATTATTTTACTGCTCTCAGAAATGAGAAAGTGCTGAAACACAGTAATGGAGACAATTAAGAGAAAATTTAGGAATTAAGAGATGTTAAGAGAATTTAGAAATTAGTTTCTGAAGAAATGTAAATAGTCCTTAAGATTTGTGTAGAGAGGTAATGAATATTAATAGCTGAAATCCTGTCATCTTTTTTGTACAAAACATAGCACTGGCAACTTAATAATAGTGCCTGAATAATTGGCAAGGATATTGCATGTGAGGGTTATGGGAGGCTGTGGAAAAATGCATAATAAACTGATATGTCAGGATTATTACTAAATATATAGACTGCAAGATAATGGATCTTTCATTAAATGGATGGGTTCTTGTCTTTTAAATCATTAGTTTTTGTATGAAGTTGAAAAGCCAATGAGAAATAACAGAAGCAGCAGTCAGTGGGGCTCTTCAGTGATGAGTGTCTGCTAAGTGATGCCTTAGCTGTACATGGCCTCATCTCTGCTCCCAGAGGCCAGGGAGGCTGGATCACAGAGTGCCTGACTGTGTTTGGCTGCCAAGGGCACAGTGCTGACCACACTGCCCTTGCCTTGGAGGAGGGGGAAACCGAGGGTCTCCCTTGCTGTGCTTGTCAAGCTCTGAAACAGGTTATTTCCATGTTCTGATAAATGCATGTGTCTAGTGAAACCATCTGCTCTTTCTGCTCAGTGGCAAAACGCACATTTGCACAAGCTGTCAGAGCTCCTGGTTGGATCCCAAGGTTTGTTATTTTAAGCCCAGCCACCTTGTGGTGTGCTGTTCCCCATCACAGAGGTACTCAGCCGGTGCCGGTCCTGCCAGGAGGAAAGCCGTGTCTCTTGGGCAGTAGCCCTTGTGCAAAATCAAGCATGCTGAGCCCAAGCTGTGCTGTCAGGAAGGATTGTAAGGTTAAAAATTACAGTTAATAAACCTGCATAAGCCAGCTGAGCTGCTGGTGGCACTGAGCACCTCACACCTCACAGCATGAAAACTGCAAAGTGAAGACCAGAACCACCAGAGCTGCTGTTGGCAACCAGAGCTCTGACAGGGTGCTGTGACTGGTGCCTTCTGAGCCTGTAACAGCATTCAGGTGTTCATCAGGTTACTGTTGTGCAGGTTGGTGTTGACCCTCTTTGCTTGGTTTGACTTTAGCATGTCATGAGGACACTCATGTTGAAAGCAGAGGTCTGTAGATTGTATGGTGCCTTGGGCCTCTGTGAGTATTCAGACCTGCTGATCAGCACTAGGATGAGGTTTGGTATGAAAACAGTATAATCACCATGGTGATGGGGCTGAACACGTTGATCCTAGTTGTAGTCAATGTAGTTTTCAGGGTAGGCACTGCTCATCTCCTTGTAGAAGTCATGGTAGAAAACACCATATGTCCCTCTGAGGACAGAGATCTTGGCAGCTGAGGATGTAGTGAGTTTGGCAGCAGTCTCAGTACACATTTGTCAAAGGTTTAAGAAATGCCCTGGAGAAATAAGTGCATATGGACAAGTCCTGGATTCATCTGTTAAGTTAAATGCTAATTTTGAGTGAACAGTGTTACAGTTGCTTGTCAATGGATTCAGCTGCAATTCCTCATCCCCTTGACTCAGAGGAAAGTGTATTCCAGCCCACTAGATTGACCTTCATGTTAAACCATTCCACAAGAAGCATGGTTACCTGCATGCAGCTGTGAGGTCCTCAGCACAGGGCATGGACCTGCTGGAGCAAGTCCAGAGAAGGCCATGAAGACGTTCTGAGGGCTGGAATACATCTGCTGTGGAGACACTCTGGGACAACTCTTCAGCCTGGAGAAGAGAAGGCTTCAGGGAGAATTGGAGCCCCTTCCAGTACCTAAAGGGACTTCAGGAGAACCTGGAGAGGGAGTTTGGACAAGGGCCTAGAGTGCTTCCAGAGGGCTGGGATATTGGGAAGGAGTTCTTGGCTGTGAGGGTGGTAAGGCCCTGGCACAGGTTGCCCAGACAAGCATGGTAGGAGGTGGAACAAGGTGGGCTTTAAGGTCCCTCTCAACTTCAGCCATTCTAGGGGTCTTGTATATTATTATTATTATTACTATTTAGCAAAACACAGAAGCCAGTGCAGGTCTCTAGTGTGACCTCTGTAGCATGTGACTGAAGAACAAGCTGAAGTACTCCTCCTCTGGCCTTCATGTCACAGGGCCATGGAAGTTCTCATCCACAGATTGAAAGTTTTGAACCAGATTTGAATGTTGAAATATAGGATAGAAAACATAGACATAAAACATTCCATTTTTCTAAGGTTGAGGTCTTTGTGTTAAATGTAAGAGGAAGAACACTTGTACAGCTTTGCTTCTGATATCTGAAGCAATTACAGAAGGGTTGAAAGCCCACATAAAATACATCCTTTTATTTGTGTTTGTTGTTCCAGGCCTAAGGAAGCAGAGAAACCCAGAGGGATGAACTGTGCACCAGGGCGGGGTAGTTCTGCTGGCTGTTAGAGCCCATCTTTAGAGCATGGTGGTGTATAAAACCTGAGAGCAACCAAAATAGAACATGATTTTATAGTGAGGCGACCGACTAAATATATCAGAATGTTTATTTGCATTGCTGCATGTGATCTTTGTAAAACTGCCCTGAACTCTTTGAAGGGTAACTGTAATGCTAGGCTGGGTTTATTCCCAAAAAGCAGGAGAGCTCTTTGGGATGTTCTGGAGTTTCTTTCTTTAATCCTGACCATCACCTCTGCTGTGGTTTGCCTGCCCTGGCTATAGAATCACACATTAGGCTGTTGGCCCCTCGCTGAAGGAGGCTTTGTAGCTGTCAGGCCTGTGCTGGCACCAGTGGGATGCATTCTCCAGGCTGTATCCATCAGATTTCCAGCAGAAGGAGCAGGTGTGGGCTCCCTCAGGGAATCTCCCCAGGCTGTAACCTGAACCTGCACTAACAAGTTCCTTGGATCTTTCCACACTGCATAACTGGGCTCGAAGTTAGAAGGGTGCAGACACATTGTGAGTTGTGTCAGGCTCAGGGTTGCTCCAGGGCCAAAGGTATCATGTCTCAGCCTTGACTTGAACTTGTGTTCTGTTCTGGTTTGTCTTCAAACGGAAGAAGGGGGATGATTTAGTCGCAGTGTAGAGTGAGCTGTCTTTGGGCTGATGTGGATGAAAGGGGGCTTAGGCACAAAGCCACTAACCTTTTCGTAGAAAGCAGTACCATAAATGGGAAGGCTTATTTAAAGTAATGTTTTATAAAATTTTTAGGCAGAAGAACCTGAAACCCACCTGTCTTTGAGATCTCATTCTATTGCAGTAGCTGAACAGCTACAGACAGGTATAATAATACAAAGTTTAAATATGATTCAAATAAACTCACTAGGATCATATTGTTCTTAAGAGCGCATGGGGAATATAGTTGTGTTTATGTACATTTTTATTTATGACTGTAGGTTTCTTATCACCCAGAGGTATTGTCAGATATGACAGTATGATCACACACAGATATGACACAGATATTTAAAGGGAAAATGGAATTTTTAAGTTAAAATCACAGAATGGGAAGGACCTTAAAGATCACCTGTTTCCAATCCTGTGCCATGGGCAGGGACACCTTACAGTATACTAGGTTGCTCCAGACCTTATCCATCCTGACCTTGAACACTTCCAGGGGAAATTATGCTGTTTGTTTTAGAAAAATGTGTAGTTCCTTTATGTTGTATATTCATTTGAAAATATTAGCATGACGTTCCTAGTGTAAATGTGTCTGTATACACTTAATTTGTAAGTGATCACAATTAAAAGATGATTCATGCAGGATATGAATGACCGTTTTGTCAGTGTAATCTAGCATGCTACTGCACTCTCAAAGTGATGCTTTTTGAATCAAAATCTTTTGCATATGAAGTTTGAAATGAAGGCTGGAATATGAAATATTAACTCAGCCTGGTTTCTTTCTGCTGTTGCCATTCTACAGTTTCACCGGTGATAATTAAGGAATGGGCTGCTTACAAAGGCAAATCTCCTCAGACCCCTGAGCTGGTGGAAGCCCTTGCCTTCAGGGAGTGGACCTGCCCAAACCTGAAGAAGCTGTGGCTGGGCAAAGCCGTGGAAGACAAGAACCGGCGGATGAGGGCGTTTCTGGCCTGTATGCGATCGGACACACCAGCAATGCTCAACCCAACTAATGTGCCCACTCATCTTATGGTGCTCTGCTGTGTGCTAAGGTCAGTGTCACCTCCAGGGAGATCAGGACTGAGAAAATTCACTGTGGAATCTCTGCAGAAAGTGTTAATTCCTCACTAGGAATTAACTAGGAGCCTCACTTGGAGGGGAAGTTTGGTTTGGTTGTAGGAAAGCGTATTGTGTAGTTCTTTTTCAGCCTCTAAAGGATTGAAGGGAAGATGAAAAAGATCTTGTGTTGCAAAGAGGCTGTACCATTTGAATTAGTTTTCACTTAGTATACTCGAGGCTTCAGTTTAGTGTAAAACATTTGGGACCTCAGAGGTTTGTGTGGATGAAGTTGCACAGCAAAAGAGAGTAGTTCAGAGAAAGCTGCATAGCAGCTTATCAGGATGCGAAGCTCATGTGATGATTCCTGTGGTGTGTGAAGTTCCCTGGGTTAGAATTGCTCATCCAGTTGAGGTGGTGATAACCAACAGTATTAATTCTGTACTTCAGCTTTCCGAAGAGAGAGTCACAAGGTCCAAAATCCTGAACTGCTTAGTTTTCAAATTGAAAAGTGACAGAGGAGTTGGGAGATGCTTACCTTTGGGATAATTATTCAACACAACTATCTTGTAATTCTGTCAGAATCCAAGGTTAACATGTTACATGTGATAAAATTTAAGCCATTTTTGAGAGTGATAAATGTAAATTTGTCTTTGATTCTGTTGAATTTCGTCTTGCCTTTTGAGCACTAGAATTCCTTGTTTCTCCTTATAGAATAGTTAGTATGCAGAAAAAGTGGTATCTTAAAGCTCCTCTTTTTAGAGGACAGCATGTTGCTCTCCTGTCAGAGGTTCTGTATATACATTTGTGATTCCTGATCACCTGAAATCCCGCTTGATTTACCCATTAAGAAGCTGCTGAATGAGCGTGTGCTTTGCTTACAGGTATATGGTACAGTGGCCAGGGGTGCGCATACTGCGTCGCCAGGAACTTGATGCTTTCCTTGCCCAAGCACTGTCTCCAAAGCTCTATGAACCTGACCAGCTTCAGGAACTCAAGGTAATTCTTAAATATAACTTACAGAATTTAAGAGATTTGCTCCCAGCTGATATAGTAATTAACTGTAGTGGCTGATCTGTACATGCCTGTCTCACTAAAAGCCTTGCACAGTCACCTATACTTTCCGAAATCCTAGTCTTAGTGGTTCAGAGTGTTCCAGAGATTCATAATCCATTCTGTTTCACTAGTCGGACAGGTAACTAAATTCCTAAATGTATTCTATACTGCAGAACCTCTTCTCACAATTTGTTAATTAATTGTGTCTTGGAAGTTCAAAAAATGTGCTTCCATTGAAAAGATGAAGGAAAACAAAGACGACTTCTCAGTGTGGCTGTATTTAAATACTAAACTGAGTATTTTCTTACGCTTCAGCATTCAAAAGATTTTTGCAGCTAAGTGTAGAAATGGAGAGAGACATGTTCAGTGGAAAAACACAAGAGAAACAAGTGTAACAGTTTATGAATTCTCATAGAACTGTATAAATAATTATTTTGAGGATTTTTAAAGTTAAAATCTCAAAATGACCTTACATTAAGTAAATACTACGGCCACTAGCAGCAATCTGGCACCCCTCTTCTCAGGGGAAACAGTAATGAAGCTCATGCAGCTTCCCTCTATCGAGCTTTTCCAAGGAGTATTTTGTCACTGATATCAGGTCTGCAAGAGGATTCTCAAAGCCAGCAAGGGGCTAATTCTTTTCTGTGGCTGACAAGCAGAATCTGGGTTGGGTTCCTGCCTGTAGCACCCTGGCAAGGACTTTGCAGCCTCAATCCATTAACCAAATCAATCTGCTCATGGAAACTCAGCATTTAGCCTAGAAGTCAGTGTAAGGGGAAGAAGGCCAAATCCACTTGGAAATTGATTTGAACTTGTCACACAGCAAGTAGACAATTCACCTGTTAGCAAGGCAGAGTTAACAGAAAACCAAAATCCTCATACATGGTGAATGCCAACAGAAAAATCATAAATAACTAAAATCCATTAGGAGGACATTTATTTGTCTTTTCCCTCGTTGCTGAAAAAGATGTGCAGCACTGCAGACAGCTGGAGTGAACACCCCATGAGTTCGTGCATGGCTGCTTCTTTGCTGCAGCACATGGGACTGGATCACTGCTGACATGGGTTATAAGCATATTAGGCTCCTGAGAACAGTGAGTTTGAGTGCTGCTTGTGGCTAATACCTTAAAAGCAGCCTAATTATAAGTGCTGTCCATCAGGAGACTCCCACAGCTGTGTGCTGAAGCTCCGTTTCAAGGTGTTGACATTTGTGTGGGAGCCCTGTGTGCTGACTGGGTCTTTCAGAGCCCTGGACTTCCACGTCCAGAGCGGACAACGGCTGTGGACAGGGAGGAGTACTCTGTCTTCAGGGCAGCACGTGGCCAACCTCTGCCAAAGGAGTGACCTGGCCATGAGTTATGCATTGTGCTCACGAGAAATACAGGTAGCTCATCTGAGGGAACCAGGGTTGCACTTGGCAGAGCGTAGCAGAGAGTCTTTCAAAGGTTCATGACAGTGTGGTTCAAGGCACCTGCCCCAAACTCTCCTGAAACTGAGTAATTGTGCCTGTGGGTATCAGCAGATATTCAAATGACAGTTTTGTAGGCCAGGCTTGATGCATCAAAGAGCAGCCATGTATCAGCCACTTGGTCTACAATGTCCCTTCTCCAAACACAACACAACAAATCAGAATCTCAGACTGGGTTGGGCTGGGAGTGACCCTAAAGCCTATCTCATTTCAATGCTCTGCCATGGGCAGGGATGCCTTCCACTAGACCAGGTTGCTCCGAGCCCCATCCCACCTGGCCTTGAACACTTCCAGGGATTTTGAGCCCCACAGTCTAAATGACATCTAGTAAAGATTTTGACAAAGGTATCTATAATTACAGAGTCATCAAAGTGTCACTTCTCTCTCAAGATCTGATGCAGAGAGAAAAAAATTTCACTGTGAAAATCACTGTTCTTAGAGACCTAAGAAAAGAATTCCCAGAGAAAATATTCTCTCTATTCCAACACAAAACAAAAGGCCAGTGACAGCAGACAATATTTGGGTTTAATAGTAATTGTTTTATTTTTCAGTCATACATAAACTAATGCAGATAACTTCTATAAGATATGTTGGTTAGCTGGACGATGCAATAATACCCTCAGGGTTGTTACTCTCTTCACAGGAAGCAGCTTGTGAAGTCAGACAGAAAGAGCAGCTGAATTTGAACACAGCTGTGTATCTGCAAAATGAGCAGGATAGTCTTTGGGCCCTTACAGGTTGCTTAAGCATAAGGAAGGTGGTAATGGAGTTTAATTTTAAAATGTAATGCAAAGGTTTTTAAAATGTTCCCAAGCAAGGGCTGATATTTTGAGAACTATTTCAGAGAACACCAGTAGTGATATTTTCTTATGCCAGAGCTAAAAATACACTTGCTGCAAGCAAATCCTTTTTGCTTTGACCACTAGCTATTATTCACTGTTTAATTCTACCTTTGTGTCTCTATGCATACAACAGCTTTATTTAGGATGCAGGATAAACACTACTTTGTTATTAAGAGATAAATTGTTAAAGCAAAATCTCGAATCAAAGTAATAGAAAATCCATTATAAAGGAGTTTGGAAGGGAATTTTGCATTAGGGTCATTCCTGAAGCATTCTACAACTTATCTCAGAAGCACATAATTATTTAGAATAAAATCTTTAATGAAGGTTTCTAGTGCTAGTTTCCTATAAGTCTCGTTAGAAATAGTTTCTTGCAGTTTGTGTTGAGAAAATAGAGGGGTTTGTGTTTATCTCTGGTCTCCAGAGCAGATGGGTGGGACCACAGCTTTCCTGAAGATTGCAGCTCTGCATGCACAAGTGAGAGGTTCCAATGCATTCTTCTGCTCAAACTTCTGAAAGTCTGGATGACCTTTTAAAATCCCTTAGTTTGCAAGAGTTTTGAAAAGAATGTAACTGTTGGAATGTAACTCTGAGTTGCATTTCATTGCGATCTTACTGAATTGACCATGTTTTCAAACAGATCGAGAACCTGGATCCCCGCGGGATCCAGCTGTCCGCTCTGTTTATGAGCGGTGTGGATATGGCTCTTTTTGCCAACGATGCTTGTGGACAGCCCATTCCCTGGGAGCACTGCTGTCCCTGGATGTATTTTGATGGGAAGTTATTCCAGACCAAGCTCATCAAAGCAAGCCGGGAGAAAGTTCCGCTCATCGACCTCTGTGATGGTCAGGTGTGTAGTTCCACAGGGTACTGGAGCATCCTGGATGCCCACAAGGGTTATGTGGGGTGGGTTGTCACCATTTACCTCACGTGTCACCTCTCTGCTTTTAAAGGCAAGGATGAGGAGAATGGCTGATGGGTGGGTTTTGCTGTTTAATCCCTTATCTCTTGATGATTAGGATGGCATTTGGGTAGATTTGGAAGAAGAGGCCTCAACTTTAATTTGACTGTATTTTTTCTCTGAAACCTGAAACATTGTGATATAATGAATGGCCAAGTTGGAAACTCTGCTCATTTGTTCCAGTCCTACCTTTTTGGGTCAGACTGTCCAAAAAACTAAGCTGCACTGGGTTTGTAGTGAAAGAAAATTGGTGATTTCTATTTTTTTTTGACAGACTATGAAGTCATTCTTGGGGTCCTTCGCTCAAAATCTTTTCACATTTCTTAAAACCATCTTAAAATACAAATGAAGGAGTTTTTTGTTGTATCCAAATCATGCGAAGTTATTATCTAGCTGTAAAACCAGGAAACTGATAAACACCAACAGTTTACTGATTGACCCAAACTTTTTTAACTATTTGGAAGGTATGAAATCATATCCCTTCTTTTTTCTGACTTGAGGGAAACTGATCTGCTGCTGATGGTGGCTGTGGTGCCTCTCAGGGTTGTAACCTTCTAGGCATGTTTCAGGCTGTGTGCACAAACTCTGGTTTGCAGTACAGGTTTAGGATGATGATTCTGTCTCTACTTCTCTATTATTTTGTGTTGTTCTTTGAATTTGTTGTGTAAATGTAGTTTTATACGTTTGAAATGAGAATTTTAATACCCCTGTGTGACCTTCTTTTTATTCCTAGGCTGAGCAGGCAGCCAAGGTTGAAAAGATGCGTCAGAGCATCCTAGAAGGATTAAATTTCTCCAGGCAGAACCATCCTCTCCCTTTCCCACCTCCACCTGCCATGCCTTTTTATCCAGCTTCTATGTATCCTCGACACTTTGGGCCAGTCCCACCACCTCAGGGCAGGGGGAGAGGCTTTGCTGGTAAGTGATGAGACAGCAGTGCCACACCTTGCACATTCCCTAAACTACCAACCTATTTCCCTGTTCAGTTTCATAGGGAAAATACATAAAAGCAAGTGGTCAGCTTGTGTTGGCATGTGCCAATTGCTGTATTTTGGGGTTGCTTTTATTAGCCCAGTGATACGAAATGTGCTGTATTGCTGTGTATTTCCGTGAGGATTTTAGTAACTGTGCCAGATCAAAATATTTTTCTGTTATTGTAGAACTAGAAAAAAAGAGGAATGGATCAACACTGGATGATACAAAAAGGCTCTGATTTGCACAGTACATTGCTTCAAAACATTTATAAATAAATAGACAGGTTTAACTGTCAGGGTTGAAGACAACCTTTCCCCCTCCCCACCCCTCTGTGTTTTGCTACAGTCATATAACCGTTGGCACCCTCAAGTCTAAATACTGACACAACCATTCCAGGCTGTTCCTAGAATTGCTCCCTTCCTCAAAATCTCTCTGCATCAAGGTCCATAGGTGTATGGATACTGGACGCAGGCATTCCACAGGTGCCATGACTGTAGCCACCAGAGGTCACTGCCAGAAAAGTGTCACAAGCCTTTACAACGCCATAGAAGTTGGAATCCCGTTCCAAACTCAGGGTGAAGGCCTGCCCTTCGGATAAGAGACTCCCTGCTGGCTGAGGCAGCAGGACACCTTCAGCCAGGGCTCCCTCGGTGCGGTGCTGCGGCGTCGCCCACAGGAGCCCAGCCCGCAGGAGCACAGCCCTCCTGGCTGGCACCAAAAGGGTGGAAGGAGGCAACAACCTCTCTGCTGGGGCCTTCCCGGATGCCTGGCCCCCTCACAGCTTTTCCCCTGTCTTTCTTTACCCTGGGTCTAACAGGAGTCTATGGCTTCGGAGGCCCTTATGGGGAAACAGTAGCCACAGGCGCTTACCGGGCCTTCCGGGTGGCGGCAGCGGCAGGACACTCCGGAGCCTTCTGTGGCAATGACAGCAACAGGACTAGCAAGTTTCAGGGCGGTAATTATACCCAAACCCCTTTTCTTAGAGCTTCTGGCAACGGCTTCCTCCACTGTACGGTTTGGTCTGAGGCTTTCCTACTGACTCCCTGTCTCCCTAACTGTCTCAGCTTCCCTCTCTAGAGCCTGCCCGGGCTGCTGTCCGCTCTGCTCCCCGTCCCTGCCGCAAGCCCCTGGCGCCAGCCCCCCTCATGCCTAAAAATCCTCCTCCAAACACAGGAGAGCCTGGAAATCCAGTGGGGTGGGCTGTCTCCTTTGCTCCCAAAGGCAAAGAGGGGATCTGTAACCTGCTGGCCTCTGCCTCACTGTATTAACAGGGATTTTCCAAAATCTGGGGGCAGTTGAGCTTTTAGCAAAGACCCAGCATAGAAATGACTGACTTTGGTGTTAGTGCTGAGCCCTTCTTTGCTGGCATCAGTGCTGGCATGGACACAGGAGTGGGATTTACTGCCATACCTGTGTGCCCACTGCTCACTTCCTGTACAATGTGGGATGATGGAAACCTGTTTAGGGTAAATTTTTCCCATATAGTTAGCTGTTCTTTCTGGCCTCTGAGCTTTTATCCTAAGAGCAACCATACCTCTAATGCTTCATGTGTAAATAACTCTGCCCCTGCAAACCATCTGCATTTGGAGCTGAAGGACTTGCACAGGGAAGTAGGAACCTTCTGGATGCAATCAGTAGTGTAGTTCCCAGCCTGTTAATGTTTGCAGACTAATTACGGCTGCATAAACACTGTGGTTTGTAACTCTTCTGGTGCTGATGGTCTTACCAGTAACATCTTGCTCAGTTCCCTTACCTGGATTTCTTGAAATACATGTTGTGCCCCAGAGCTGATTTTTAAGGGCAAAGCACAAGACATGAGCAACTTGGACAGAAGCTACAGTTGCATCTTAGACAACTGTAATTTTATCTACTTTCTTGTACAGGGGAAAGATAAACCCACCTTTTAAACCCAGATCTGTTTAAACGCTACGTTTTTATAGCAACTTAGTACATCCAATCCTGCCTAGTAAATTCTTTATTGCAAATATAATCTGTGTGGTTTATGCTGATACTTGGTGTTGGCTAAAAAGTGCCTTGAACCTGCAAGAATTCCTTCTTCATTAGGAATGCAGGAGAAAAACAATCTTCAGCGAACTAGTAAAATTCCCCTTGTTTTTGAGGCTTATTTCAACTATATTTTTAATTATTGAAGCAGAAGCACTCATGTCAGATCATTATTCATATCTATTTTTAAAAAGTGGGGAGGGGGAACAGACTCTTGGAATTTCTAATACTTCTGGAATACTGCAAAATGAGCAATAATCTCACAGTATCCGTAGAGGAAATGGGATATGTGCTGAATTCTGGGCAAACCAGCTTTCCATTTATTCGGAGCTTTACTGTGATGATTGTGAAGATCAAGGTTTGGTTTTGCTTTTATGTGCAGGAGTCCAACCTATTCCTTCTCAGGGAGGGAAACTTGAAATTGCCGGCACTGTAGTCGGCCACTGGGCTGGAAGCAGACGTGGACGAGGGGGGAGAGGGCCATTTCCTCTGCAGGTGGTGTCCGTGGGAGGACCAGCCAGAGGGTAAGTGCCAGCCTCAGAATGTGCCTTTCTTGGGGGATTTAATGATTGGGGAAACAAGGAAAACAGGGAAAAGGTGGAACAGTAGAGATATGACACATTTTAGGACATATAAGGTCAGTTATACCCACTGAATATTCAAGAAAAGCGTTGACATTCCTTTTAAGATACTTTTAATCATCTATTCATGTAGATACAACCATTTTTATGTGGAAATAAACTGTACTCAATCTGAGATAAAGGTATACAGATACATAACACAGAGGTTTGTTTTGCATGAGGAGATGACTTTGGGACTTTCTCTTCCAAGCAATGAGTAGATACATTACATTCAATTCTTCTTTTTCATGGCAGGGCATTTATTAAGAAGTGTGATAACATATTTAATAACTACATTATGTAATCCTTTTGTGAAGCAGAAAACACCTGAAGATCATTTCTAGGTTTAATAGTTCTCTGTTCCAGTCATGATGGAAGTGTGTTTAAAAGAACATTAATTTCTTCAGCTCTTCCACTTCATTTCGCTACAGCTGAAGTTACAGGTGCACATATCTGAAAACCAAGTACTTTATTACAAAAATATCTAGTCCATTACTTTTAAGAGGGTATTTTTACCATGGGCTTGCTGGTTCTGTGCCTTACAGAACTCTCTTTAATTAAGGTTGGGTCTGTTACAGGAGACAATCCCAAAGTAATGTGATTTATGTGTTGTGTCTGTGTTTAGGAATGGAGTAAAGTTGATGTGTTTATGCCACCTTGAGCTAGAGGGCAGCAGTCTGAGAATCTAAATCTGCACTGCATGAATTCCATCTATCCATTCATTTACTCCAGTGTGTACTAGGAAGCTTCATGCTGGAGTCAGCCAGAGCTGTTGGAATGCCTGCCTTGTTGGGCTGAGTGAGGAGATGGGTTGATCTGAAGCCCTGAAAGAATGGGAGCTGCTGTGAGAACAAGGAGAAGCAGGACCAGTGGAAACAAATATGAAGAGGTTTAGCAGCAGCACAGCATTGGTGTGGGAGCAGAGCTGACCCTTCGAGGGGACCAAATTTAACTAGGACCACTTAATTCTCTATAATGAGATTTAGTTACCAAAACAGAAGTATTGAGTGTTGTTTTAGGTGTTTCAGACAACTGTCAGGTACCTGTGTGGGCATTTGGGGTTCTTGGGACCCCTGTGCTGCTCCAGATCAGCAGCTGGAGACAATGGGAGTGAGGGAAGGTGAGGGCCTCATGAGCCTTCTTTGGGTATCAGTGAACAAAAGAACCTTTTTCACTATTGAAATCGGGTTGTTGGATGATCATCAGTTCTGTTTTTCATGAGGATACATGAAAAGAAGCTGGTTGCTTCTCCCAGTGACCTGCACTGCACAGGGGGAGGTGCTGGTGATGGCCGGTGTCCTGTCCAAAGCCAGCGTCTGCCAGAGCACCCCCAGCAGAGTCTGAGGGCACCCTCAGGCTCAGAGCTGGCTTACATCAACACAGGACAGCAGTTCCTCCATCTCCTGAAGAGAGAAGTACCTGAATTCAAGCAGAACATCAGTAATCAGGAACTGAGAACCCTCCTGATCAGGGAAGTGAAGAGATCACTGAAAGGACATCATTGCGCCTGTCAGTACCTTTATGGTAGAAAGAGGATTCTCCAATAGTAACTTTTGAGTTGAGATAAAATAACCTGACCTTTTTTTTGTTGGAGGTACTGTCTTAAGGCTGTAAGGTTTGGGTGCAAGTTGTTGCCCCAAAAAGACAGGAAAACTGTCAATGCCAGATATTCCTGTCTCTGCCAAATCATCACTGAGAGGGAATTCTTCACACATAGAGTTACTAGAGCAGGTCAGAGGGAAAAGGACTGCAGGCAGCTTACCTGACCTGTTTGTTGGGTCAGTTGATACTAAAATAGAACCAGTAGGAAAACACACTCGTGTTAAGTGTTCTGCCTAAAGAGAGAATTACAGAACCATGGAATACCCTGAGTTGGAAAGGAACCACACTAAAGTCTAACTCCTGGCACAGAACACCCCAGAAACCCCACCCTGTGCCTGAGAGCCTCGGAGCGCTGTCCAAACACTGCTGGAGCTCTGGCAGCCTTGGAGCTGTGCCCATTCCCTGGGGAGCCTGGGCAGTGCTTGACCCCCTTCTGGGGGAAAAACCTTTTCCTAATATCCAGGCTAAATCTCCAAGTGCTTTAACAACTGGGGTTCTTCTTGGCAGAGGTTATTTCCTGCCAAAGGTCACAACTAGGAAACAGCACAGCAGGTTGTGTCAGTTCATGGCCCAGTTCTGCACACTTGTATTCCATTTTTATCTGTTCCAGCAGAGGCAATTGAGTAAGGCTTGCTCACCCCTTTGCCTGACGTCTCTGCAGCACTGAGCTCAGATGTCCTTAATGTGTAAAATTATACCAGCTGCTTTGTATTAGCTTTGATCCATCAGTGTATTTAGTGTGATTTTTTGAGGGGGAAAAAAGTCTTGCTCAGCTCCTTCAAGGGCACACTTTCACCTTGTGAAGAGAGAAGGAAGGCAAGGAAGGAAGGCGGTGAGGGGGACTCACATGCAAACCAGCTCTTCTCTCTTCATTCTGTGTTGTTGCTTCTACATCCCAGAATTTGCTTTCTTACTGCCCAGTGTGGGAATTCACAGCATGTGAGAGGAGACTGGCAAGGCACAGCCAGTGCTGCTCCCCTGGGGCAGTTCAGCCTCACTCAGCTCAGGCTGCTGTAGCGCCCGGCTGCTCAAGCCCACCCTGGTGGTGTCAGGTGTCACACCAGGACCTCCCACTATCAGGCAGCAGATCCAGAGGAAACAGAGAGCATTCCCATGCTTTTAGAGCAATCCAGTATTTCTAGCAGAGAAAACAAAAGGAAGTTTTAGGTGAGCAGTATCCTTGATGTAATGATTGTTGAGTTTCTGCAGCTGATGGAATTAAAGCAGTTGTAGCTGAATCATGGAATTGTTAAGGTTGGAAAAGACCTCTAAGATCATCAAGTCCAACTGTCAACCCAGCCACTACTGTATTCACCTGTAAACCATGGCCCCAGGTGCCACATCCATGTGTTTCCTGAACAGTTCCAGGGATGGTGACATCAGCACTACCCTGGACAGCCTGTGCTAAGGCTTGACAACCCTTTCTGTGAAGAACTTTTTCCAAATGTATATAATCTAAACCTCCCTGGCACAACATGAGGCCAAAGTGAGAAAGTTTGATTTCATCTGAATCACACCAAAAATCACCACCTGATGTGTCCAATTGGGAGTCTCCATTGGAGAGCATCCCAACTTATCAATTGCCACATGCCAGATACAGGTGAAACTCCTTTGTTCCATTAGTTTCTTAGGTAATTTTATATTCTCCCATCAAAACCAAAGCAATTTTTTATTTTGCCTCACTTTATTTTATCAGATCCTGTGTGTCTGGTGTGTTTATATGGGAAATGTTACTAAATGGGGGAAATGGTCTTTTAAGTGGTTCAGATTGCTATTTTTGTAAGGTGGAAGTATTGTGAGCTCTGGTTTTAAAGTGCCAAGAGGATAATTTGACACTTGGAAAATGTTTCTGCAAAGTTTGAAAGTATCATTTATTGCTTCTTTGGAAGGGAAGTACAGAAACAGACGTTTGGTTGCTGCAGACTCAAAAGGTTTGTTGGGTTTGATAACACTTGCAAGCATTAGAACCCTGCAATTTGGAATTAGTCGTCTTGCCTCTTTAAAGACGTGTTGATGTTAGGCACTAGACAGTAAAGCTATGGAAAAAGTATTCCAGCAAAATCAAATGTAAAGCAATTGTAAACCAACCGATTTGTGTTTTATTTCCTCCCCTTTCCCCACCCCTCCAGGCGTCCCAGAGGAGTTATCTCCACTCCGGTGATAAGAACTTTTGGAAGAGGTGGAAGGTACTATGGGCGAGGTTATAAAAGCCAGGGAGCAATTCAGGTAATGAAGCCATGTGCCTGACTGCAGCACGCTCTGTGACAGGCTGGGCTGGGGTGGACTCCAGACCTGCACCACTTTAACAGCTACAAGTGTTTCTGGCGACTCGTGGAAGCTGTGAGCTGCACAGCGGGGACAGGACAGGCTGGTGTCACAGCTCACTTAAAGCAAACTTTGCTTCTAAAGACAGACGTGGAAGAATGTATTTTGACATGAATCCTGTGCCTACACAGCTCTAACCAGCCGTGGGAGTAGAAGAAAATTTAGAAAATGGGAAAATACAAAGCTGAAACAAATTAGCAGTTCTGTTCCTGCCCCCACTCTTCCCCAGTTTCTTTTCTGGGACCACGGTCCAACCTGACGAAGGAAAGTTTGTAGCAGTGAAGGATCTTTGCTGCTGCCGTGCTCCTGCTGTAAGAGCTCGCTCTGAACTTCTTGGGAATAGCAGAGCAGCCTTTGCCCCCTGAGCACGCAGGTTCCTTTCCAGTGACAGCCTGTGAAGCGTCCATGGATCATGACTTCTGTCTAGTCCATGGATCCTTCAAATGTAGCTGAGGCAAACTGCTGATCCGTATGAAATGCCAGTTGCTTTCAGAGTTCTGTTTTCCTCACTTTTCCGTGGTTCTGGCTGCTATGCAGTTTGAATGAATGGATGAATGAGTAGTAAATACTTGGAAAAACTTCCACAATAAATATGTCATATGAACATGCCAGTTTTCAGGGAGACCTGAGAGTAGGGGGATGTTTTCAGGTGTCAGACAGTAACAGAGGGATTGTTCTCCAGTAGGTCACAAAGCAGCTATTAACTTCCAGTAAAACTTGCTGTTTTCTAGGTGTAAAAATTGAAATACTTCTCTTCCTTGTTAAATTTCTGTGTACACAGACTCTATATGTCTAGAAATGTACCTGTGGGTCTGAAACTTTACATCTTTAAATAGAAGAGAAACCCCTGGGTTAATTATAGACCATCTTAATTTCTGAGTACCTTAAGCTTTGAAATAAAGGAGATCCTGAAAACGAGCTCCCAAATACTCCAGGCTTACTACAGGTGTACATATGTGAGTGTAGTTCAGGTGGTACCTGCAGGTGTCTGGACAAGTGCTGTCAAGGTTGGGTATTTGAAGTTTTATTAATGATATGTAATTTGGATGGTAAATACTTGTTATCACAAGGACCTAAAAAATGTGTAAAATTATGGCTGGAGAAGAAACATAAATGGCATTTTCTATGGACCTGAGCACATTGCATTTTGGGGTCATCAAGGCCCTATAGTATGTTCCTTGTACAGGAAGAATAAAAAGGTGATTGAAAATGCACATGGCAGGGGAGAATTTGAAAATTTACCACACAGTGAGTGGATTGTGATGGCCACTTGTGGGGCCAGGCTCAGCCTGAGTCACTTCCTCCACAAAACTTGGAAATCTGACCAAAACCAGCTCCTTGTGTTTATCAAACATAACAGACTGGTCTGTTGCATCCCAAGAGGAGACCTTTTACCCTTGTTCTGGAAAGAAACTTAAGCATACCTTGAAAGCTGAACTTAAGGATGTCTATAAAGAGGCACATACACATGTGATCAGTGTCCCTTGTCCCCATGTGCCAGTCCCATACCTGTGCAATGGGACTGAGAATTGTTTGTGAGTATCTGCATAATGAGCATGCTGGAGAACGGCAGTTCTGACTCACCTGCAAAGTCTTTCTGTAAAATCCTTCAGCAGCTTACTGCAGCTGTTCTAGTAGGTAAAAATGGAGGGTTTCATACTGCAGAGCTCTTTGCTTCTGCTTGAGGTGTCCCTGTCTTAAGCCATTTCTTAGCACTTGGCTTTGTGAACAGTGTGACAGACCAGTGAGCTGCTTCTTTGCAGCCCAGCCTGCTTATTTGGGTTTGTTTAAAGCCTACTATGTTTCTGGAACACTAGGATTAATTATAGATATTTAAAAACTACTTGTATGGTGCATCAGCCTGGATTTTGTGGCTGTACTCAGTCTTGTAAGATTTTACTATATGCTTTTTTATGAAACCATTTCCTAATCTTGGAAGCATATAGCTTGGTGCAGGGAATAGTGTGTGGTGCCTCTGCACTCCTTCAGAGGCTGGCTGGAAACAGTCGGGTTTGTATTTGAGTCAAATGGTATCCTGCCACTGAGTCACAACACACATGAACCAAGAAGCAGAGTTCAGCTGTACATTAATTCTCTGTTTCAGTGTTTCAGACATTTATGTAGCTCTGATGTTGTGAATGGAGTGCAACATCAAAGTTAAAACTTAAAGCATTTGCCCCAGGGGCATCAGAAGGCTCTGGGGAACACCGAAAATCCTCTCTGTGTATTTTGTGGGCCACTTTTTTCAGCAATGCCTAATATTTGGTGTTCACTCACAATCCTGCGCCCTGCATGCTGCCTGTTGTAGTGTCCTTATATCAGACTGTACATTTATATACATTTCTAGCACTGGTTCTTCAGTAATTCTCTTCTTTTTTTAACAACTAGGGCAAACCTCCTTACGCTGCTTCAGCAGAAGAAGTAGCCAAAGAACTTAAGTCAAAATCCGAGGAATCTAAATCCTCACTTGTGTCTTCAGATGGATCCCTGGCTGAAAATGGAGTTGTGACTGAGGAAAAACCAGCTTCCCAGATGAATGGGAATACAGGAGACATCAGGGCTTCCAATCAGTCTGAAAGTGCCTTGAGTAATGACTCTAAAATGTGCAATACGAATCCTCACTTAAATGCACTAAATGCAGACAGTGTTTGCCATAAAGATGATGCTCTTGAGGCCACTGTCTTAAAAAAAGAGAAGTAAACTTATTTTTTATAGAGGGTGAAGGATGTTGGGAAGGGTCAGGATTAGGAATATCTGGAAAGAAAGAGAGCCTACAGTTATGTACATTTTTTCCTTTCCGTAAGAGAAAAATGAGGACTTTGGAAATTCGGATCCCTCTTTGATGTCAGAGATTTAAACAACACATTTTTTTAGTTTTAACCAGTTGTAGTCAAAATGCTACAATAAAACAAAAAAAAAAAAAGAGAGAATGAAGAGCATTTGACTCCCGCACTTAAAATGAAGTATACATAAAGTTTAAACTGGTTATGACAAAAGCTTGTAGTTTTGTTTTTTGAAATATAAAGAAAACAAATTTTGGCAGTCTTTAAGTATATATAGCTTAAAACTATAATTTTTAGTACTTGGCACCATATGTATGCCATTATATTTGATTTTGCATTACTGTGTCACAATAAAGCTTTCTTTAAGGCTTTGATTTCATGATTATGGGGGGAAAAAGGCACAACCACAGTTTTTTCTTTCTGAAATCTCATCACCGTTGCCGTGGTTCTTTTGTGTTAAAAATGTGCAAACTCTCGAAACTACCAATTCTCAGTAACACTGCAGTTCTGCTGAGTTCAATAGACATCATACATACGTTACGAGCGAGTTAAACGGAGATAAACTTGAAATCGTAGAAGATGCAAACGACCTTTCAAAATAAACACAATGTGTTGGGAAACTTTTTGTGACTAATACCATGCATCCGTGATCAATGAACTATGTGGTTTTGAATCAGACGTAGACCATTAGTACTACTATTTGAGCTAAACTTCTGCATGGTTCATGATTTTTAAAGTGTGTAGTTAATATTATGCATGTTATTGTCCTCTTTCTTCCATTCTTACAAGTACTGTGCCCATTTGCAAAACAAAAAAGCTAATAATCAGTAATAGTCCTATAAAAGATGTTAACTATGTTTAGTCATTGACTGATCTTGCTCTAACCTTAAAATTTTGTGATTATTGACCTCTGTTGCATTTATTCTAAAACTTTAAAAAAAAAATTATCTAGCCGTTTTGAATATCAACGTTACCCTGGTGTACTCATTGCTGTATGCATTATTGTTCTCTGTTGCTGTTTTATGCCTTCATATTAGCAAATATGAAATTCTGTGAAAAACAAAAAAAAAAACGCTTTGATCTTCAAAAAAAAAAGTACCCCCCTTCTGTAGCAGGAAACAAATGGCTTGTTCTTGAGAACTTTCCCATCAAGAATTTAGTATAAGCAAATATACCTGTATCATTTTGATGTTTTTGTTAGTGTTTCCAAACTTAATGTACTTCAAAATCAGAATCGTTTCTTTATATTCGTTTTCATATAATTCTCCTGATGCTCTTCATCACACATTAGTGATCAGAAATGAGGTGTAATTCCCCATTCCCTGCCCGCCAGAGCTAAGTAGGTATCTTAATGTAAGTTGAAGGGAGTTCTGCCCCAACTCATGGATTGTGCAAGAATGAACTACTGTTGGGTTTGGCTGGTTGTAGATGGATTGTGGTGTGGTGTCTTTGAAGGCTATTGAATGCAACTTACAGTGCTTAATAAAAATCTTTATTCTTTTAGTATAAAATACTGTATGCCTTTTTTGTCAAGTATTTTTTTAATTAACATGTAAATAAAACTTTTTCCTATGCCCAAGTCAAGTGGTTGAGTTGGCAGGGTCCATGGTATCCTCCTGAAAGGCAGAGGAGGGAAGCATGGCCTTTGGTTGTGGCTGCCCCATCCCTGGAAATGTTCAGGGCCAGGTTGGAGCAACCTGGTCAGTGGAAGGTGTCCCTGCCCAGGGCAGGGAGTGGAACTGGATGAGCTTTAACCCTTCCAACCCGAAGCATTCTGGGATTCTGGGATTCACCCACTGCTGAGGGACACCACACCTGGTTGGAGTCGTGCTCTGGCCTTGCTGGTGTATGCAGCTCCTTTAGGTGTCCCCTTTAAATGTCAGCTGGTTGATGAGATGCAAGTAAGACAGAAATAACGGGCACAGTTGTTCAAAGAAGAAAAAGACAGCCCCAGGTGCCACAGAGTGTGATATCCAAGGTGGTGGGTAATGCCTCTGCAGAGCTGGGAACCAATTAGTCTGTTACACAGGCGTTTTCTCTACGTGATGGATCTAACTGACAGAACGTGAGGAATGGCAGATTTGCGCCTTGGTGTGAATTGGAGAGTTTTCCCCCCTGCCACGCCCCTGACAGCGGCAGCGCAGCCCCGCGCTCGCCGTGCCCCGGGGTGGGTGTGAGCGGCGGGCACGGCTCCGGCTGCCCCTCCCAGCGAGGCACAGCTATCAGTCTCCTCTCCTTCCCAAGTCCCATCCCACTGCAGCACTGGGGAGGGCTCGTGTCCCTCCCCTCCCTGCTCCCATGCTGTGTCGCTCGCCCCATGTCAGCGCTTGTCTGTTCTGACAGCATTCCCCTCTTGCTGCTTCTCATGCAGGCCCAGGGCACCCCTTCTCGCCTTTTTCAGCAGTTTTGCTTTTGGAGCCCAGCCTGGGGGCTGGCCTAGGCTGAGCACCATCAACAACCCCAGAGGCGCATGGGTGTGGTGCCCAGCGTGGCAGTGCCAGGCGCCAGTGGCTGCTTTCCTCAGTGTCACTGTGCCAGCAGTTTGCCCACGGGCATCCGAGCTGCGATGAGCTGTCCACTATAGTGTGACCAAGGCTAGGATGTGAGGGTACAGCAGATGAATGAGTTCATGGCCCCAGGGCCAGGTGCTGCATTTATTTTTTCCAGAAATCGTGGTGAAAAAGTTTGGCTTGTGTGGCGTGTGTATTCTTGACCAGAAGCCCGGGTTTTATCCATGCCCCATATAACGCCCTGCAATTGGCCTGGAGGGGCTGAAGCCGCGCTGGGGTGGGATGAGGATGAGCCCTCAGCATTCGGGAGGTGCTGGTGGAAGCAGAGGAGGGAGGATCTAACAGGTACCTGGTTCCTGGCTGGGAGCATCGTGATCAGACCTAGGGACAGCACCAGAGGTGCTTTTGCCCCCTGCAGTGGGTCAGCAGTGGGGGATTGGGATGGGGTGGTGGAATATTGGGATGGGGTGGTGAGTGCACTGAGCAGTGATGGGTGGGCTGGGAGAGCCCAGCAGTGTTCCATGAATCTGCACCCCTCAGGGATGAGCACACTGCTGTCCTGAGCAGCTTCCTGGAGGACAGATGCATTTTGCATTAATACAGTCTTCTTCCAAAGGGTTGAACTGAATCCGACATCAGTGATCCTATGGAATGATTGGCTGCCGCCTAGGTTTGCTACCGAAGAACATTTTACACCTGAATTTATGGATAGAAGAGAATAGAATAAGGATGGCTAGGCTGGGCTGGGCTAGGCTGGGAGATAGGATAGGATATAGGATAGGATATTTCAGTTAAAAGGGACCCACAATGATCATTGGATCCAACTGCCTGACCTCTTCAGGGCTGACCAAAAATTAAAGCTCATTATTAAGGGCATTGTCCAAATGCCCCTTTTGAACACCGACAGTTTGGGACACCGACCCCCTCTCCGGGGTCTGACCAACCTCTCGGTAAGGAATGCTCCTTGTGTGGCCAGTATCTCATTATCCAGCTCCAAGACAAACTGGGACAATCAGCTATTTGGGTGGGACCTGTGGGCACTGCGCGTTCTGTGCCATCAGCGACAGCATCGGGGCTCCTCCCTCACGAAATGTTTGTGCCAAGGAGCAGCGATGCTCCATCCCCGGCAGGGCACGTCGTGCACCGGCCCGGGCCCGGCTGAGCAGCGGCCACGGGGAAGGTTTGGGGTCGGGGTCGGGGTCGGCCCAGCACTGCACGGGTTTTGTTCCCGGCTCCCACACGCAGGCGGAGCCGGGCAGCGGGCCCGGGCGGGCAGGAAGGCCCGGCCGCCGCAGTTCCCTCCCCTTCCTGCGCGGGGCCCGCGGGGGCGGCCCGGGCGCTGCGTCACGGCCCGGCCTGGCTGAGCTGCTGCTCTCGGGACGCTCCCGCTCCTCGCTAAAACTCGCGGAGGGGTGAGGTTTAGGGGGCTGTGAGAAGCCCTGCCCGCCCAGAGCTGCTGGGTGCTCGCACCTCTCAGTGAACAGCCCCGGTGTCCCCGGGATGGAGCCACAGCGCCTGGGCGCAGCGGCGATGGGGAATGGGATGTGCAGCCATCGCTCCTGCGCTGGGAGATGGGAAGGAGGTCGTGGCATGGCTGTCAGTGCTGTCGGTGCCCCAGAGCACCGTTATCCAGCCCCGCAATTAGCCAGCCCCGCAATTAGCCAGCCCCATGGCAGATGGCAGCACCGTCGGTGGTGAGAGTCTGTGTAATCATTTAGATTGCACCCAAAGCCTGTAAAGTGAACCGAGGCCGGTCGCTCTGACCGCCAGGTACAACAGCGCCGGAGGGCGGAGATGGGTCCCACCCACTGGATGGAGATGGCATGAAGTGGTACAGTGTAGAACCCCGAAGATAAGGGGCTAATGTGTATTTCTGAACCTCCGATAGCTGGATAGCTGTGGAACCAGCCAGGGATTGTTGGTAATAACCAAGGATTGTTGGGAATAACACACCGTGTAAAAAGAACAAGATGTGGCTGGAGAAGTGGCCATGCAGAGGGACGGTAGCACTTTTCTGGGACAAACATCCTTGTTCCAGTCCCTGAAGATAAGCACAACACAGTTCATTGCAGGCACAGGAACGAGGCTGATAAGTGAGCATGGGCTGTAGGGGGTAATCAAAACCACCCAAGTCCCTCGAAGCCCTCTGACCCATTTCCAGAAAGGTCTGAAAGAATGGACTGCACAGGATGGCATGGCATGGCGTGGCATGGCATGGCATGGCATGGCAGCAGAGGGCTGGCCAGCAGGATTCTGAATGCCTGCTGCAGAAGGGTGGCATTGTAGCCAGGTGCCTCCTGGGGTTGCCAGCCCAGAGGCACAGCACCCACGGGTGCCTGGAGCCTTCCTGTGAGGCTGGAGGCACAGATCACCCCAGGTTTCCATCTGCCTTTCCAGGTGCTGCATCAAGGTGGTGCCTTGGGGTGAAGCCTCAGAGGGTTCACCCTCAGCAGTGGGATCTGCTGTTCATGTCAGACCACCCAGCACCTCCCACATAAAGTTCCAAGGAGCATGTCCCCAAGTGCCATCTCTGGTGAAGCTCCTTGGTACCCACAGCTTCAGGTCTCTGTCAGAGCTGGGCTCATCTAACAGTGATTGTTCTCTTATATTACTCCATTTTCCGGTTCTTAGCAGCTGTCAGCAAATAGAAAAAGTTCTAAACACTTGGAAAATCTCTTTTACATGGGAAATTCCTGGGTGCTTTATATTTGGGAAAAATGAACATTCTGATCCCTCAGAAAGCCTCCTGATCCCTAGTGAGAGATGAAGTAAATGGGGATCAGCCTGAGGCAGCGATGGGCTCATATGTCTCCCTCCTTGTCAGAGTTTTGGACTAAAGGACACTTGTGGCCCCACACAGCAACACTGTGAGGGGGTGAAAGGGGCAGCTTCTGCCTGCATCCAGCTCAGGCTGAAAAATAACAAAATTGGGTCCAACTACAAAGGATGAATCCTTGTGGATGGGCAGAGCCATGGCAGCTGAGACAGCAAGGCTGTTCCTGTACCTGGAGCTGCAGAGTGACCCTGGAGGAGCCAAGGATTCCCTGCTGAGAATGTGCCTTTGTCCCCCAAAATATGCCAACCAAGACCTGATTCCCAGAGATCTGGACAGTCTCTTCCCACATATTTTCTGCTCACTGCATCTTGCCTTCATACCCAGTGGTGACTCCTGGTCCTGTGACAGGCAGCGACACAGACCAGCCAGCCTTGCCCCAGGAAAATCAGGGAGAGGCAGGATCGGTACATCCTGATAAACGTGATCAGATTTTCCCTGTCTTTCTGCCTTTTGATTCTTCTTTCCTGCAGTGCTGCCTGCAGGGTCAGCTCTGGGATTAACTTTGCATTGGGGCTGCTGTAGTCAGGCCAGTGGTACTGTGGGGATCAGACATGGTTGGGGGGCTCAGGTGTGGCTGGGGGGCTCTGGTGCTGCAGGTGCCAAAGGCCCTGTGCAGCAGGACCGAGGCCATTGCTGCTGCTCTCCCTACTGGGGGCTTGTGGTGGGTCTTGCCTTCTGTCTGGGGACCCACAGTCCCTGTAGTGCCAGGTGCCCAGTCCCCCTGGCACAGGGGTTACCCTGCTTTGCTGGGGATGTGGTCCCACTGCTCTGGCTCTCCAGCAGCCCAAGGGGTCGACATGGCTGCCCCACACCAGCCCTGCACAGTGATGGCACCATGGGTTGGACAAGGCTGTGAGCAACCTGATCGAGTGAAGGTGCTCCCTGCCCTTGGCAGGGGGTGGAATGGGATTGTCTGTGAAGTTCCTTCCAACCCAAACTATCCTGTTTGGACAAGATGATCCTGTGACCCCATGGATCACAGTGGTGCCGCTGAACCACTCTTCACTGCCATGATGTGCACTGGGACAGATCCCAACTGAGCCTTGGGGCAGCCTGGGTGAGCAGCCCCCAATGTGGTGGCCCCAGTGGCCATGGCCTAAGCAGGGCTGTGCCAGGCTGCTGCCTCCCAGCTCTGCCCCATCTTCTCCAGCCCATCCTCTGCTCCCCACTGCTCCTGTCACTGACGTGCTTACCCTCCCACTCCTGCCTTGTTTTTGTTCTTCCACATGAGGATCCAGTTCCATTTCACACCCCTGGGTGCAGCAGGGGGTGGGGGAGATTTTGCTTTTCCCCTGCCCTAATCCAGGGGCACTGGGCATTCCTGTGTCTGTTTAATTTGTATTTTATTTAAGTTATTCCCCTGAAGGCCATGTTGAGTAAGAACTGCACAAATGACATGGCCACTGAGAGGAGAGGTGTGGCCAGCAGAGACCCATCCTGCCACAGGGGCTTTGGGCTTCCAGACCACATTGGATGGCAATGTCTGCTGCTGAAACAAGGCTGGCTGCTGACACCAGGCTTGGTACACAACCTGCAGAGAGCAGGGGAAAGACTCTGCAGAGGTGTTTCTGCACTGTTGGCTCTGCAGTGAACCACAGCGTGTCTGGTGTCCTGGGCTGGGCTGTATCATAAATGTCAGGCCCATCCCTGGGCTTACCTGCAGTCTCTGAGGAGCTTATTTCTCCACTACTGTAACACAAAGAAATGCAGATGTGCTTGGCCATTTTTGCCCCCAAAATAAACACAGAACACCATGACAAAGACATGCCAGGAAGGCAGTGGATCTGCTAGTGGCAAGGGGAGCTGCTGGCCCTGCTCACATCCAACAGTCACCCAACCCAGAGCCCACCAGGACATCAGGTGCCCAGGGGGAGGCAGTGAGGCTGCCGTGCTGCCAGTGCTGCCCACGGGCAGCCTCCTGCCCTCTGATCCTGCCTGGGCCCAAAACACCTCTCCATATGTCCCTGAAACTGTGGCACAGCAGAATTTTCTGACTTACAACAATGGTTTTCCCTAAAAAATAAAATAGAATTTGAAAAATTAAATGAAGTTAAAAATCAAAAGAAATATAAATAAAATCAAGGAATCCCAAATTAAATTAAAATAAATAAGCAAAATAAATAAAATCAAGTAAATATCTGAAAAATCAAAATTTTATAAAAGAGATTGATAAGTTTTATTGATAGCTGATAGGAAGGTCAAAGTTTGGACTTTTGCCAATGTACCTTGTGCAGGTTCTAGTAACTGACAAGAAATACACAATTTAATGTCAGTGTGACACCAAAGTCCAACACAGGGACTCCTCCCTGTCGAGATGGCACATGCCATCAGATTGCAGGAGGGAATATAAAACATTACTGTATTAACATAAACGTAATAATTAGTAATTTATTATGAATAATTAATATTGATGCCAGAGGGGAGCACCAGAAGGATGGATGTTTTCACTTGCAGGCCCATCCTGCTGCTGCACAGGGACCCTGGTGGGTTCAGGAATGGATTCATTGATGGTTTCACTGCAAATACTCAGAGAGTAGATGGGCCAAGGGGAATTTGGTGGCTGGGTTTCCATCCCTACAGCTGCATGGAAATGGCGGTGGGGACAATGTAGTTAAAGTTACTGGGCATCACCAAACAGTGGGGACTCCTTTGCACCACTGTGCAGGAGATCTGCAGGGAGTGCACAGCTAAATGGTAAGAAAAACTGGGAATCTCACAAAACTCTGGTGGTGCTCCCCTCTGTACTGAGGAACCCAAACCAGCTCTGAGCACCAGGGGAGGGACCAGAGGGCTCGGGGTGTGAGTGTTTCCCAAAGGGAGGGAGCAAAGGGAGGCTCTCCTGCAGTTCCCACCTCAGGATGTCGCTCATCATCCATGAGACAGCTGCTCCCAGGTCACCTAAATACTCCTGGGAGCCCCGTTCCCTCCCGTGAGCTCAAGGGCAGCAGCAGCAGCTCTCCCTGAGCGCTGCAGCCCCAAGGCTGGTTTGGGCAATGGGAACATTCATTGAGGAGCCTCTGAGGGAGCTGGGGGGCTCAGCCTGGAGCAAAGGAGGCTCAGTGGGGACCTCCTGGCTCTGCACAACTCCCTGACAGGAGGGGGCAGCCGGGGGTGGGTCAGGCTCTGATCCCAGGGAATAGGGACAGGACAAGGGGAAATGATCTCATTGTACCAGGGAAGGTTTAGGTTGGATGTTAAGGACAATTTCTTCACAGAAATGGTTGTCCAGCCTTGGCACAGGTTGCCCAGTCCAGTGGTGGATTTAACAAGTGCATAGATGGGAGCTTGGTTTAGTGGTGGCCTTGGCAGCATTAATGTTTGAACTCGATAATCTTAGAGGTGTTTTCTAACCTAAGCAATTCGGTGAGTCGTGATTCACCCTCCACTGTCTGCAGGGCCTGCAGCCGCTGCACAGAGGGTCTCTGCAGTCTGTTTGGGCCTGTACCGATGACTTTTTTCCAGTTGGTTTAAAAATACATATTAGAAACTCATTTCAAACAAGTGAACTCTATGATCAAATGATGTTTTGCTGAGACACCTGGGTGCAGCTCCACTGCTCACCCTCCCTGCCCAAGGGCAGCCTGGCCTTCTGTGTTGAAATGCTCATGGAAATCTCAGGACAGTGCAACAAACTCATCCATAAATTTCTTCATCCCCTAATCCCTGTTAAAACGATGAGCAAGATGTCTGAGCTGCCAGAACAGAGCCACTGCATTTCCATGCACTGTCAGCTCCAGCATCCTCCAGCACAACTGCAGAAGGCCCAACTGACTTGGCAGAGGAAAGGAGTGAAAACAGGGACACTGTAAAAACAGGAGCAAAGCCACAGACACACCACTCTACTGCTGGGTACAGCATCACCTGAGGGCCAGAAACCAATGATGAAGAGCTGAACATGATTCTAGCCCTGTGGAGCCCCTGGCTGCACCCAGGCATGGTCCCTCTGCCCTTTGTGGTGGACACCAAACCCCTGTGCCATTCAGAGGGTTGGCTCACCCATGGCTACAGTGGGGACATGCTAACGCTGGAATTTCAGGTGGTGCTTTGGAAATAGGGCTGTTTGCATGGAGGTGTTTATGGGACTGAGGAAAGGGGATGAGAATAATTCTTCACACCTCGTATGCGCTGGGTGAGTAAAGCCCGTAAAGAGAGAGGGACAAGGGCACAGAACATGGTGTGGAGGAGCTGCTGTGTGCACAAATGCTTCATGGAATAGTCATAGAATAATTTTGTTTGGAAAAGGCCTCCAAGATCAGTGATCCACCTGATGCTTCCATGTTCTGTAACATGAAAACACAGGTTCCAGGAAGGGAGGGCAGCCCTTCAGGTTGCAGCTGCCATGTTTGGGGTGTGCGGAGGCACGAGGCCCAACATCCTTGTGACCATCCTGTACTGAAGGACATCCCAGTCTCTGGAGGCTCACTTAAACCCTGAGCTGAGCAGTGCTGGGAGATGTCCTTGGCATTGAGGAGCAGTGTAAAGGTCTGTGCAGCTCTGCAATGGCTCCCAAGTTGTTTTGCACCATTCTGCCTTACTCCCAGGACTTGCCTCTTCTACTTTCTGGCTGAAGCCCTGAACCATTAAAGCCATGACAGATAGACTTCAAGAGGGCTGTTTTTTAGGAGGCAGATTCTTACATGGTGCATTGTGATGAAGGAAACAGGCCCTTTGGTGCACTCTGAGACACTCAAAAGCACGGAGTCACGGTCTAGGACACAGGCCTGGGGCCTGCCACCGTATCACTGCACTTCCAGCTGTGTCAGAAGCCACCTGCAGTGGGGCCGAACATGTCACTCACACACAGCCCTGTGTGTCAGTCCTGCCTGTGGCATGTACATGCAGTGGGCAGGGGGAACGATCCCGACAGCCCCTCTTCAGCCATTCAGCAACAGCCACCTCTCTGTAGAAACAGAAGGGGTTTTGCCCCATGATTTACCCTCGTCCTCCACTGGTGATTCCGAGGATTTTTGCAGACCGATGAAAAAAGCTGAGAAATGTCCATTTATTTTTTTTGCTCAAATACAAATTCCCCCACACACCCCCAAATGCAATGGGTTCAAGATGCTGAATCCATCGTAATAGGGCTAAAACCCCACCTTGGTCAGGAGGCCCTTTGAGAGCACTCTGTGGGAAGCCCTCACTCCTCAGGCAAAGGTGCCAGTGGCTATCAAAGACTCTGGGAACACAGGGCCTTCCAAAAGCCCCACAGTGCAGTGGTTTAACCCCTGTCAGAGGCTTGGTGAGGTGGGGCACCAAGTTTCTGCATCCTCAGCCGTGGCTCAAACTCCATGGTTCCTCTTCTGCCTTTGCCGTGGGAGGAGGCCAGTGTCCATGGGGATGTGCAGTGTTGGGGTACATGGTCAGTCAGTGCCTCAGTGTCCCCTCACAGCCTGTATGCTGGCATCTGGTTCTTGGTGGGCACAAGGTGTTCATTACCATCTCCTTGGTGTCACAGTGGGGAAAGGGCTGCTGTGAGCAGAGATGGTGACTTTAAAAGCAGAAATCACACAATCGTGGAATCATAGGTTGCTTTGAGCTGGAGGCGACCTTAAAGAGCATCTCGTTCCAACCCCCAGTAAACCCTCCCAGGTGGTTAAAACCTTACTAAGATCATTATACTGAACAGAAAGAAGCTCATTCTTTTGATGTGAAGCAGTCCCGGTGTGTATCTGCTTGTGCCCACCCGCACAGCCAGCCGGGCGTTGTTCCTGCGGGTCGCACCGCGCTTGCAGCCACTTCTCCGGGCTTCCTTGTCCTTGGGGCAGCCCGGAGCCCCCCGCTCCCGCGGGCACCCCCAGCGCCCCGCTCCCCGGCGGGCTCTGCCCGCTCCCGCAGGCACCCCCGGGCGCCCCGAGCGGGGTCTCCCCGTGCCCGCAGCCCCCGAGCGCCCCCCGCTCC